>JAFIDM010008419.1:1896485-1968320 GCA_023159025.1 Thereuonema tuberculata | reverse complement strand
TAAAGCATTAAAGATTTAATATTAAAATTGATAAAGTAACAAAATTAAAAATTGAAAATTGAAATTAAATTTAATTAGGAAGAAAAACAAAATAAAAAATACACATAAATAAACAATTCTCACATCTATAATGTCGGGAACCTGGGACAGCTGTTTCAGCCTTATAAGGTTTCTTCAGCTAAATTTACCCTTGATTTCTATTTGTATGAATTTGGAAAAGGATTTGAAGGAGAAGTTTGGCCATAAGGATAATTTTTTTTGTTTATGTGCACTTTAATGTTCTCTTCCTTAAAGCAAATTAATTTTTTTTCTAGAAGGGAAATGTACGAATTTGAAATTAAAACTGTAATTTATGTGTACATAAGTAAGAAAAAATAATGTTGGCTCACTGATACTCTACTGGCAATGGTGTTTACGGATAATGATTCATGCCTGTTTATTAAGGAGAATATGTAACGATTCTTCGCATCTTCATACAAGATTTTGTTGTTGTTGTATCTATAATAATTTGGTGTTCTAAGTATGTCCTGTTTTGTGGGCATGGGTGGCTGTGATGTTATACTTTTCTTTTTAATGTGCAAGCATGTTCTTTTATCCTAATTGGTAACAAGTGTGGGTCTCTTATGCATTCATACGCTCTTGTCTAATACATTTAATACAATATTATTAATGTTACTACGAATGTTGTTATTAGCTACAGTTAAATATTTTAAATTGTAATTTTTACGGGTAGTTCGTTGATTGTATTTATTTGTAGTTACATACACTTTTATACGATTATTGATAATGATATTTTTACTATCATTGTAAATATTACGTGAAGTATTTTTTTGTTTTTATAATGTGGTGTTGATTAAAGTGTCCTGAATAACCATTATTAAGAAAAATATTAGTAATGCAATCTAATTCCTTATTGAATAATTCTTCAGTTGAACATATTCGGAAAGCATAATGGATCACCAGTTTTAAATTATTGATTTTGTATGTCAAAACAAAATATATCAAAACATATAGATTTTGCAACTATATTAAAAAATATTTCTAATATTTACTTTAATAAATATCCTTATTTTCTTTCAAATATAAAAAAAAAGGAAAATTCGTATTTCCTGTTAGGCACAGCTAATATAAGAAACATTTACCGACAGGTGGCTTTTTTTTCCAGTTGAAAGTCGTAGCATTTACTTCTACATTCAGCTACAGCAATTGGATCAGAACATGGTTTATTCTTTCTTGAGACTCGAATTCCCTGGAAAGGTAATAATTGTAAATTAATCTTCTATTAAAATTTGTTAATACCTTAACAACTGTAAATCCGTAGTAGCAGAAGAAAATTTGGAAATTTATATCTGTTCCAAGTAAAATAATTTTGTTTCTCTTTCTTTCTATTATTAGTTTTATCTTTCCTTAATTTCTTTCCTGGAATCTATTCTCTAGGAGAAGTTGGTGTCTCTCTCCGAAGAATGGATTCAATATATTACTCAGCATGTCCTGATGAAGGCTCAAGGAACCAGCCGAAATATTGAGTCAACTTCACTCGGAGTGGAAAAATTCCTCATAGGTGAGGGGTTTCTCCAATTATCATATGCACTCCTCCTTCAGACCCAAGTAATATTTACATAATTCGCTGTGACAATAAAAAAAAACGATGTGCCATGAAGGATGGGGCCAATTTGAATGATTGTCTGCATCAAATTAATATGCAAATGATAAATTTACTTGTCAATCTAAAAGTAAGTTTACTTGAGTCACCATAATCCCCACGACATCATCAGTAATCATCTTTTGGTCCATATCAGGATTTAACTAGACACACTCTGCTTTGCTGCATTACAATTCAGTTTATCATCAATAATACCTCGACGACACTCTGAAAGATGGATGGTTGCGTGAGAAACTCATTCATGTCCCTAAAGCTCTGGTCAGCCCAACATTAACTGCTTGAGACAATTATGGCAAGTTCCGATAGCCTCCGAGCAATTCAAACATTTCCTTGGCCAGCCAGGTCCCATAAAGCTTATTTGGGACATGATAGGACGTCAACTGTATCCATTATCGACACTTTTGAACAGCAGTTGCAGCAAGGTATGAGTAAGTTGCCACAAGACATACACCACGCCATACATCAGTATTCATAGCAGCCAGTGGAGGTTCAACGTAGTACTAATAATGTAACAACGATGCTGTTATTGTTCAATAAAAAATTGTTTTTCCCAGTGAAATTCGAATGAATTCCAATTCTCTACATCCAAATGTACTTACAAAGATTCACTTGATTTGGACACACTTACTGAATGATGCTTCAATTGTTTTTTGTCAGAGTGGATATTTTTAATTTTCACTCTTATTCGATATGTAATTTATAGGCTACTATGTTGTACAGTATTTAATGAGAACAATTATAAGACAATAACTGTGTAATTCGTTGTAGCGTGAGTTTATATAGGAATTGATTTAGGTTAATATTTCAAATTGCTTCATTTGCCTATTCTCTTGACATAGGTGGTCCCGGGAGCGGAGTAGTAGTGTTCTGCTTGGCTGCGGTTTGGAGGAGACGTGTTCGATTCCCTGCCTCGAAGCTCCATTCTCCACTAAAAAGGTTTTAGGGTATAATAGGTTCCTGTATAGTTGTAGTTGAAACTTGCATTTGTGAAGACTATTTTTTTTTGTTGAAAATAAAAGAAATTGTAGATTAAGAACTGTAAACTTTGAAAAAGAATGAAAATGATGGAATTTAATGAAGTTATTTACACTTAATTCAACGATAATTATGATGCTTTTTAAGTGAAATCATCTTAGGTAACTTATGAAAAATCATGTTTAGAAATTTTTCCTAAGCTAGTGCTAATCCAACATATTACATTTCCAAACAATAATGTACTGATAAAAAGGAAATTCATTTTTATTATACTCGTTACTTCCTTAGAGACTTCTTTATTTAAGTTTTTAAAGGTAAACATTATAATTCTTTTAATTGAAAAGTGTCCGTTTAATGACTAATTTATTGTCAATTTCGTATCGAAAAGCAATATTTCTAAATCTTATAAAAGGTTGTTATGTAAATTAAGACTAAATTTTTACAAACATTTAATAAACCAATGAGAAAAGACTTAAATTTACCTTTCTGATATGGAGACTCCAAAATCCTATTCCACTTTGTTGTAAAGGAATGAAGACATTTGGATCTAAAGTTCTTGGATCGTCTTCTTGATTATGAAAACATACCTAAAGATAACCTACTTTAAGTGCATCAAATTTATAATAAAGAAGATTTGAAAATCTGAAAGGATTAATCAAATAACTTAAATCATAAGAAAATATATATATTTTCACTTAAATCATATATATAAGAGCCGGACAGTGAATTGTGATTTGAAAATTCCAATATCAAAAAAACAAATCACTGCTTTTGGAATGCCAATCAAAAAACAAATCACTGTTTCCATAGAAACATAATCTAATTTATGTTTCTACTTCATCAGCGGCGAAATTTGGAATTAATTTAGACTAAAACGCAAAGTAATAAGGATTTTGTCCTTTCAAAATTTAAAATTAACCTAAATATTAATATTAAAAATGAAATTTAAAACAAATCTAAATTTGAAATTAAAAGATTTTATCTTAACTATCTAAAATTTAAATACAAATTAACTAATACAAAAAAGATTAAAATGAAGCAATAAAGAGTGCATCAAGTCTCCATTATTTATCAAAATTATCTATATCTAAATCTAAATTTAAAATAAAACTTCCCAATTTAATAGCAAAATATTTAAAAAAAAAAACTAAATTAATTATAAAATTATAATTAATTATAAATTATTATTAATTAATTAATTATAAATAAATTTGGTTCATATATATATATATATATCGAACTGGCCAAACTCAAAGCCAAGTCTTCGAGATTCGCAATGCAAAGATTTCAATCAATCATTTGAAATTTAGAAAGTATAGAAAATAAGAATAAAATTGACTTATATTACTAAACATATAAAGCTAAATGATGCTTGAATCTTGAATCTTACAATGTGACTTATAATCATGCCTTCCAATAAATAAAGTAATTGATGTTCCTAGCAATGCATTCATTTTAATTCTAACTGCCATACAAATATATTCTCTATCTCATACATACATACAGACACTGTATCTATCAAACAGAGATACAGATACTTTAATAGTTTTCCAATTGTTTGTGTGTTTTGTGTGGTGTGTATGTGTATCCGTCTGTGTGTAATACCAGAGAGCTGGAATGCTAGTCACTCATGTAATAAATCATAGTTGCATTGTTATCCAGTCATTGTTAACGGACCTTTATGCCAGAAGAAAAATAATAAGTTTTCATTCTTGATTAAATGACTACAGGGAACAATGTCTCATTTCCTTTTTTATTTAATGAAAGGAAAAAAAAGATTTATGTTTTGAAAATAGATAGAAGATGGCCGTTATTTAACTGACATCTGAAGCTCGATCGAACAACCGGAATGGGAAGACTAAATTCATGGGAAAATTAACGAAGACATGAAAAGAAGGATTCGCGAAATAAAAATACTTCCAAAAGTCACCGATAGGGGACTGGTGTAGTGTAGTAGCCGAGAATTTGCGTACAACGTAAGTAAAATTAGTGCAAATTCTTGGGTATGTTGGCTGCAACTGAACCAGAATTCGGGCTGTAAAGGAATGGGAAAACTTCAGAAAGACATTCCGATTATCAGGAGCACCACCAAACATCACTTGATGGGAATAGCAGCTTCACATAAATTCATTACGTCACAGACGAAGAGTCATCAATCTCGTTTTTCCGATGCATGATCTGCTCGCTCTCCGGATTTAACTCCATGAGACTTTTGGCTATGGGGGTACTTGAAGTCCAAAATCTATCATGGAGGGTCCCGAACTTGACTATCTTCAAGGACAGCCTATCAAAAGCTGTGATGATAATTCCTTCATACATATTACCTTCCGCTGTTGTGCACAGAATGCAATTCGGTGTCATATTGAACCTGGACCACTTCCGAACGAGGGAAATGAATGTGCTGCATAAAAGATGATGTTTCAGTTCAGTTTCGTCTTTGTTATTCATTTGTCTGTCCATTGCAACTCTTTTCTACATTATAGGTAATTAAAAGTCAATTAAAGGAATAAATGTTAAAGAACAAAGGGAAGAAATGGCCTTAGTACGAAATATACCATCCCTTCCCACATGAAACGAGTACCTCAGTACAGCAGCCCGCACAAATTATATCATCTCCTTCCAGTATCTCGGCTCGTACTTCCAGTCAGCATAATGTCTCCCGAGATGAAAATACCTCGACCGCTATATCGATCCTTTTTCCGACGTTTGAGAGATGATACCGTGTGCCAACCCCTCCCCAGAATAGCTGACGACCAGAATCGCTGCTGAGATTGAATCTACTCTCATCAGTAAAGAGAACCTCACCCCATTGCCCTCCATTCCATGTGTTCGTTGCATCACTGGTAGCGGTGTCTCCAATTGGCAGGCGTTAGTAGTCTTTCGACCCCAGTAAATCGCGGTATCTCGCGTCCTGTGCAGCTGGTTTGCAATGGTTCCTATTGTCTGATGTGGGTCTCTCTAGGAGTATACAGCGGTCCTCACTGGACATTGTTTCATGTGGATGACCACAATGCCTGTAGCTTTCGAAATTGCTGTTTCTAAATTTGCTAAACTGCAGCTTTTATCCGTTTCTGTGCTACCTCGTGACTCCTGTCGTAACATTTCCTAAATTTGCATGTTTATTAGCTGTCTTTTAAACGTTCACAGTTACGCAACTCACCATTGGCTGTTTCATTTGGTTTCAGCTGTATAATATCCTGAAACAGTGTTCGTTCCTAAGTTTTGCACGTTCTTTAGAATTATCAAATTGTATTTTCTGTTCCACAATTCTTCTTTTTCTATTTTCCTAATGAATAAGTTTTGAGAAATTGTACGCTTCAAAATATAAATATACAAACAATCTTTGTCAAAAAAAATGCAAAATTAAAACTTTCTTTAATACAAAATAGTGTGATAGATTCAGCATTGTTTCTTCATTAAACAAAATAAAAATACAACATTGTAAAAAAAAAGTTGAATAATATTTTACATTCTTACACTGTAAGGAACTTTAGCTGATGTTCCTGGGATACTGAAAGTATAACGAATTAGAGTAGCCGTTCCAACAAATTTGATTGGCGCATCTAAGAAAAAATAGAACTATTACAGGAATGAAAAAAAGGGAATTCTTTTTATTGTTTTGACTAGGGATACGTATTACTATATGAATTATAAATTATAAATTAAGAAAGAGTAAGGCATTTTAATTAAATATTCATATAAGATTGAATGAGGTTATTTTTTTTAAACCGGGTGATTCATTCAAGATTTCGACTCGGTATCTTGACTCTTCACCACAAAAGGCTTAAGAATTACATGAAAAAGCCAGTGCCGTTATTTAGTCAATGGCAAAGATGATGTTTGTTGCCTTTCTAATCCTAACATTCTAAAGACATTGTCTCTTATTCGGTGCCTAAGATAGAAAACATCATCACTCCAAGATAACAACATCGACAAACTAATGAAAAGAAAAATCAATAATCCCGGCTTATGGTATTTCTATTACTTATACTTTATTTATACTAATACTCTAACAAACTAGAAAACTCATTCATATGGTTTTGTAATGGAATTTACATTAATGTTTACTACATTTTGGCAGTGGCAGAAATTTTATCAATCCCTTAAGCACAATCAGTCAATAAAAGCTTTTGTTTACAAACCCTGGTGGCCACTATCTACAGGCTTAAACTTTAACTGATCTGTGATCGGCTTTTCTTTAAACTCACTGAGTTTCGGGTTCAATATAGATTCTAAAGAAATCATAAGTTTAGTTTATAAGTCACTTCAATGAATTATCTATTAAATTTCTGAAAGCGAATTTCACATGAATTTTCTTCTTGAAATTAAAATTAAAAAGAGATGTCACAAAATCCGATATTGTGGAATTAATTGGAAAATCCTCTGATAAATCAATAGAAAAAAATAGAAGTGTGTGTTCCAGCTGTCGGTTACCGTAGGTGCACTCTCCGAGAAAACCACCAAAATTGAATTTTTACTATCACGAAAGCGATTACATAATAATAATCATTTATTTAACCAGCATTAGCTGTTTACAAGCATTGTAATGAAAAGTACATTTCTTTCAGGGACGAGTTCAAATAATTTTGAGTCAGAATGATAAACATCTAAGAAACCATTATTGTTTTATAAAAACTGAAACAAGTTTTCCTAATAGGTAATTTTCACAAATATTACTTTAACAATTGTATACGTACAATTTTATACGTACAAACTGAATATTAGACAAACATTAATTAAGATATTAGCAAAGTTAATAATATTTCACGAATTTTATGTGAACTGTTATATCTTCATCTGTATTTCATATAATTTTAATAAATCAATACTGTAATGATTTTAATACTTACTTATAGATATAGATAAGCATTTTCCTTCCATAGTTAATATTTCATTTGTGGTATATTTTGCTCTTCCTTCTCTTCCTAAATAAATATCATCCTGAAACGATTTAATTATTTTTATTCTCTAATATGGTAATTATTTTCATTTATGAATTACCACTTTTTTAGCTTAAAAATTGATATAACTGCAAATTCACGTGTGCAGCTTAATAACTTTTAAGCAGCAAAGTAAACACACTGAAGTAATGGAAATATATATATAAAATATTTAAAACCGTTATGTGTTACATGTTTCGGCTTAACCTTACTGAGGCCTTCCTCCGATTTAAAAAAGGAAAAAAGAGTAATAACAATATTAACGTTATAACGTCTTAATCATAAGCTAACATTTGCCAAATCAAACAGAAATTGTATTATAACCCAATTGACAATAAACATGAAAAATAAAAAAGTCAATCATATTCCTTTTTTTTTTTTTTGTCTATTGATAATTTAGAATTAAAGAACGAAGAATAAAGGAACAATAACAATTTCAACGTAACAACGACATTGTCAATCGCAACAATCAAACCTTTAACACATTAAACCAAAGCACAGAGCACACAAAGAAATGTAATCGTTGTATCTAAATTGACGTATATTAATTCAGATAAATGCTGATTGAAATTATTAATTCGATATTATAAAGATAATATACTCTACACTAATTAATTTGATGTAAATTATTTTGATACAAATTTTTCTTTTAAGAGTTTATTGAAATTTGTTAATTTTCAAAATTATCGACATTAATTTCATGAAATGCCGGTTTAATTTTCAACTGCAAATAAAATTTTCAGTGATGTAAAAATTAAAAAAAAATATATTAAAACTATTATTAAAATTTATTCATTATTTTTATTAAATAAAGCAAATTGAAATTTTTTTAAGCTTATTAAAAAATGTTTAAATACTACAAGTTTAATGATAGTTGTTGGAGTTCAGATTTTCTATGTAACCAAATCGTTTTATATACAAATTACATATTAATAATATTACATATTATTATTAATAAAAATATATAAACACGTTAAAATATACGACATGTTTCGATAAGCTCAAAGAAACGGCTGTCGTCATGAGAAAAAAAAACCCCGATATAAAATTCAAATGAAAAAGAAAGGAGCGGCAAGGTATAAAATATATTTAATGGAGTAATCGTAGATAAAATATATGACTTTGCCGCTGATTTGATCTTTCGTTTTCGCTGAATTTTAGTTCGTTATATTTTTATTTGTTACGAGACCCGTTCCTTGGGGCTCATCGAAACATGTTAAGTTTATATATTTTATAATTACTGCTTAGTGTGGTAATGGCCCACTACCTTATTAATATTTTAAACATAAATTGTGTTCTTTGTCGTAGAATATAAAAAAAAAATGGGATGTCCTAAACTATCCGAAAGCACCGGTGGATCCTACATTTGCTTACAATACCACTTACACTATCAAAGCAGTGTTCAGTATATTTCTCAAATCCACAGGCATTCCATCAAATGACTTAGCATTCCATATGTTGGCATATCGAGCCATTCCAATTCTGAAGCTTCTATCACACTTTAGACAATGGAGGTACCGTTTACAATGAAGATCACCGAGACTTATAGTTTTCTTGCCAGCGCTTCTGAAGAGTGCCATCTCATGTCGGGCATATTGTATACTTCGCGTTGTATCGTGAGTTGGAAAATAAGGTTTGGTAGATCTTTCGCAAGTGCAGCAGTGCAGCATCCGTATAATTTTTAATGACATTTCAACCAAGGATATGTTCTCTCGTTTTGACATGAATGAGGTGTACCAGCATTTTTGGACAATCTTACTGCAGATGTTGCTGCTGATTTAACGAATGGATTCTATCCACTTCCTACAAGAACTCCATCTTGTAACTCGGATGATTTCCGCCAACTGATGACCAGATGAAATGCTTCCTGGGATTGCTGCTGTGTTCCTTTTACATTCATTCTCCGAGAATGCATCAATAGACTCATTCCTATTCCTCAATTGGGGTATTGTGTACTGAAGAACGCCTACACTGTTTTAGATAATATTATCCGGAATTGAAAGCAGACGAGGACCGATGTTACTGTTGCGAAATAGTGCAAGAACGCATAGTTGGTTTAGCAGAGTGTAGAAAATAGTCAACAACAAGCAAACTAAAATCTTAAAAAGATTTATTTGAGTGGACATTTAAAAATTCAAAACTCATATATACAGAAATTTCCAACTTCTATCCTATTAAAGTCGATGTCTCCAAAGTTCATTAAAGACAGTTCCTAATCCTCAATGAATAGTTAATAGTTGTGTTATTTTATGTCAGTTCAGATATCACCTCGATATCATTAACAAAATTGGCACTGTTCACAAACTCTGAATACTCGCGAAATTAATTACTCAATTAATTTCTCTTCAATAATAATATTTACAGTTGCACGCTCCCAATTTTCTATACTTCTAAATCTTGAAGCTCTCGTACTCGATTAAAGAATATTCCTATTTATTTAACCACACCGTTACTGCTAATGTGAGAGTTCAATTCGATGATATTTATTTGAAATAATTACTACTGGCTTTTCTATTATTCACCTCTGTGAATTCTTTCCGCGTGAATTGGAATGGCTTTAACATATTCACGTGTGTGAATTTTCATTAACTAAATATTAATGGCTTATCTCTTTCACCTGTGTGAATTTATCTCCGCTCAATATATCTAATGGCTTTTAAATTCAACACCTGTGTGAAATTACTTTACACTCTATTCTCATTAATAAAGTTATCTTCCTTCGAATCAGCTTTTATCACTAACTTGCTTCTGAGTAATCCTCGCACTGTTCAGCTTTACGCATTCCCTCCAAAATGTAATAATAATTTATTACTTACAGTTAGTGCTGAATTCGTTCGACTTTTCACCCTGGTGAATCCTTTACTAGTTGAATGGTTCGGTAGGAATTCCTTCTTGACTATCCGTTGATTCGGAACACCGCTTAATCCGAAACATTACTTCTGCCGGCTCTCTTCAAACATGGCGCTTCCAAGTTCGTCAGCTGTTTCTTGTCACTCCAGATTCTACCCACAATACACTGGCACTTGTAGTCTGCTTATGGGAGGCAACGCTCTGACTTTTAACGGCGCTCGGACGTTGAATAGCGTTATGGCTTTCACTTTGCGTGAATCTATTATTTCGGATTATTCTCTCTTTCCAAATGGATATCGAATTCCTCTTCTTTCAACTTCGGCTTGTTACTGGATATCCCTTTACGATTCTCGACTTCAGCTTTCTTCCGTCTTCTCAATCGTAATAAACTTGTAGAATTCAATAGTTATAATTTTCCAAATGTTTTCTTGGTAATTTTTACACTTAGATAGTTCACCTCTAGAACCTTTAGTTTCATTGGGCAATCCTTGTATTAGTTTTTCTACTTTGAGTAGCATCTTTTAGTTCTAGTAGTTAGTTCGAGAATAATTCTTAGTTAGGAACCCAGGCAACATACTTGTAGTTGCGAGAATCATTCTCGTTCACTGATTAGTTCTAGTGCGAGCATAAATCTAGATCCAATAGTAATTCTAGTTTTAGGAATCAAGACGGCCTACTTGTAGTTGCCAGATTGAGGTAGCGTCGCTCTTTATAGCACGCACCTTCTCGTGACGTCATGAGTCTCATTTGCATATTCAAATTAGCAATTGGAATCTTCTTCATGAGAGGGAAAAAAATAATAAAATAAATTTCATTTCAAGCTCTCGCCTTTAATAAAATAACTAATACTAATTAAATTATTTAATTATAATTTAATACCTCAACAGTTACACTTTTCCAAAAGAATTTTTTGATAATGAGTCACGAATGGCTTTTGTTGCACCCCAGCGAGTTCTTCAGGGTGGTGGGTGGTTTTGCTGGTCGCAAAACAAGATGCCATGGAATGTTAGCTCAGATCGTGGGAATTCATCCATGGCCCGCGTTTTTCAATAAATGTTTGTGAGGCAAACTCAGGAAAAGGGTTAATGTGAATGGTATTGGTGAGTATCTTTTCTTCAGACTTCTCTTCCATCTTCTTAAATTTCGAAGATAATAGGTTCAAAGTCACGGTTCTAATGTCAATTATCCATTTGAATAGAGTAGTGATAACTTATTTTTTAATTATTAATTATCTATATCAATGATCTTTATGAGATTTGTTATATCTTATATTTATTTCATCTGATGTGTTATATTACAGAACTGATGATTACATCTGACCCATGATCTTCCATTAATATCTTCGCCTCTCCTCCTAGTGAAGAGAAGGATATACAGTACTGATGAAATGTCTCCGGGAATCATAACGACGTTGATTCCGAATCGGCAACATAAAATGTGATCCGGAAAGTTCAGGATCGCTGCCAATTCGCTCTATTCTGTACAGAAGTCTGACTGGAATTTTCCTTCTGTAGAGGCGTTTGTCAGAGTGATGGAAAGGTAACAGGATTCTGGTAACAGTTTTTGATAACAATTCAGTGTTTGAGCTGAAACAAATCAAGATCAGCCCTGCTTTCTCATTGGAAAGTGATAGTTTAACACCGGTCAACATACTTTTTGGCGCTGAAGGCGATTGATCCTTCCTACGACATAACCGTCAAGCAGGCGGATGAATGAAGAATCCATCTCCTTGAGATGTACAAAAAAGGGTTGCAGGTGTCAGGCACCGTCCTCAGATACCACATATTCTCGCCATTCATAATCGTCACCATCTCTTTATGTAGACAGCGCTCAGTCCACTGATGACTCCGTTTAGTTTTCCGACCTCTTTCGAAATAGCCGAGTGCATCGACTAGCGTACATATCCCAGCAAAAGCAATGACGGTGATCTACAGGAAAAATCTTGCTTTTATTTTTGAATTATTTCTCTTCGAGCTCGCACAGTCCATTGCTATCTCACTTGGGATAACCAGAGATTTGGTTCATATTAGCGGTGGTGTTGCGAGCATTGATATCATTTTGTTTTTTTTTATTGTTAATTATTGTTAATGTGCGAGGCAACGGGACACGAGATGGCGTTCTCGTTGCGATTGTTGTAAAAGTCTGAACTGTAATAAGAATACCGAATAAGGCGGACATGTTGGATTGACATGAAAGGAATTGTGTCTATTTTTCTAGTTGATGTCAGTAAACGTTTTATATTAGTTATTTTAAAGATAAGTTGTTCGTATTTTTACTTGGAATGAGCTTTAGTTAACGTTAAAATTGGATTTCTTCAAAGTTAAGATGCCTTCGCCGAAAGTCTTCCCCGATGATGGTATCTGCTGAGGGTAATATTCTTTAGGTGGCGTTGTTTTTCAATGTAGCATCCTACAAGTACCGGAGAGCATATCTTCGCATGTCCCTGGCTGCTTTGAATTTTCCCAAGAGATTTGAAACCTCTATGCTGGCAGGATTTGTTTCTATAATAAGTTTTACTATCTATTTATTGTCAAGGTTGTTTCAACTGGGGCCTGAATATCTTTGATGATTCAATTTTCGCTTCCATTTTCTCCCATTTACGACCTTTAATGTGGCCCTATTTGACTTTTAAGTTTATTGGTTAAAGCCAGTTCAGTTCCAGCAGGAAACTTCAGGGTAAACGTTTCACATGTATCTCTGTCGTGAGGCAGTAATTGCTGAACATTGCAGTTCTTGTAGGTGTATCAGCGCAAAATCTGTCGTAGAACATTGTGAACAGAGTTTGTCTAATGACAGAGTTTGCCTAATACTTACGAGTTTGTCTATTGACAGTGCAACGTGCACTGCTGCTTCCCACAACATTTCCCATCCTTTTGTCCTCCACCGATGTGGCTACTACCTCCACTCTCTGCTAGACGACGGTTTTCCGCCTCTGCCAGGATTCACCTATAAGGAACCTGTGTTATCAAATTTTTGAATCATTTCTCGATCACTATTTACTGCCATACGACCATATATTAATCCCTTTACGTCCTAAACTTTCGCAATGCTATTAATGCACAGATGTCATTTTGAAAATAACAGCTTCACAAGAAATGCTCGTTTCTTTGCTAACGTAGTCATTACGCAATGAAGTGACTTGTTTGCTTGTATAATAGTTTTCAATCACATGTCATGACATGTTCATTTGTCATTTGCATTATTCACTACAGAATTGCAGCGCCAGATGTCGCCCAAACGACCACTTTCGGAAGTAAGTTTTTTGCGCCAAACAAAATTTTTTACAAAATTTCATCGCCACAAAGGTCCTCATGTGAAATATGAAGTCAGGTCGCAGACTGGTTTCCTAGTATATAGCCTTTCGGAATGTGAACATTAATTATGAATACCTTATATATATAATATGAATGTCATATAATATCACCTACAAAGCCTGATGTTCACTTTTAACTCTAAGTAATAAAATAATCTTTCCGTAATTAGTGTGAAGATATTACTTTACAACATTTTATTGTTATTTCGATATTTGCAGGTGTTTTAAGAAAGTCCTTAATTAACTGGTAAAATAAGCTTATTTAGCTTAGCTGATAAAAAAGTTCGAGGCAGAAGAAGATTTAAGATGATCGACAACATTATGGTAAATGGATCTTATGTGGAGACGAAGAGGAAGGCAGAAAATAGGAAAGATTGGAGAATGCTGGGTTTGCAGTGAAGGACCTGCCCTTGGCAGAGAACTATGTATGTATGTATGTATGTATAAGCTTATTTGGATAAAATAATGCATTGAACAGATTTACTTTCGTAGTCCAACCTCAAATGCATTAAACAATGAAAAACTGAAATATTCCATTTCTAATAAATGATTCTGTTTCTAAATATTAACTTTTTTTTTTAAAACAATCGTAACAAACTAATTTAAGACGAAATATCATAGAACAATAATGAACTGTAATCAAATTACAAAAGAACACTGTCACGAGTTTTGTATTGGACAATATGAAATTATTTTGCAAATTTCAATCGATTTTAAAGAAGAATTGCTTTTAGATAGATTAAAAATAAATTTAATAATATGTTTTTTGTTTGCACTGGAAACTTAAACCAGACATCCACTTTTTCGAACATCTGCCTAAGTGTCGTTATACAATTTTTGTATTAAACAAAGGTTCGTCCATTGTCGATCCAATTCTATAAAGAAGAAGTGATATCAATTGTGACACCTTAAATCCATAATTCGTTTTCAGCTTTCAAAATTTATTTACTTCTTGATTTGTTATAATCATAAAACTCAGCAGTGGCCCTCAATTTTATTGTTTTTCTCCTTACAAACTGATACATTTGATCTATGGAGAATCACTAGACAATTCAGCTGCAAGGAATTTACGAGAAGTTTGCTAAAGTCTTTTTCTACCTGATTATAACAATCTTTGAAAAATTGAATTAAAAACTATGTTTCTTTTAATCGTTGGAAAGTCTTTAAGGGAAACAATAATTTTTCTAAAGAATGTTTCATACTTAACAAAATAAGTTTAAAATTTGTAAAATTAAGACGCAATTACATATTACTTTCGTTTTAATTTAATAGCAACATTTTGAAAAATAATATTAAGTTTGTGATTTTATACTTAGCCAGTTGTTAATGAAATTTTACCACCTAATAATGGAACAGCAGTAAAAATTAATAAATTTTTCCTTTGATAAAGATTTCGGTATCTGAGAATTAAGTACTTAAAAAAACCTCTACTTACATCCATTATAATATTTGAGATAAGTTGACTGTTAACTCCTGATTCATTCCAGAACGACATAATTCTTTGATGTTTCAGCTTCATCAACTCGTGAACTTGAATGGACTTCTCAGTGACATTAAACCTCAGTGCGTATTCAGTCCTTAGTTCATTAATGAAGTTCCAGTATTGATAAGGTCTATAAGGACATAGCGTCATCATTGGATATTGAATTGTTTCATTTCTTTCAATGTATAATTCAACGTCAGGGTCACCTTCCAGAAAGATCGTCAGAGTGTCAAATATTTGGTAAGAACAAAATCCAGTGGAAATAAGAATCACTACTAACCATGTAAGTCTTCGGCTTCTACTACATTTAAGATTAAAAATCCTATCACATCCAACAATGCCAATGTTGATGGGTTGCTCATAAGCGTCTCCAGATTTATATCCTTTTGCACTGGGATGATTTCTTCTAGTTAAGTAGAATTCTTTCAAAGCTGGGTTACTGTTATTTCTTTGAAGTTCTATTTTCCTGAAGAACTGCTGAAACTTCAGAAAAATAAGTTTGATAAAAACTTGAAAATTAAAACGACATATGTCAAGGAAAACTGAGGGGAATATTAAAGTATAAGTCGGATACACAAGAATGAATTTTCGTAAGAACACAAAGTAAGTCTTTTATGATAAACAAAATAGAAGGGAATTTGAATTCGTAACTTTAAGGAATCCGATTTAGATATTACGAGTAATAATATCAATGAAATAAAATATATTCAAAATATCCAATGTATTATTATTATATATTTTCCATAATTATTATCAGCGTTAGTTTAATCAATATATCTCTCTTAATTTGCAATTTTATTTACCTGTATCTGCAATAACGTTTCTCCTTTTTATACTACTACTATAATTTATACTAAAAGTCAACTGAATATGTTAGTAACCATGTATTTAAATAATATCAGGAACTGCAATCTTTACTACATTTTAACTATATTTTTTACCTTACAGTAAATGAGAAAGTAAATGCACAGCTGCAGCAATGGCTTGTTCGGATATCTGATATTGAAAATCAGATATTAAGTCATAATTGTATCTTCCTAATCAATAGCCGGGGTCTGAGGTTTAGAAATGTTATTTCAAGAAATTAAAATTTTACATTCAAATGAAAACAACATTATTCCTGCTAAAAAGCTATTTCCTTTTTTACATTTTTACACATGTGATGATTGCAAAATTTAATTAAATAAATTTTAAGTAAAAATTGCAGTATTAATTAAAATAAGAAATAAGAAATTTTTCTACTCATAGCGAAAGTAGAATATAAATAATTAAAAAAATTCCCAAGCGAATTTAAAGTTATTATTTAAAATATTTAAAATTTTTCTCATTCCATTCTAATCACTTTGTTAATATTGTGGTGTTTGTTTCGGCACCAAAATATACTGTGATTTTCGTTGGTGTCTCTGGTTCGTCAAAGAAGTAGATTAGGCAAGCTGGATCTACTGTGTTCTACTGTGTTCTAACTGTGTTCTGTACTGTTCTGCTTATTCGGGGAGAGCAAGGGCTTTTGTAGAGTATTTACAACGATCGGTCATTGGGTGATTTAAAATAACATGTGATTCGTAACTGAAATTAACAGAAGATTTAAATCACAGGGAATTATGGGAACCCTCAGCCGTTGAAATTCAGAAGTAAACAAAACAGGAAACGATCGTTAACGGTCATAATTTGAAATTTACAACTGATTAGATTCGAATTGATTGGAACAGTAAAATACATAAAAAAGTAAATAGGATAGAATAAACAAATAATTATAAATATGGTTATAAAACTCATCACAATATCTTATATTAACTGTTTGTTTGCATATCTTATATTAGGTTAAATCAAATATCGCCAAGACACTCCTCACACACTTATAATCACAAACTATAAATTTATTGCAATAAGTTATCGTAATAAATCTCTTCGGTATTTATAAATTGGTTTTGAATTTATCATATCGTGTTTTAAGCGTTGATTTCTGATTATTGTTTATAAAAATTGAAGCAATTTCTAAAGTAACGATTGAAGTACTTTCTGAGGATTCAAGTTTTGAATTTATTTCTCAGTTGATTTTGAATGATAATTTTGAAAGGATTCAACCATGATTTGTGGGACCTCTGCACTTTTTACTTCTCCTTACGTCTACTACGCCCACGCAAAGTTCATTGAAATAATTTCAAGGGTTTAGTACTCACATTCGGAGATTGGTGTAATAGAACGGAGTAAGAATGCAACTCAATAACCTACACTCCAAAACAATCAACGTGTAGTATCTTACACTTAAAATTTTACTGATGGAAATCACTATTTTTGTTAATTTAACTATTTATTTGACATAAACATAAAAACAATAGATATTACAATGATTTCCTTTAATTTCTATATAACGTCGTCAAGAAAAGCCATACGTGGTACAAAGCTAAGTTTTCTGTAATTCAAAAAGTAAAGATAATTCTGATATTTTACGGTCACTATTACAAGTCGAAGTAAACCGAATGCTACATGTCTGACGACGTGTGAGAGAAGTCTAATCGTGCACCGCTCGGCACGCTTGTTTTCGTTCAAGTTATTGTAAAAATGGATGCATTACTGAAGAACAGCACAGGGTCTGTAATCAGGCGCAGGGTTGAAACCTGCTGAAATTCATCAAATGATGCTTCGCTGTGTAGGTGCTGCTGCTTATCAGAGAAAACGGTTCAAATCCGAAAGAATGTGACTGACGAATCCCGAGCTGGTCGACCATCAACCTCGAATAACGAGTATCACATAAAGTGAGCTGATTAAATGATTAAAGAAGTCTGAAGAGTTTCTGTATCTGAAATTCCTCAACTATTCGACATCAGCATTGAATCTGTCCATACAACAGCACATGATGATTTGGAGTATCGGAAGGAGTGCGGAAGATGGGTACGCAAACAACTTACCAATCAGTAAAAACAACATCGTATGGACATTGCGAGTCAATGTTTGCGGCGGTGGAAGAAGATTGAAGGAAATTGTCACCTGTTTTGACCACTCAAAGAAGCCCTACGTCGCCAAAGATGAGGAGGTCACGGAGGTGATACAAGATTGGATCAATAACCAGGCCAAGAACTTTTTCTCTGAGGGAATCCGTAAGCTACTTGGATGTTACAGTGATTGGAGACTATGATGATAAATAAATAAATAAATTTGCATAAACTTGTTTGTTTGCTGCAATAAGCCTACTGTATTGACACTTTAAAATTAATAGGGATAAAACATTAATAAATATGGCTTATTAAATTCCATTATCAAGCCATTATTAAAAAAAACCTGGATCCCCCCAAATTTCATTGTCCCGAAGGGAGTCGTCTAAGAGATATGGCAATATTCAAAACATTCTTAAATATTTAATGAAATTTTGGGGGATCCAGGATTTTTAATAATGGCCCGATAACGGAATTTAATAAGAAATTCAGAAACGTACGTAGCCATATTTATTAATGTTTTTATCCATATTAATTCTAAAGTGTCAATATAGTAGGCTTATTGAAATATACAATCAGGAAACGTTAAGCATTTTATTATTTGTTTGCTTGTTGTTTAGTAAAACTGAAATCACCTTTTTAATTTGAATTAACCTTGTCTACGTACAGAATGGCAGCATTACTGACAGGTACCACATAACATACTGGAAAATTTTTATGGTTCGTTACATGCTTAGTTAAAGTTTATGATTACCAGTTTATCTGGATGGCATAACGAGAGATAGTCAGTGGCCACCTGGAAACCCAGTTGGAGGTCAATTACAGTTAGAGGTTTCGCAGTTCCTAAGCATTTCAACAAGCATCATATCCAGGTTGTGGAAAAGATTCCAATACGAATAGATCTCAGAGACGTGATACAAAGAAAGCTCAGCATGGACACAGGCGCATTTAACGTTTTGTGATGAGTGCATATTCAGTCAGGAAAGTGATTCCCGTCGTGTCCACATCGGAGAGAACCGGGGAGCAGATACTTACTGGCCATCCAACATCCTCGGTGTGGAGATGACAATGTTGGGCACACATACACCCCTATACTTCTTCGATAGGGTCTGACATCCTCTACATAGATGGCAATATGGTCCATCCACTTAGAGTAGAATGATGGAGGAATACCTTGGAGGAGTATCTTGTCTCTGAATGCATTTGCCAGCCTGCTTCCTTCACCTGAATCCGATTGAATACGGCTGCGACTCTCTCGGAAGGCGCATTGTGCAGCTCTGGTCACCTCTAAGGTCTCTCAATGACTTTCGCAAAGCGAAATGACTTCAATGACTTCAGAAGTGGGACCCACTGCCTCAAGCGTTGCTGGAGCCTCAGATTAGCTGCATCTTGAGCCGCATGTGTTGCAGTGCGTGGTGACCACACAGTGTAGTGAATAGCATTTGCACCAAATGCTGGCAGCAGGGTGGGAACGTACGGTGCATGTTTACTCCACAAAGCATGTTTACTCTATGCTTTACTCGAAAATTTGGCTGTTTCTGTGTTTTCCCCGAAGCTGTGCTGACACATTTATGTTTTGTGCTTACTTTGTATTAGTAGGACCTACTGAATATTTCCGCCAAATTTTTGTAACATTTGGATGCCTGGAAGGATCCGAAACTTACAATCCCTTAACTTTTGAGAATGATTATGTGATCTGCTTATGTGATTTTATCCGTCCCTAGCCATTCCTTATTTACTAAAACCTCTCATTTAACCCTTTTCCTGCGTCTGCCTCAGAATCTATGATCAGGATGGCGTGGGTGAGTTCCCCAGCCAAACTAGCTTTCCTAAGCATCCACCAAGCTCCCGTTTAATCCCAATGCTCGTGGCTTTGATTTGGGAAAGGACTCGATGACGTGCACACAAATTAACAATGAAACAAGATACACGTGTAACTTTTTACATCTTTATAGATTTTTAGTTATTTTTCTAATTCATCACAAAAATTTTCTCTTAAATCATTAGATTTTAATTCAATTATCCCAATGATAGATTCTTTATAATATTCTTTACATGATAGTTTTATTTTTTTTATCAATTACATAAAAAGAAGTAAAATTAATGATTTCCCCCCAAAAGACCAAAAATAAGATGGAGTTTTTTTTTAGAAGAGAAACTCCATCACAAGACAGAGAGAGATACAAACAAAAAACATTTCCTGATAGAGAAATAAAATTTTAAACTTACGTTTTGTTTCATAATGTTTAGTAAAAATTCTACCATCTCAGGAATTGTCAAAATTACTATATCTAAAAAAAAGCCCAATATTCCACCAATGTCTGCAAAAAAACTAGAGAAAGTATACCATGGAATCTCACGTATTGAAGTACTGTATTCATTAAGAAACAGAGTTAATAGCTTGAAATATTTAACATCACTTTCCATCGTATCTAGGGCACCTGAGAAAAACAATTCCTTGCACTTCTTCGGGCATTGTTTTCGACATTCCGCTCTTTGTTTAATAACGTTTTTGGTAATTTCAAAAGAATGATTAAAGGCTTCCGATGTTTGGCAGAGAGGAAGAGATTCTTTCATCATAAAAGGCAATCTGTTAAATAAGTAAAAAGAGCTACATAAAGTTGGTATAATATGCATCGAAACGTAAATGAATATTACAAAGTAATAAAATAATATTGAAAGCTTGAAATTTACGTTTTGAATTAAATAGATAAGATAGCAACTATTAGGTTCTTTCAATTTGAAATACTATTTTTTGATTTCTTTCGTGTCGAAGATATTTTACTTTAATCAAAATCTGAAAGAGCAAGGAGAAAGAATAGAATTTATAAATGAAACTGACTCACATTGTTTTTCTTGTTTTTTAAGTCAATCTCAGCATTGCATAGGAGGAAAAGGTAATTTTGGACCTGTTTTTCTTTTGAAAGCCACTGTTAGACTAAAGGATTAACTTTATCTATAATTTTAGGATTACATATATTTAATAGCTCTTGAATTATTTTGTGACCCTCCTTATGGAAACGGGCAAACTTTTGTTTTGTTGTAACTCTCCCCAATTACAAATCTCGCCTTTGAATCTCTTCAAGTTTTTTCTTCAATTGACTGATACTCTCAGGTAGTCTCTTGATAAAGATTTCTATTCGAAGTAAGATATCGTCGAACAGAAGACATCTTAGATTATTAGTATTAGAGAAAAAGAACTGTTAATGCCCGCGTCACACCACCCTATTTTTCATCATTGTTTTCACTCATTGGCCCTAAAATTGAGGTCTTTGATCGTGTGATTTGCCTTACTTGACCCCGATTCTATCATTGAAAAAATTTAAAAACGTTTCTAAACGCAACATTGTTTTCAGTGATGCTCATTAGTGAGCTCCAATCAGAACCGACCAGCTGCGAGCCCGAAGAAGCTGACCCGTGCCATTTTCGCACCGATCGGTTGAATCCGAAGGTTATTAGGAATTAAATATCACAGTAAGGAGATTATTTTTCGAAAATAAATAATATTTTTACTGAAATAAATTAATTCTATGCGTCAAAATATGCAGATGTCAACTTTTTAAAGAGAGATTTCACTTCTTCTTGAGCTGCGTGAAAGGCCGCAGGGGCTTGTGGGATACCCGCTGTTTTCAACCCAAATTCAGTTCGCTTTCACTTAAATAGTAGAGATGCTTGAATACAATTTACAATTAGTTTCGAACAGATTGACAGCTTACTAAACGTAATTTCAAATTCTATCTAAATTGCGTTGCCGAAACACGATTTTAGCCTCTAAACAAAGATTAAACGCCGTCTTTTCGTAACTAGGAAAAACCGCCAAAATCTTTTCAGCTCAACTCTGATTGCCTAGCGCTATGCCAATCATTTGCACTGTTTCACCATATTTCGACGAGACGGTGGAAAGCAATGAAGGGGGAATTTCAGTGTAGCAAAACAATGTTGAAAAAAATAGGCTGGTGTGACGCGGGCATAAAAAATATTCTGTATTTTTCCTATCAAATCTGAAATTTGAAGTTTATTTAATATTTCCCTGAAACTCCATCAAATAAAAGACTTCGAAATTAATAATTCTAAATATTTTTACTTAAGAACATAGATCGTGAACAAGATATCTGTTTCCTTCCCAATCAGTGGCAATTCTCATTAACTTATCATTTTCTTCTAACGTTGATTGATACTACAGTAGTTACTGACCTTTCGAACATGTCGAACACCATTAATTCTTTATATTAGGAAACAATGACATCAAATCAAAGTTCAATTTAACGTGTGTTGGATTTAGTAGTATTTCCAATGAGCCACACACCTGAATAAAAAAATGACAACATGGCTTATGGTATACGGCTTAATAACATCAAATGTTACAGTTGCTTGCATTCAAAGTGTCTTCGTAGGTACTGTCTGATATTGAAGAACTACTGAAGATTGTATTTCAAATTAACTTTTTCAAAAGTTTTATTTTTGTAATTGCCAAAATACTGTCCGAATCCCCAAGCTCAATTTTTTTTATTGTTTATTTTATCTGTCTTTGAGAAAAAGTCATTACAGCTCAATTTCTCAATTTCTGTAAAATATAGAACAATATCAAGAATTATTCAATAAAACGATAAGTAACCGGCGTTTTGATTCACAGAATATCATTAGGTTCATAAAAAATGGATAATTTTTATTTCATTACCTGCATCTCATTTGGCTGTAAAGCAAATCTTCTGTACATTTATCTACACATTTTTCTACAAATTTTGTCGTGTCGCAGGGAGACCGAGTTAAATTCAATCTAATCACCTGAGGAAAAATAGTAAGTTTCTTCGAATGTAATGCAATAGTAATAGTAGTACAACTGAACAAAGAACATGTATGGGCCTAAGAAACATAAATTCACTGAATATCTTTTTCTTGATTTAAACAAGCTGTCATGTGCAAAAAAGCATCTGCTCTTCTTTTGTTTACGAAAATGTTGAAATGATTCATAAAATGAAAAATGTGTGTGTTTGTTTTTTAACTGTGTACGTTCTACTGTTAAGGAAATAACTTAAATACCGATTTATGGCATTCGGCAACACATACATTACTCGTGCAGACTATGGCGAATGCAAGACATATTTCAGCAGATCTTAGAGTTTCAACATGTTGTGTACGCGCGGAGTAATGGTTCTTTCGCGTTCCGTTCGAGGGGTATGGTGCCGTGTTTCAGTAATGTTTGTTTTGGTCAATCCTGTACTTATGTTTGGATTCCGAATTTCAGATTTAGAAATTTTGATTAAATTGAAGTTTAGTAAGATAAATGAGAATTTGAGATTATACGGAAATAAGATTTCACAGTTTTATATTAATATTGTTCTTAGAATTATTCATCACAGAGAATATTTTATTTCTTGTTTAAGTAGAATCTTTCTTTCATCGACTTTGGCCAACTATGGACCACGGGCTACCTGACAACGTCAGGGTGAGGCTAGGAAATTCCAGAAGGGGGGACGAGATTCACATCCCATCCAGAAATAACCATGAGATAGTAAACGGTTTCTCCACAGGGGAGAAACGGACGAAACACAGAAGAAGAAAGATGAAACATCCATGCACTCGACCGGGATTTGAACCTGGGTACCGGCACACAGCCACACGGCAGAACGACGCCTGAAACCGCACGACGACGCCGGCGTTGCTTAAGTAGAATCTATTAATAACAATTTTTTTCGTGCCCAATAATTTAACAAAATAGTAACTATCGAAGTCACAAAGGAACGAAAATGATTTCGCCTTTGAACTGTGACCGGGAAGAGCCTGGGATGGTCATTTCGTCCTCTTTAGATCTTTGTGCCTTCCATAGTTACCACTTTGTTGAATTACGAGGCACGTAAAATTTGTTATTGCCTAAACTGGTTAGTTCAAAAGATTTGTTTTGTGATATAGACAAATTCTTGTAGAGCCTAGCGGAACGCAGACCACGGATTTGACATTTTTTCTATGATTGTGTATTTTTGGTTGTGTTTTGCTTTTGTAGGGTCCAGCTTGCGGAAGCGAGAGTGGATTCTTATACGTTCGCTCCTTCTGAGTGTCATCGGTGGAGTTTGTCTGGCTGATGAGTCCTAAAAAGGACGGAACGGCCGTTCCAGACTCTTCCCGGTGACAGCTCGAGGTGCGAAATCGTTTGGTTCCTTTGTGCCTTCTGTAGTTACCATTTTGTAGAATCGATTAAAATGCTTTGGAGACTATCTAGAATAAATAAACTAAAATAAAAGATGAAAATATTGGTTTAAGTTTCCATTTTATTTATTTTATTTCACTTAGAAAAATAAGTCTGGATAAAAGTTTTCATTAAGACCAAATTTAAGTAAATGACCCACGAAGGCAAGCACAGTGAAAAAAAATTGTACGATATTTCATTAAAATGGAGAATATATTTTAAATAATTAAAATTATATAAAATAGAAATCATTGAAATATTTATGATTCTACTGGTTCTGATTTATGGTTCTGCTTTCGTAAAAAGTTAATAAAATGTCAAAACAAATTTTACTTTTACAATTTTAACTTTTTGCTTTTTATGAAATGCTCTTGTCCTAAGCACAACTAATTGATTAAACGATTCAAAGGATTTGGAACCTCTAAATGAAATGATTTCAAGCTAAGAATTCTATCATGCAGATAATAAGAGTAAATGAATTCAAACAATGTATTCCAAGTTAATAAATTACTATCGTTCAAATATCAAGAGATTCTTTCCAAATGAAATGGAAACTGATATTACTTCAATTACGAACGACAATCACTTAAGCTGCTGTTTTTAAGAGATAAAGTAAGATCTCTCAATTAATCGCTTAAATGAAGTAATTTTAGAAATAAAAATATCAGTTTGCATTCTAGATAACAATCACGTTTTATAACTCAAATTGTAAAAATCAAGTGTTTTGATTTTAATAATAATTACAAAATAAAAGAAGAAGCTATAGCTATTTCTTCAATTACTGACAAAATAAATTGAACATCCCATCCATTAAAGATGGTATGATTTGAATAAAGAAAAGAATCACGAAAGTGATTTTGTTTTCGTAAGTTCTTTCCTTTTCAGTAAGTAGGTTCCTGTACATAAGGAACGTCTGATTTTGAGTCTAAATAAAAGTCGAAAATAAACTCATGTTTGTAAAAAATGCAACGCCTTGAAGGAAACAAGCAAATGAAGTGCAACTTACAAGAAATGTAAAGCAGGATATAATACGCAAATGATTAAAATTTTGGAATGATTGTGCATGCATAGACTCAGCAGCTCCCTCTGAACTGTCGTGTAAGAGACATAAGTAGCGCACTGTTGTGGATCCTGACAACAACATAATCAGTACACGTGCCTGCTGGAGTCAGTGTGCCTTGTCAATATCAAAGAACTCCTTACAAGTACGCTGCTGAGTTTGAACGGCCGAAGTTTGAACAGGGCTTGCGAAAAGGAGGATTTTCATACAGCGAAATTGCTGCTTGTACTGGGCGTAATACCACGACAGCAATGCGAGTGTGGAAGCAGTGGACTGAGGAGAGCAGGACGAGTCGAAAATTCGGAAGTGGACCACAAAATATGACGACATAACCGGATGATAGTCACCTCATCCACATTGCTGCGACAGACTGTTCAGCTTCTCCTCGAGTGTTAGTGAAACATTGGAACACTGCAGTCTGACAGTTTCTGATCAACGGTTCGACGGCTTCTGCTGCACAGAGGACTGCGTTCATGCATTCCTTTGTGGAGGATTTGCTTGGGTCTGAACTAACGACGCGTCAGGCACAATGGGCTCACGAACACACCCACTAGCGTGCAGATTGGCACCATGTCATGTTTTCGGACGAGTCCTGCTTCAACTTGGATTACAATAAGAACCGTGTGCGCATTAGACGATAGCAACAGTGAAATATACAGTGCGTAAGGAGCATCCGAGGAGGGCAGGCCTGCAGCTATTTGATGCCCTTCGGATGTTTGCTAATTACAAAGAAAGGTAGACTCTGTGCGTAACGAAGGCCACATGGCCCATCTCCAAAAAGAACCAGCTGAGGTCCACTGAGAAAGCAATGCCCAGCAATACTTCGCAGCTCCGAGGATTTTGTTGCATCTAGTGCGTTCTGTGAGTTCTTCCCCGTTGCAAAATAAGAGGCGACACTTCGCACTATGGAAGACTCGTTGTGTAAAAGGAGCGTTCTTCAAATCCTCGAGCTTGTGAAGTGAAAGTGCGTCGCTACAGACCGAAGCCGATGCTCCTAGTCTATCTGCAGTCGGCCGTCGACTGCTCTTAGACTGACCAAGCGTACGGACTTGACTCTGACCCGCATCACCAACCCGAGAACTTCCACAGCTGTGTGGCATTTCCGGTGGCCTCTGAACTGTTTAGGCGCCTTAGAACGCCAGAATAATGTTTACTTAGTATTAGTAAGGTGTAGGCCTATTATGAGTATTATCTACTTCTTCTGGAACCCTGGGATAATGTGCTGTATATTCTCATTATACTCACCTAATTGTAAATATATATTCTCTGCAGAGTTAAATCTCTTTTATATTCTAAACTAGCTACCAATATTATTCATTAGTTGTAATCCATTTTGACTCTGTAATTAGTTTATTAACCCTTGTACTGAGTATTGAGTACCCTTATCAAATTTGATCTACAGTTTCGATAGTTCAGAGAATGTTTTGGCAATGGCTGCACAAAATGGAAGCCGGCGTCATATTACCATAACACATTCTATGGTCGGATGAGGCGCGATTTACTAGAAGGGGTGTCCTCAATCTTCTTAATCGTCATGTTTGGGCTCTTGCAAATCCTCATTTAATGCAAAATTCCAGCTTTCAACGATCAACGTTTGGATTGGTATCAGATTCGGCAACAGATTCATTGGTTCATTGCGTACTGCCAGCTCGGCTCAACAACACAGATCGCTACTTGGAATTATTACGGAATGAAGTTCGTGACAATTTGGACGACATACCATTGTACGATCGCGCACGTCTATTGTACGACATAATAAGAGAACACGGAGAGACAGGACACGATCTTCCATGGCAATGATCGCAGAGCACAGTTATGTTTAACATGGAGACGGCCATTTTCATCATTTTCTTTCATTATCATATCTGTTTTCAGTCATGGCATTTGTTATCCAGATTGCTTTTTGTAATAAACCTTACCGTATTTACTTTCACGTCCTAACTTCTAAAACTAGTATCCCGAAAACTATACCCCTAAGCCCGCACAACGAAATATCATAGAACAATTTTGACTCAAACTTTGGAACTCGAATCTCTTCGCTTTGTCTACCATTTCTGAAATACCTAGTATATATATATCTTCTAACTATCCATAGTCACTACTTAATAACGTATAGCAAAAATTAAACCTACTTATTCCATGCTTTTATAAACAGTTTAACGAAAAACAACAAGATATGAGAACCACAAAGAGATTGTGATTAAAAATAAGGTTTTAAGCTAAAAATAAGAAGTTATAAAAGTTAAAAGAAACTGATTAACATTTCAAAAAAAAAAAGAATAAAAAAAAAAGAAAACTACTATAATAAAAATTACTTAATTTGAAGAAATATTTTGAAACATATCGAAATCATTTTTTGAAAAATAATTTTATCTTAATTAATCCATTAATTGCAGCAACATTTGAAACTCACTAAATTATCAGGAGATTTCATCTATTTTTACTTCTTCAACCATGAAAATCCAATTTCCATACTTTAGAAATTTCTCTATAATTATTTAAATTTACATTGTTGTTTCTCTATTTCATTTTTGTAGTTTCTTGAAATAGAGTTTTATGGTTTTGTGTACTATAGTCAAGTTTAAGTTTCTAGTATGTAAAGTTAATAGATTGACAATAAAAAGGGAAGGACAGAAGTAGCTGATCTAGTAGATCAAATATTGAGTATTTATAATTCATTAAAATTTTATGACTTTTATATTGAAATGTGAGTAGTTATATTTTTATATAAATATATATTTCACAAATCTACTTGATAAAAACTTTTCTGCATCTTAAGAACAACAGTAAAACTAAGATTTGTTTTAAAGTGACGAAATTTAAGAGTTGGTTGACTGACCTCTGTCGCTCCAAGAGCCATTTTGGAAAATACAGGATTCCTTAAGGCTACTCCAGTATCTAAATCCGGATATAAATCACTTTCTTCTTCCGTTAGAAAAAATAACTACAATTGTTAAAAGAAAAATACTAAATCTTTGAATATTATTGGTAATAAAATTTAGAAATTTTTTATTGCATACTTACTGCGAAAACAATAACTTTTAGGGTATCATTGATCTATTTGCTACATTTTTGTTTTGCTACATGAACTGCCCAACATTGCAGCGCTTTTCTAACTTACTTCATTTTTTGTCTCGAAAATCTGTTATTTATTCTTAAGTAAGCTAGAGTGATTTTTTTTTTATCTTTCATTTCGTATCAGTTATGATTTTTTACAATCAATTTAAATTATTATCTATCTTCTTGCCACAGAATGTTTAGGAATGGGTACAATTTCTTTGCCATTCGGGCATAGATTTGTGGTCGGTAGCAGCAGCCTCCCATGAAGCTCATGTGTCGGTACTTGGATTCGAATTCCGACGCAGGCAGAGATGCTTATTTCCTTTCCAATGTTTATCTTCATCACATTTTCTTCAGGTTTAAGCCATTCCTAAATGCTTTCGTTAGAAAGGCAACGAACACCTCCCAAATAAACAGTTTATATTTTTCATAATTTAAGTTAAAGATAAACTCTACCTCAACAGGCGACACCTAGTCTTTCGAGGTTTGGGGGATGAGATTGTTAGCAGAGTGTTTTTACCCATACATTCTTAGTTTAATTCCTAGTTAGTTGGTATGAGTCCCTGGGCCCATTGAGTAAACTGCCGAAAACTCGAGGAATAAAGCTTTGCCTACGACGCGAACCTACCAACAAATGCAAGTTGAATAAATTTTGAAGCAGAAAAAATGAAATAAAGAGGTTAATGTAAAATTTAAATTTTCCCCACCAATCCTATGCCTAGTAAGTTGGAGTTCGCCCAAAACATAAAAATAAAGGATTGGATATACTGGAAAAACTTGATTTATATGAATAATATCTAAAAACACAAGATTATACATTAGATCTGCTAGAAAAAAATTCAAGAAATAGCTTTGAACATATAAGATATTATTTTTATTAATCACAACACATGATATGATGATCTCGCTCCTTTTGTATTACACAATTTCCCTTCCCTCTTACGTACTCTAGTTTCAAATATTATTGTTCAAATAAATGTTAATAAACGCTAAGAAATGTAAAACTACACACAAAATTAATTGATAAAAAGCCTTTGAGGATAAGCCAATACCAAATTTTTTTTTTTTTTTTATTTATTTTATTCATCAAAATATTACATTACAGTCCTACTAGGTTAATTGACCTGTGTTGTAGGTGCTGTGAGTTAAAATGATATCAGAAACAAAAATGGTCCTATATACATTTAGAGTAAACATAATATTCCATTAATTTTACAAATAAAATAAGAATAATATTAAGCAATATTTCAAACTTTGAAAATAAAAGTTATATATAAACTTTTATGATATCTTATAAATGCAGAACTTATGAGTACATAATAAATGTAAAGTAAAGTACATAAAGTATACAAAATTAATTCTTTCTTTTTTTTTTTTCAAAATTAGTCGACCCAAATAATTTTACCAGATATTCTATCTCTATATATTATTTTTTTTTAAGATAGATATCTTTTCAATTTTTTTCATATCAATTGAAAATTGGTCGAATATTTTATTAATAAGTCTGTTTTTAATTCGTAATCCGAAGTTATTTCTTGGATTATCAAAGACTTGTTTAGTATATATTATATTACTTCTTGTTGTATGGATATTTTCTTCCTGCATGTTATAACATATTACATAATATTTTTGCATAATTAAATTAAAAATAACTCTTTGTTGAGGAAATAATATTTTATTATTTATTAAAATTTGATTTTGTTGTTCAATTTGCAGTTTATTAAAGTTAGGAAAAATGAAATTTATTATTTTTTTCAAGATTCTGTTGATATTTTTCATTTCATTTTTATTTATATAGATCCAATTATCTATACCGTAATTTATTATTGAGTCAATATATGATTTGAATAATATAATTTTTGTTTTTTTAGGAAAGATGTCTTTAATATGATAAAACATATATAAAAAGTAATTTAACCTTTTTAATATATGAATACAATGAGTATGCCATGTATATTTATTATTTATATATAGACCTAGATATTTATAATTATTTATTATTTCTATACTTTCACAGTTACAGGTGTTCATATCTACTGGTTGGTTGTGTATGCAGTGGAATTCATGATATTTTATTTTTGGTATAATATTGATTTTTTTGTTCTTTGAAGTAATTATCATATATTTTGTTTTATTTTTATTAATGGCTAATTTATAGTCATGTGTCCATTTAATTATATTAATAAAGTCATTTTGTATTTGTTCTTGTGCTATAGAAAAGTTTTTATTTGTGTTTATTAATAACAAGTCATCTGCATAAGCAAAGATATTTGAATTTGTTGAATTTTTGAAAATTGTATTAATATATATTACAAATAATATTGGACCTAATGTAGATCCTTGTGGTACGCCTTTTTTTAAATTATATATTTTACTTATTTTATTTTGAATTTTAACTTTGAATTTTCTTTTTTTTAAAATAATTTGTTAGTATATTAAGCATTGGGCCTCTTATACCAATATTATTTAGTTCTTGTAGTAATATGCTGTGATCTAAACTATCAAATGCTTTTTGCAAGTCTATATATATAATTAGAATGAAATTACTTTGATTTAAGCTTTTATTGATAATTTCATTTAAATCTTGTAATAATAAAGTTAGCCGCGCTGGTGTGGTCGAGCGGTCTCAGGCGTCGGTCTGTTGTGAGATCAATGTGCCAGCGCCCGGGTTCAAATCCCGGTAGCGAGCATGGATGTTTCAAAAATTTCCTTTCCTGTGTTGTAGCCTCTTCTTCACTTTCTCTTCGGTCTGACGTCATTCCTTAATGGCGTCCTGGGGAAGGCCACGGGAAACCACCCCAGTATCTTTCCCTTGTAATTTTAGGGAGTCTGCTAGGGGTTCGCCGTCTTGGGAACACTAGCGCTCCCTGGAGCACGGATGCTTCGGCAACGAAGCGCGCACTTCGGTGCGAACCGACCACACACACACACAATAATAAAGTTGTACTTTTATTTTTTTGATATGCATATTGATTTTTATGTATTAACTGATATTTTGCAATAAAATTATAGACTGTGTTAAAAATGTAGGTTTCTGTAATTTTTGATAAATTTGAGAGTAATGAGATTGGTCTATAATTTGTTATATTCAGATAATTTCCATTTTTAAAAATAGGAATTAATTTGGCTATTTTCCATTTATCTGGATATATACCTTTTATAATAATATTATTTATTAATAAAGTCATAAAATCTGCTATATTAAGATGGAATTTTTTAATATCCTCTACAATAACATTATCTAATCCAACAGAGTTTTTATTTTTCATATTTTTGATTATTTCAGTGATTTCAGTTATTGTAGGAGGAAACACAACTATTGAATTGGGAGACTGGATATTATTTGTTTTTAAGAGATTATTATTACAATTACAGATTTCAACTTTACCAATGTTTGTGAAGTATACACCCATTTCAGTAAGAGTAGTTTGTAATCCTTTTCTTTGTATAAGTTTTTCTAAATTATTATTTATGGCTGTGTCCTTTTTGTTTATAACAGAGTTTATTATATTCCAATAGTTTTTTCCATTTTTAATGTTTTCATTTAGTATATTGTGATAGTAGTTTTTTTTAATTTTTCTTATATAACTATTTAACCAATTTCTTTTAATTTTATATTCATCCAAATATTTTTTATTTGTTTTATTGTTTTTATATCTTTGAAATAGTTTATCTTTTTCTCTAATATGATTAAGTAATTTGTCAGTCATCCAAGCTTTTTCATATATATTTCTATATGTCTTTGATGAGCGTAAAATATTTGTTGTAGAATTATCATTAAATTCTTGTAGATGTCTATTATTTTTTTTTGATTGATGGATACATTTCATTAGCATGTTTATCATTTTATTTGGATTATTTATATTATATGATACTACCTTATTAGTAATTTCATGTAATTTATCAAAAAAATATACTTCATTTTTTATGTTATTAGATTTGTTATATACATTCATTTTAGATTTTTTTAATTGAAAATATTAATTCAGCTGGTTAACGTCAATGAAAAAACTAAAAAAAAAAAACAACAGTTAGGCTTACTGTCCTTTATAAATTAAATCTGTTAAATATTATAAATTTGATCAAAGATCAGTCAATGTCAGTTTACTTTCGGCTGTTGAATAAATATAGATTTCTCATTTCTCTCTCACTCTTACTCGGTGTCTATATCTTTACTGGTAATTATAAAAAATAAAAAAACCGCCAAAGACAATTTATCTTTTTAACTGACCTCATCGTTGAAAAATCGGGTGATTGACGCCGAATACGAAAAGTTTGAGCACGGGTCAAGTCTATTGTCTTTTCACCTGAAGTGTTTCCTATTACCGACGATCGGTTGAGTCTCGGATTGGAAAGCTAAGCACAAAGTATCGCATCCTACCGAAGAGAAGTCAACGTATCTAATTTTATGGCAGTCACTCTTCTTTTCAGGGTAAGTGAATAGTTTTATGCTAAGGTTAGCAAAACGAAATAGGAATGGCGTCTCCCTTTCTTCGGCGCAACAAAAACACAATCGCGGTGCATCTGGTCTTTGCATTGTCCAGAGACATACACAGATTGGCCGGCGGTGAGCGGTAATCTTCGCTCCGCGATTCCGGAGTCGGATTCTGGATGGCATCTTCGCTTGGCTACTGGCCGACATTAAGCGATGGCGACTCTATCTTTAGATTGAAGTTTGAGATTAAATTTACAATCACATTAAAAGTTAAGTAAATATTTAAAATAATTATTAAATAATTTAATAAGTAATCCTTTGCTTACCATCGAATAAACGTGATCGTTATGAAGTTGATAGTTTTTGAAATCTTTAATCATCATTTTAATTGTAGTAACTGGTCCAGATAATTTCATATCAGCTAAATTACATAAAGTTAAAATAAAAGATTTTTAGAACAATATATGTGGAGTCGTTGGTTTTTATTTATTAAAAAAAAACTCACACATAATGGACGGATTTTTATTCTTAATAGGTACAAAAAATAAGAGTGCAAGTAAATTTTGAAGGTGTCAAGCAAAAGAATGAATTTGGAGTTCGGTATATTTTGATTAATTTTCAATCTACAACTTTATTTTTCAATGAATTTATTAAATAAAGGCTTCTAATTAGATTACCTATTTTATATTCGAAAAGCTCTTTTTACAGTTTGTGCATTTTCAACATTTGACCTAAACTAATTAGGTTTTATATTCTACAATAAGATTTAGTAAAGATTACAAGCACATGAAAAAAGGACACAGGAATAAAAACCCTGTATTTTAGAAATGAATGATTAATTTATTCTTATTCAATTATTACAAGTATAAAGAAAAGAGTCCAGTTGTTAATAATAATAATGTATAAGTTTTCAAGTTGGCATTAAAAAAAATGTTTACTCTCTCCAGGACTTTTTGGAACCCGAGATCTCTGTCCATTGTACTGACAATCCCATTTTTCTAAATCCGAGCTCCCAGGTTTAGCAAAGAAATATTTTTCTTCTTTTTTTTTTTTTTGGTTATAACTCCTGAAACATTTCTTTCAAAACCAAATTTTTTCCAAATGATCACAGCTCTACGTTGATTAATTGAATATAAAATATCATCTATAGATTGTTACCAATAAAGTAACAGTTTTGCAACCCCTTACAGTTGGAGTGTATTTTTGAAACACTAGATGGCGCGTAATTGAAGTACGGCTACGCAATTGTTGCTTACCAAATTTGGTGAAAACAGAGTAATTGCTCTAATGTTTTCAAATGCTTGGTAACCACGATCCCCAGATCTAAATATATGCGATTTTTTGTTAAGGGGATATTTGAAAAGCCATGATTACAAGGCAACATTAATTTAGTTGCTAAACAGAAGGAAAGCATGTTGCAGCCATTTCCGAGACATGTTTCAAGCAACTGTGGATCCGTATCATGTTTCCAGAACAGATTGCATAGAAATTGTTCCCGCATGGAGTATCTTTACTTCAAAAAATGGTTGTTTGTTCAATTTTATATTTTCTGTTTTAAGCACTTCTGATGAAACTCAAAATAAACAAGTTCTGTTTATTCAAAAATTCTCTTTCTCTTGTTGCTATTAAGATACTATCAATTTGTACTGTGTACAGTAGAACCATCTGTACATCTCAACAGGTAGTACGATATTAAATAGAAACGTTCTTCCAATCAGACTTCTTGTGTATAATTACAAGATATCTGTTAGATGAACATTTCTAATTTAATAACTTTTTTTTATTAATCTTTAATTTACATTCTTCTTATTTTCCTAACTCGTACGTATTGGCTGATGTCAACGCAGAACTAGGGTTCGTGTCGAAATTCGGAGATGCATTCTGACTAAGACCTGGATCTATGTTTAGATCTCAGCTGTTGCAACACATTTAAGACCAAATTGCAGTTTCCATTATTGTTTTGATCAGCGTTTCGTCACTGAACTTGAGGCTGGAACCAGGCTTTAGAAAGACACTGTCGACCTCACGCCCTTCATAACAAAGAAGTATTTCAGAGTTACCTAAGCCTCCGGAAGGGAAGGTGCTTGCTTATCGGCATTGGTCAAATGCGAAAGCGAGTTGGCTCATTATCAGTATAAATTCTCGATACATTCTGATTGAGTAGACGGTAGCCATCGAGACGGTACTTCACAAGATAGTAGCCACTTACCATTCTATTTGTCCACTTAGCCGCTTATTCTATTTGTCCGAGCTCAATGTCGTTGGTTTACCAAGAGGTTTCCTGAATGTTTAGTGAGCAACAACGCCCATTCCTTTCTTTTTACAGGATTCAAGCCATACTAGAGGATATTGGAATCTCACCATGTGTTGAGTCAAGAAAGGGCGTCTTTGCTTCCTTTCCCTTGAGATCAATCCTACACTGCGTCCTCGTGCAGGAACTGACGATGGTCGTTGGGTTAATAATCTCTATATCTATTACGTATCTTTAGTCTGAACTGTTGATGAGGCTACGATATTAGATGTTTTGTGTAACAGAATAAAAATTTAAAATCACTATTTTAAAAAAAAAGTTAAATAATAAGAGAAACAACTTACGAATGTTGGGGGACTTTATGCAAGTACCAAGAGCTGTTTTTACTTTGACTGCACTAAGATTTGTATTAGATTTTAAACAAGAAAAGTCATTTTTCGTTGTTGTACACTAAAAAAAATGAATAATAATATGAATCAATAATTGACCAAACTTTTTTAATTTTAACCTCTTCAGTGCCATGTCCGGGAAAATTCCCGGGCTAAGTGTTTCAGTCAAAATTGCGATCGCACGGAAAAGTTCCCGGAATGTTTTTATAGGCAGCCACAAATAGTAGCAACATCGACTTCTTTTTTTTTATTTTCAAAAGCTTCTGACAGGTATCAATAGTTGTTTTTTCTTTTCTATCTTGAAGCTACTATAATTATCTAACTTAAGACTGGCCTCTCCTCAAATCAAAATGGCGGCGTCGAACCGAAAAACTTTGTTTAGATCGTAAAGAAATTAGAGTTAGATTGCTTCAGTGACAGAGACTATGAATTAGATATTTCCAATAAATATTCCTACAGTGAAAGTGATGTAAATCGGAATAAGACTAGAATAATGATATTTGACCAATAGGTGATGGATATGAAGTATTAATTATTATAATAAAAATTAAAAACTGTATTGTGAAAATTTCCAAATTCTAACAAATAAAATAATCTGAATTTTATATTTAATCAAAAAATAATAAAATAAAAGCAACAACAATAAAAAAAACATCATTTTAGGTCGTCAGCACTAAGAAAAACTTGGCACTGAAAGGGTTAAGAGAAATGAGAAATCGTATAAAGAAAAATTCTAAGTAAAAAGTAATTAAGAATTAAAGGATTACAATTATTTTCAGTTGAAACTACTTACTTGAAGGTTGAAGTTTAATGCCATGTCCTGATAGTTCCATAACTTTTCTAATGTCATGTTGGGAAGATCCAATAGATCTGAAAAGTTAATTGAGTCATCCGTTCCAGGGTGAAGTCTTTTGTATTCCTTTTTTAGTTCCTGTGTTTTGAGGTTCCCTCCAAAAAATTCCGCAGGACAAAGTAGAAACGGAGGAATAGTAAAAGAATTCCTTGAAATCATAGTCACGTCAACTCTCGGTTTTCCAAAGAGATATTCATTGGAACAGTTTATTATTTGACATATTGCAATGATAGCAAATACTAGGTAGGCCACCATCCAAATTGCCTTCAATTTTGGATCGTAGATAGGGTTGGTAATTCTATCAAATCCAGTGATTCCGACACCGTAGTTTCTCTCAGATTCACTTTTCATCCTGATTAGATTGAGGAGATTTGCTTTAAATACGGTATTTACTTATATGTGACTATACAATCTGCAAAACAAAATAAGTAATGTTATTTATGAGAACATCCTTTGAGAAATTAAGTTGATCACTGAAAGTTTATTAATATGCTGAATTCAAGAACGAAATCAAGGACGAATTCCCGATTGAGGAAAAGCAGCAGTATGGGTATCATTCACTTAAAGAAGGTAAGATAAGCTGTTTTTAGGCTTCTGAAATGTGAAGCCTTATATCCCCGGTTTGTATGTCTGTCTGTGGCAAGTATCAACTCAGCAACTACGAAGGCTGCAGACTTGATTAGGGCGTCATTGAAAAGGTCTTGCCAAGAGGAGCCGTAGAGTTTGTGTATCTAGCTGATCGGGCTCCAAGGTAGCGATAGCGATTAGTAAACCAATCACAATGCTTCTCAACGGCTTCTGATCCGTGAATGAAGAAAATTATTCAAAAGTTATTGAATTCAGTCTGTTAACAAGGTCTGAGTTAGGAATGACATTATTTCATATAAATAGCGATTTTTTTCTGTATTTTACGTAATATAGATAGGAGCTACTTGCATCTCTTTTTTTAAATCATTATTAGGAATTCAGTCTATTAACAAGGTTTGAGTTAACAATGATGATTATTCCATATAAATAGGGGTGGGTAAGATAGCATGGTGTCCCAAACAGATTCGCGCTCGCATTTTTTACATCATCCTTTTCGATTTTAATTCAATTTTCACAACAGCTGATAGACCACGTGTTTCTCCACATAATCGTCACTGATACGTAAACATACACTATATTATTCTCATGTCGTTCCCATATTATCTCCATATCGTCTCAATATCTCATGAATATTATCCCTATATCGTCTCAATATATATTTAATATTATCCCCATATCCTCGTATTATCTCCCTAATGGCTCCTCGAAAAAAGACGACGGAAGAAAAGCAAGCAGCGGCAGAAAAGAGGAAGGAATACAAGAGGAATCTCAACGCTAAGATCCGAAAAAAAAGAAAGAAGGGACGAGAGCAGGACGCAGAGAGACATCGACTGGCACGTAAGGACGAAGAGCGTCGCCGTGTGGAGAGGGAGAAGGACGCGGAAGCGCATCGAGACGACGAGGACATGCGATGTCAGAATCGGGAGAAGGATGCGGAGGCTCATCGAAGAGTCCGTGAGATGGAGTTGTCATGTTATGAAGCGTTGCGCATCTTCGAAGAGAACATTCGAACAGAAGAAACGGAAGTGTGTCAGTGATGCGGAGGTCTATGGTTCGTATAACACTAAGTATAAATACATTTTAATTTGCACACAACCGACTTTTTACTCGGTTTTGTAACGTTTTGAATAATTTTCTTCATACACGTATCAGAAGCAGTTTCGAAGCATTATGTTTTACTAATTGGTTTACTAATCGCTTTCGCGACCTTGATTTATATTACAAACCAGAAATAAGGGTTTCTGCGAATGAGTACTGAACTCGTTTATTTACGAACTGAATCGATTGTAAAGTTTATCGTTAGAGATCAATTTTTTCAAATTTAAATTAAGAATTTTATTTTAGTTACTTAAGAATTTATTCCTTGGATCCTAGTTCAACTCTACTACCACAATATGGTCTTATGGTTACGGATTTCCATCACAACTTCAACTGCGCTAGATGTTCAATGAGCAAAATGGTAAAAGTAAGAAGCAAAATAAAGGATTAATGCAAGTTTAGGATGCATAAGATTAGGATGCGGAACTAGAATAAAACTAAGTCGTTTCTTTTACAGAAGTTACTTGCATAAACTAAAGTTTTACAACTTATGAAGTTTGATAAAAATATTACTTATGTATAACTTCTATTAAGTCAATAAAAAGTCAATATTACAAGCTGTATAGAACGGACTATTTGAATCCAAGATGACGGATTATGATTTTTACGATAATAGTGATTGAACAAGTTATATTCAAATGTCTGTAATTAAATAGTTTTATAAATAATCTGCATTCATCATGATTAATATTTATAAGTACATTTTTATTGAAAATAAGAGTCAACTTTATAGAACGATCTTTTATCCATGTTCTTCAAGTTAAATAAGTACAATATAGCATTGAATATGTTAAGTTTTGATGGTAAGAATTATATTTATTGGCAAATAAATCTTCGCAGTCATCTCCAGAAGGAATTGTTATGAATTACCATAAATATGCCTTAGAAATCATAAAATTTCAGGAAGAAACCCTCTTCAAACATAAGTTATTATATAAACGAGAAAAGACACTCAGAAGTATACTTATGTCCATTGACTAACGTTTTAGATTGATTATTTTGGAGAATGAAGATCATATAAACTATTGGATGGTAAAGTTAATTGGATGGTAAAGTATAATTTCAAGGATTATATGAAAATAACTATGGCTTAAAAGAAAGTTATACTCTATCATTCAGTTACAGATTTGGAAAACAGAGGAAAATAATTTGATTGAATACATGTTACAAATTAAACTTCTTGTATCTGAATTAAAACAAATTGGTTAAAATTTAGATGAAATTGAAGTTTGCTGGATGATTTTATCAGGTTTAACCTCATCATATGATGCATCTGCACAAAGCATAATTGCAAACAAGATTCAACTGAATTTAATGTGTACTATGTTATAGAAAGACTCTCACTAGAATAAAATAGGAAAAATCTAGCACAGTCTAGTGATAATGATAATATTCTTTCTGAAGTAAATATTTTACATTTATAATGTAGAATTCATTAACAGATACATATTAAAAACGAAGAACAATAAAAACACTTATCAGGACAGTTTCAACCCCTAAAGGTCGAGTAATCTTCAGCTAAATGAGGAAATGGAAGGGATGTTTATTTATGTATCCCTGGAGTAAGCACTTGAAATAGCGAATGAATTTAAGGATTGATTTATTAAAGAGAGACAAGGATAAGAGGGGATATCATTAAGAGAGGCAATGATAAAAATGAAAAAAATATTTCTGTATAAACGATAAGTGGACGATTTCTTTATTATATCTGAACAAAAAGATTTACAAACTATGTTTTAAACTTTCAATAATATCAACTCGACGGTAAAGTTTACAATCGAGAATCAAGATGAAAACAAAAGCTCCGCATTTTTGGATGTTCTGGGATTTCAGAACAGTACTTCATGTTACAAAACAGCAACATGATCAAAAAAGACTACAGATTTTAGTTCGAATATCCCAACACATCAAAAACAAAATTTAATAACGATCCAAGTACATAATGCATTTTTAATATCTTCAGATGAGGGCAAATTCTACAATGAACTTAAAATAATTAAACAGTTATTTCTAAAAACCAAATATCCAATAAGATTCATAAATAATAATATCAGGAAAACGATAGATAAAATTTAGAATAAATTAAGATTAAAAAAAAGTGAATAGTTGTTATGTCACTATTCCTTATTTTAAGAGCTTGAATAAACCATTGAAAAACATTTTTAAACAAACTGACATTTTACTAGCTAACAACAAATCCAATTAAACAATCGAAAGAAAAAGAGAATCAAAACATAATGAAAACGAAAGGAACAGTATAGTCATCACATGTAAACAAAATAACTGTTACTACATAAGAGAAAGCCGGCAGAAACTAAAAAAAAACCGGGTTTATCAGCAATTAATGCCCGTAAAATTTTAATATTAATAGTTCTTTAGTTTCTGCACACGCTTCAGAAAAAGATCATTTTTACCTCTTCAATGAAACAAAAATCCTAACAAAATGAATAATGATTTTAAAAAAAAATGTATAGAAAGTTATTCGATTCGTTTCTCAAACTCTTGTAATAAACAACTTTCGACGAGGATATGATGTACTATTTTAACTCCCTGAAAGACAAAAAGATAAAAAAGAATAATAAGTTTATCTCAGAATTATAACCTTGTCTATTATTTTACTTGTTCTATTATTATTTTCACTCACCGTCTTCAACACTCGATAGTGTTTCCCCCCTTATCATTGTCTCTCTTTAGTTAATCATTCGTTAAATTCATTTTTTTCAATGGTTATTTCAACCACGTGTTTAATCCACGTGTTTATAAATAAGCATCTCTTCCCTTTCCCCATTAAGCTGAAGAAATCCGACATTTAGCGGGTTGAAACTGTCTTGATATTTATTTTTATTGTTCTACGAGTATATTAATAAATTTTTAGTATGTGTGCTGATTATTTTTAAATGTAAAGTCTACATCTTTAAGGATTTCAGCCCGCCCACGTTAAAATTTATTTTAATTAAAGTAAATATGGTTAATATAAAAGAAACAGAAGGATTCAAATAATGGGAATAAATTAAGACATGGAACCAGAACATGTGGAAAAAAAAGAGAAATGTAGCTAATAAATGTAGATCAAATCCAAAGTCAATCCAAAGTAAAGGATGATAATCAAAAGTTTTCTATATGATAGTTTTCGATAACTGTTTCACTGTGTTCACGTACACAAGGTGACGACCTTTCACGATTCCTTTCCTGTGTTTGTCAGCCTCTTCTTCACTTTCTCTTCGGTCTGAAGTCATTCCATAATGACTTCCTGAGGAATGCAACGGGGACTATCTAAATGTTTTTCCCCAGGTGATTCTATGGGAATTCTAGAGAATTTTATAGAATCTTAACCAGTCTAAGTATTGAATTACTTTAAAAAAAAGTTTTGAATAGCAGTACAAACACCAAAAAGTGAACGAATCTCAAAGGAAAAGAAAACTATTTGGTATCTCGATAGTGCCTTACTCACCATATATGCAATATTGAAAAGCTTTCTATGAATATCAAATCCATTATATTATATAATCCATTATATTAGATATCCATTATATGTCTATGGAGCTTCGATAGAGTCTGGAAAAGGGAGCGTTATGTGGACTCCAGCTATTTATAGGTTACAAAGTTTTTATTCCTGAAAGGAATGAAATTGACGAAACAAGAAACATATACATATCTATATTGAGGAATCTAAAAGTGTGAGTCTTCTTGATGAAGAAAAGAACATATAAATTGATAAATATCATGAACATTAACATTTCAAAGCAGCAACAAATCTCATTCAATATCGTCTTCAGAATCTGAAAAATATGAAGAGTTAGTGCTTCAAAGTTTAAGTACTGATCAAGAAATTAGTTTACCAGATGAAAATATGGAATCAAATATTTTTATTAGAAGAAGATGAAACACCAAAGGAATCAAAAGTGAAACCCAATGAAACGAATAATCAAGATGAAGACGACATTTATATGAAGTTAAGATCAAGAAATATAATTAATCAGCAAAGCAAAGCTAACAACTATAATTGTGAAATTGTACAACTTGTTAATTATAGAGAAGCTACCAAGAGAGTGAAAGAGACAAATGGTTAAAGGCCGTCTGGCATAGTTTTTGAAGGTCCGTTGGATCAAACCTACAAAAGGCTTCTTCACTTAGCCAATTGCATTCATGTGGCGAGAAATAGTTAAAAAATGGACACTAATGTCTCGTCAAGCTGTCGGAGGATCTGTTGCTAATTTTTTGCCACACAAGCCTTCAGTTCCTCGTCGTTCTGAACTGCCAGTGGCCTACCGCAAACTTGATTTTTTTAGACATTCATCACCAGCTCAAAGTTCTGAAACCAAGAGTACAACGTGCTTTTGGATGTGGTTCCTTCCCAAACAATATGTTGATTTTATTGTGCAATGATAAAAGAAATATATAAAACAAATTAAAAGTTTGCAGTTTCCTGAATTGGATTGAGTCAAGAACTTAAAGCTTTCTGATAAAGTCAGTAAATAGTTTCTTAACTTGTATTTCCTGGAATGGGATTTCGAGCAACTTATTTACATCATTTACACCATAGTCTGGAAACGTCTATTTAAACCAAACTGCTTTGATTTGGTAACAGTTTAGTAAAATTAATTTTTTAATATTTGAATAACCTAATTTGGTGCTTCCTTAAGCATAATTCTCCTGGCGGCTGCCGTTTATCATGTCTCTTAATCCGGTGCTTCATGTTAAGTACTTATACTTAGCAGTCAATCAAGCCCTCAAATTTGCCTACATCTACGATTCAGCTATCAATGATCTGAGACTTAAATTAAATAGATGCGTTTGTAATGTAAATTATTCTGCAAACTCATTTCATAACGCTCAGCATCAAAGTTAAAAATAAAGTTCATATCTTGATAACGAAGTTTTAATGGATTATCTTAAGAAAGAGAGAAAGAAAATTTCATTTGGATTCAATTCATAGACGTTGCAGATCTGTCAATTCCTAAAAGAACATATCATCGCAGAAAGTATTTTTCTTTTCGTCTGCCGCCGTGTCTCCAATGAATAGATATCAGTCGCAATTTTCGAAAAAGCTTTCTTGATCGAAAACAAACTAAAAACTACTGCCTGTTGTAAGAAATCGATAGATCATTAAATAGGATGAGGCATTCTCTGTCATTAGAAATGGCCCCTTGGCTGCATTTGAGTGAATTGCAGTCGACGGAAAAATATACGAACCTTCATATAAAGCATATCTGGTAGTAGTAATAAATTAAAGTCCTTTGTTTCACTGGAGATGGGGCTCCGGATGCTTCCTGATCAATAGAACTAAGTTAATATCTAATGGTCAGCCCTCCGTCCACCTTTAACCCACACATTGAAAGAAATAAGATAATGAAGATTGCATTGTGTTGCAACATTTGTAGCATTGCCTGTTTGTCATTAAAATATTATGAGAAGACTGTCATTTTTTAAGGTAACATCTCAATAAACTATCTCCGATTTTATTGGTTAGCTTTATTTTTACATATTTTTCTCCATTTTGACCAGATATTTACTAAGACAAATAAAAAGCATTAGAAAAATCTCTTTTTTATTTTTACCGTTTCACCAACTTTTTAATTTCCTTGATATTATTATACTCTTTTTAACAAATAATTAATATTAAAAGATTCTAATTAACGTTGCATTACATAAATAAAGAAAAATACATTTTTCCTACCCAAAAATTCTTCATTATTTGAGCCTGAAACAGAGAAGCTGATGATTGTCAGTTAGTTGATTATCCCTTCCATTTACGCCTATAGAATCAAGTTCATGTTGTTTTCTTCTACTACAATGAGGTAATATTTATTCTCATTTATCATCAGAATAATATCTGAAATGAAAGAAGAGAACATAAAAATAGCAATAAATTTTGTTTAGAAAAAAAAAATTCCTGATAAACTAGCGTGCAGCAATTTCATAAAAGAGCTTTGTGTAATATGAAATGAATAATACATCTTCTCATCGACAGTAATAAATGTTTTTCTTTTTCATTCTTGCAAAACAACACGCAAGGATGATCGATTAATGGAACTCTTCTTATTGTAACAGAAAATTTATTTAGAAAAATAAGCATTTATTGTTCATTTTAATTTTATCTTTTTAGATGTTGACCCAAAGTATACAATTAAGTGGAATAAATAATTGTAACACTTTCTTATTGATTCATAGGTTTGAATTTATGTTAAAATACAAAATACAAAATACAATACAATAAATTGAGTAATATGAGGATATTTAAAATTATGTTTAAGTTTTCAAATAAATATTTTTAATGTATTTTTACAATAATAATTAAATTACGACTGATGATATCTTTTACGTACTGATAGGACGCAAGTATCGCCTTAATTTCATTAATCAGCAAATGCGCAGAATGCTTCACGTAATTTACACAGTTGTATCAGAATAATATGACCACCCCTCCCCATGAACATGATAACGAACACCTGACACAGTCGAGCACACGGATGTATAAGCGACGGGTGAGGACAGATTCTCTGAAATGGCCTAATTCGTGGGCTATTCTCGATCTACCATAGTAAAGGGAAGTATCAATTTTAGAGGAATGGCTTCCTAAATAACTTCCATCATCAGAATTATGGAACTCGAAAGGCTATTGATCTCAGATGAGAACATCGCGTTCGTCGACTGGTAAAGCCGACGCACAACAGCGCTGCAATGAACGACTCAAATAAACATTGATGGGCCAATGATATCCAAAGTCCATCGGCAACGACTGCTCATATTCTCACGGGAATACCGTCATTGGGCGTTAGAAAAGTGGAAAAAGGTAGTCTTATCCGACGTCACTTTTTTTCCTCCACAAAAATGAAGGGCGATGGCGGATACACCGCGAGGCTTATGAGAAACGGAAGCCACACACACACTAGTTGGTCAAATACAGGACGGTAGGGGCAGTGCTCATTTCTGGGGGATGTTTCATGCTATGGGACGGCTGGTATAACTTTTTGTGACAATGAATGCCAATAGCTATCTACTATCGTTAGTTACCACGGTAATTTACACAGTTGTATCAGAATAGTTATGACCATCCTTCCATGAACATGATAGAGAACGCCTCACACAGTCGGATATGTAAGCGTCGGGTGAGGACAAATTACCATTAGTGCGTAACGCGATCACAATGGGCCGAGGAAGTAATTGGCCTGGTAGAGGCCGAACGACGCACAACAGAAACGAACGACTCAAATGAACATTGGGGCATGAATACTAACCAAAGTCCATCGGCAACGACGGCTCGTCATTGGACATTAGAAAAGTGGAAGAAGGTAGCCTTTTCCGAAGAGTCACGGTTTTTTCTCTACAAAAATGAAGGACGATGGTGGTTACGTCGTCAGGCACTTAAGAAACAGTATCCAGACACACTAGTTGGTCAAATACAGGTTGGTAGTAACAGTCTGGGGAAGGTTTCATGGTATGAGCTGGAACGGCTGGTTTAACTTTTTTCGACAATGAATACCAATTGCTATCTACTCTCGTTAGATTCCACGTACATCCCTTCATGTTGCACTTTTACTCCGGTGGTGACGTTATGTACCAACAGATCAATACTCTTTGCAAATCGCTCATAAAATTCGTGACATGGTTTCTGGAGGACAACAATGAACTATTTATACTAATTTAGCCGGTGAAATCGTCCGAACTCAGTCCCATTGAGCACTTATGGGACCCTTTTGGTCACCAAGTCCAGCATTTATGCTCATTCATTCCAAGTCATTCCATTATTGCCTCTAATATCAAGTTGATTTTCTTCTCTCCATCAGTAATGAGGTAATAGTGATAATGCTACATTTAATAATAATGATGTACATATCAATATCTCTTTTCATTTATCATCCGAATAATTTTTCAAAAAAAAAAAGAGAATAGAAAAAAATGCAATAAATTTTAAGAGAACAATTTTTTTTTGCTAAGTAAAGTGCAGCAAATTCATAAAAGAGCTTTGTGAAATATGAAATGAATAATACATCTTCTCCTGGAGAGTAATAAAATTTTTTCTGTTTTAGTTTTGGGAAACAACATGCAAGGATGATCGATCAATGTGACCCTTCTTAATACAGAAAATTTATTTAGAAAAATAAGAAATTAATATTAAAAGCATCTAATTCCTATTGTTTTACATAAACAAAGAAAAATGTATTTCTCATACCCAAAAATTCTTCATTGTTTGAGTCTGAAACAGAGCATCTAATGATTGTCAGTAAGTCAGTTAGTTGATTACCCCTTGCGTTTATGCCTACAGGATCAATTTCATGTTCTTCTCTCCTGCTGTAATGAGGTAATAGTGATAATATTACGTTAAATAATAATGATGTAAACATCAATATCGATTTTCATTTATCATCATAATAATATCTTAAATGAAAGAAGAGAATATAAAAATAGCAATAAATTTTGTTATCAGGAATATTTTTTTTGCTAAACTAGCGTGCAGCAATTTTGCAAAAGAGCTTTGTGTGGTAAGAAATGAATAATACATCTTCTCATCGACAGTAATAAAGGTTTTTCTTTTTTATTCTTGCAAAACAACACGCAAGGATGATCGATTAATGGAACTCTTCTTAATAGAACTCTTCTTAATAGAACAGAAAATTATTTTAGGAAAATAAGAATTTATTCTTTATTTTAATTTTATATTTTTTTTTTAGAAGTTGACTGAAAGCGGAATAAATAATTGTAACACTTTCTTATTGATTAATAGATTTGAATTTGAGTTAAAATGCAAAATACAATATAAAAAATTGAGTATATTTAAATAAGGATATTAAAATTATGTTTGATTTTTTTTTAAGTAATTTTTTTATTGTAGTTTACATTAATACTCAAATTAATACTGCTGAAATCTGTCAGATACTGAAGCGATACAATTATTGCTTTAATTTCATAAATCTGCAAATATGCTGAGTGCCTTATGATAATTTCCGCAGTTATATCACAGTTGTGTAATACGACCACCCAGGAATCACAGTGAATCCGCTGAGGCACATGTCAGAGCGCACCTGACACAGTCGCGTACACGGATATACAAGTTACAGGGTGAGGACAGATTAGTGCGTAACGCGATCACAATGGGCAGAGGGGGCGATCAGAACGGGCGAACACTGTTGTCGAAGGGTCTCCGTAAAGGTGCCAATGATCATTAAAGTCCATCGGCAACGATGGCTCCACTTCGCACGGGAATATCGTAATTAAAGATTGGAAGAGAGGAAGAAGATCGCCTCTCCAACGAGTGACAATTTTCACTCCACAAAACTTATGGGCAATAGCGAATACGCCATGAGGCACATGAGAAACACCATCCAGACACACTTATTGGTCAAATTCAAGTGGCAGTGCTCCTGTCTGGAGGATGGTTTCGTGGTATGATCTAGAACCGCTGATATCACTGGATGCGACAATGAATGCCAAAAGCTATCTATTCATCGTTAGTGATGTCACGAGAAAAAAAAAAAGATTGTTTCCTCAATGAACAATTGTTAACAAAAGAAATTAATGCTACGTATTCGTCATGCGAAGACAAATAAAAAAAAAAGAAAAGAACAAATGAGCTAAGTGAAGGATAATGCAATTAAATGAGTTAAAAATAAATACACATTCAAAAAACAGGTAAAAGGATCAGATTAATGATGAATAACAATGGGTGAGACCAAATTATTTACAAGTGACATTTTTTAATAGCTGCTTTACGGTCGTTGGCGATCATCAGCCAGGAGAAGTCACCAGTAAGTAACAAGGTCTCCGTACTGAGGTAGGTATAAATAATCCCATCGGGAGCACAGTGGTGCCTAAAAGGAAAAAAATACACAATGAAAAACTCACCAATGGAAAATTAGTGAGAAAATTCATGTGACAGCAGCGCACAGGCCTCAATGAATTTTTTTAAGGCATAAAATTCAAACTGCTCATTGGAATTATTCATAAATAACAATGGGTGAGACCAAATTATTTACAAGTAGTGACATCCTGGATCAGATGTTTCACGCTCATTGGCGATTATCAGCCAGGAGAAGTACGGAGACCTTGCTATTTACTGGTGACTTCTGGCTGATGATCGCCAACAGGCGTTCCAGGATGTCACTACTTATAAATAATTTGGTCTCACTCATTGTTATTTATCAATAATTCAACTGAGCAGTTTGCATTTTATGCTTTAAAAAAATTCATTGAGGCCTACAGACTGCTGGCACATGAATTTTATCACTAATTTTTCATTGGTGAGTTTTTCATTGTGTATTTTTTCCTTTGCGGAACCACTGCGCTCCCGATATAAGATCAGATTAAGTTTATAAGATCCCAAAAAACAAATTAAAATTAATACAGCCTTATAATGATTAAAGCTTTACCCTTGTTTTTACTAAGATTTAATAAGACAACTATTTAAGGATCAAGTACTACATAAAATACACAAAAGTACTTCTCTAGTTGACTTTTCTGAAAATTCTTTCACAGTTCTGTCGAAAAGTCTCTCTCATGGAAAAGGGCATGGGGGCGCGTAAGTCAAGGAACGTTTGCTAGCAAGACAATACGTAATTCTGTTTCTTAAAGTTTCGTTGCGGCCTGGCGACGTAGTTTGTGATTCAGAGTTTTCGAAGCATTAGATCGGGATTTATTCCTAGAACAATTTACACTAACCGCAATGAAGACGGAGTTATCCACCGAAACGACATAACACCACATTACCTGAAGACGGCTTTGTTGACAGACGGTGTTTTGGCCAAGGTGAGATTTCTTCGCCAATGACCGGCAGATCGGGTGAGGCATGGCGTGTCTTCCTTCGGACACAAACAGCAGGCGACGTTTCTCCATGAAGTCCGGGATACAATCTAGGACAACATCTGGGACAACTGTGTCTCTATCTATGTTTTCAAAATGGCAGTTTTTATAATGGTAAATGATGCGAACCCAGATGACAGAAACAAACCAATAAAAATAACGAAAACATAAAAATTACGGGAAAGGGTTACAAGAAAGAATACAAGAGATTAAGAGTGGGAAAAATGAAAAAAACAGAATTCACACGAGAACGCAAAATGAGAGAAGTGGGATAAAGGAAGAGTTAAAATAAAAACTCAATAATACAAGAAAGAAACTCACAAAAATCAAAAATAGAAAAACAATAAAGTAAATAACGAAATCGAAAGTTACAATAAAAAAAAATAAAAAGGTCCAAAATAAACCGTAACACTAAACACTTGCATCCCTTCGTGTTGCAATTTTACTCTACTGGTGATGAAGAATAATGCTCTTTACCTGTCATTGAGTTGGTTCGTGACTGGTTCCTGGAGCACAACTTCCCATATCATCTTGGCAACCAAAAATCGCTATTCTCAACCTAGTGACCAAGTGCTCAACAGAGCACTTATGAAACCCTTTAGATCGACAACGTTCGGATCCACCCACATAATCAGGTCCTCAGTGCCTCGGCCTACCTTCCATGTCATTATTGTGTCCATGTCACCCCGTCTACAAGTTATAATCAAGGCCATATGGTGGTTATTACAATTATTAGGTAAGTGAACGATTATTTTAAAAAATAAAGAAGGATATTTTCTTTGGTCTTGTCTTTTCCGGCGATTAGCAGATTATTTAAATCCCATGCATTACAGAAAACTCAATCTACCTGTTAATTACACCCTCTAAACCGATTGACATCTTACAAGGCAGAGGCATATTATACATGGAATCAAATGCATTTACATCTCGGATGATCGGACAGCATCTACCCAAGTGTCTCCAGGAGCACGTTCACGCCTTGAAAAAAGGATAGGATATATGTAACAGTGCAACATGCTTTACATCCAGGACAATCCTTAGATTTCAATAATCCGATAATCATTGCCCAGTAGAAGAAAGTCTTAAGAATGCAAAGGTTTTTGTGCATATTTTTCTCAGTAAGGACTGCTACAAGCTCCTTTTTTTCGCTTCCACTGTTTTCCCCAAATCGTTTCTTCTTGTTTTAGGCTAGTCAGTACTTTATTATTTCATGTATTCCGATCTATAATGTCTCCATCGATGTTCTTGGACGCATTCCCTTACTCTGATGGGATTTCTGTATCCTCCTATGAATTTCTAGCGTTTCAATCTCCTTGCATGAGTTATAGAAGATTCCGCATTTGGCATCAAGGTTCTGGCAAAATCACAGGAGGACTTCCTTGTCAAGTCTTTTCCGTATTATGTAAATTTTTCATTCTGTTAAATGTTTAAAAGATGCGGAACTTGTTTTTGTCTGTCTTTATGCCTGAATCTCAAAAATCATTGATGAAACAGGTAGCATCTGTAATTTTAATGTAAATATATTCATCTTTTAACTAGTTATTCTCTTCTTTTTACGTTACCTTACGACACACACATTAAATTTTAGGATTATGAATAAGTTATATTCCTTATCATTTATATAATTATTACTATTGATAGAAGAATATTATAGGTCCATTTAAGAATATTGTAAAACAATTGTAATGGAGATAGTCTTCGGTGTTGATAGAAACTTGCACAGACAATATCAGTGTGTTTAATCATTCCTTCATCGAAATATGAACAGTAATTGCGTTCATTGATGCTTCAACTCGAGTTAGAACTGTCTGAAATTCGTTCCGGATTTACAGTATGATGTAGACTTAATTATTAAGTTAAAATTTACTAAAAAATTTCGTTTACATTAATATTTGATACGTATTACTTATCCGTACTTCATTCATAACCACTGAATTGTGGCGAAACCGCGATAGCGAATTTAAAGTTCAGTACTTATTATTTTGTTCTTTCCTCTACATTGTTGGTCTACGGTTCCACTTTGGAGATGACCATGAAGATACGTGTACGATAATTGAAGAACGTGTGAAAAACTTGAATTAGGGCTATTAGAGTTAGAACGTTGATTCAAAGTAATCGAAACAATAACGAATCTACTTACTGTCAAGGAATCCACTTCAATTCCACTCAGAGAATAATCATTAATAGAAAGTTAAATCTTAGAAGCCAAAGTGGCATATTATATACACTTGGAAATACAGACGTAGCAGAAATAGAGGCCATCTCGAATTATCAGAAAGAAGAAGGATGTATGACAAACTAAACCATGCGATGGAAACAGTTCTTTTAATGATTCAGAATTTTAGTAAAAGATTATTTTTTTTGCTAAACTAGCGTGCAGCAAATTCATAAAAATGCTTTCTGAAATAGCAAATGAATAATACATCTAATACATCTTCCCATGGAGAGTAATAAAGTTTTTTGTTCTATTTTTGCAAAAAACTTGCAAGGATGATGATTAATGTAAGCATTCTTAAAACAAGATTTATTTAGAACAATAACCATATATTGTTCTTTTTAATTTTATCTATTGTTTCTGTATAGCTGAAGTAGAAAACAATACAAATTGCTAAATTACTTTTTGTCCACCTATTAAACATTATTCTGCAGTTTTGAATAGGTCTAAGATTGTGCAACAACCTACCGATCAGTCCAGCGCGATAATAAAATGAATAATGCATTGCAATCTATCAAATATTTTTGCTAAAACCATTGTCTATTACTCATGGGAGATCAAAACGGAAACTGCCGTTTACTAGAGGATATTTTACAGAATATTTCAGACAATTCCATTTCTAAAACATTTAAGGAAAATGTTCATCACATCATCCTGTAAATAGGCAAAAATTATATGGAGCCTTGTTAAATTTGTAAATTTGTAAGCAGAGTCGGAGAAATAACCAATCACAGTGCAGCGTTGCAGCAGATGTGACGTCACGCCCATGTTTAAATATGGCGTCTCTAATATTCGTCCCACTTCACCGCAACGGAGCGGAATTACACAATTATTATCAGCGTATTGAGATTTTCTTTCCCACATAAATGAAGTTTACACTGAAATGCTTAAAGTTCATGCGTCAAAATTTATCAGAGAGTTTGTAAAACCTCGGTTTTTACATAATTTCGGCTGCGTAGCCGCACGCTCATTACTCAACGAAGTAGGGGAACACTACTTCGTTGCATCGTTGTTGCCCACACAACAACAATTGGTATTGGCTGTCGTTATTGTTATTGTTATTGTTGAAACTGCTAGATCAATTTTTTTATTTTCTTTTCTTTTAACAAAATTTGGCTTAGTCATTCAAATTATATGTGGGCTGTTGCGGAAGTCATGGCTTTTTAAAAATGAGCTTAGAACATCTTTTTCAATCTTGTGTTTTTCAAAAATTTCAGGGTATTTCAAAAATGTGGGATTTGTTTTACTTCCGTTAATATTTCCTGAATTTCGACGAACTATTCTTTTAGAGCAGCAGGTTGCCATTATGTTTCATAACGAGAAACCGCAGCGCAGCGCTGGCTACTACGAAAGTGGTAAATCAATTTGTTATTTTTTTTTTATTTTAACAATATTATAATATTACTTTAACAAAAATGCCGATATTCAAATTACATGTGGGCTGTTATGGAAGTCATGGCTTCTAAAAAAATTAGCTTAGAACATCTTTTCAATGTTATGTTTTTCAGAAATGTGGAATTTGTTTTACTTCCGTGAATATTTCACGGATCGCAACTAGTTCAATATTATTTGTGAAACATTATTCTGAAATTATGTTTTTAACAGCTAATTCGCCGTACCGGCTTGGTCGAGCGGTCTCAGGCGTCGGTCTCCGGTGAGGCCAGTGTGCCGGTACCCGGGTTCAAATCCCGGTCGAGAGCATGGATGTTTCAGTTTCCTTTCCTGTGTTGTCAGCCTCTTCTTCACTTTCTCGTCGGTCTGACGTCATTCCGTAATAGCGTCCTGGAGAAGGCAACGGGAAACCACTCCAATATCTGTTCCGTTATATGTCTACAGCTTCTCCTAGGGGTTCGCCCTTCGGGGGTCACTAGGGTTCCGTAGACCGCGTACCTTCGAATACGAAGTTCGCACATGATGATGAACAGCTACTTCATTATTTTCCTCTTTAAAAGCACCTTTAATAACTTATTTAAAAATTTCATTTAGAAATTAATCTTCATCTTTATCATTTAGCTATTTGGTTAATATTTTGAATTTTCTTTTGTTTTGTTTTTTTATTTCTCGAAAAGAAATAGTTTCATTGATTAATAACTTTCATTCTTCACAGATTGTTTAAGTGAATCATATATTTCAAGTTTTCCTAAATGTGGAATGAGTTTTCGATTTTCATTCTTCAGGTATTTAAGAAATAATGAGAAGAGAAACAAAAATATTTTCTTTTCTTAATTTTTTTTATTTTATTTATGTTTTGTTGGAAATCTTCTAATAAAATATAAAAATTTCATTTCTCAATAACAAAATGATATTAATATTAATATTAAATCATTCATTACACAGTACAATAGATGATTCCTGAAATAATGTAATATTTATAATCTTTTAAATAATAAAGTTCGAGTTATTTTGTTCTACTCCATTATTGATTACTTCTTTTTTTACATGAAGCTTTAGCTTTCAGAAAAATGGATGAAAACTGTACATAATTTAACAGCCATTGATGATTAACTTCACAGCAGTTCTTTCCTCTAGCTTGGCCAAATTTTGACATTATGAGAAATAATAGTGGGAACAATATTTGTCATTTGCCATTAATAATTCTTAAAATGCTTTACATTTTTCAATTTGAAGAAAATAGTTTCACAAATGCAGGGTAAGAATTTGGCAAAGACGTTTCTCTGGAAATATCTTTCAAATCAAATTTACTTAACCACAACCATCATAACCACTGCCAATGATGAAATGAAGTTGCTGCTAATGAAAGACTTGAAAACCTGATGCCCTTTCTAAAGATTTGAAGATTTTACTCGACAAAATGTGAAAATGTTATTTGGAATATTAAAACGAAATATTAAAACTATTCGCCTAGAAATAATAGTCGTTGAAGAGACTGAAAAATATTGACACTGAAAGGCAAGAAACAGGTTCTTGTTCTGTGCCTTGTTATGTACGTGGCTGATGAATTCCACTTCTGTTCCCGCGCATACCAGTGAAAGAACTCCTAGACGTGTACAAGAGGAGAGTTTAGACAAGAGGATGAATTCAAGTAGACCTCTTCACAAAACCATTTCACACCCATGGTACACGAACGCATTGTGCTCATTTTGGACGGACGTTACAGTCACACTTGGAACATAAGATGTAATAAACGTTACATTCGAAAATGATTGTCTGCTTTCGTTCGCATTCAACCGTTCTTCTTCAAATACAATCTCCAAGCAAGGAGGTACGCACTCTAGGAACTCATGAGTTCCAACCGAATATTTTGGGAAAAGATACTGAGGGGATTTCCTGTTGCCGTTCTCAGGAAGTCATTGTGGAAAGGGCTTCAGACCCGAAGAGAAAGTAAAGAAGAGGCTGACGAGCACAGAAAGGAAATTAGACCTGCATGTCGCTGCCGGGATTCGAACCCATGTTGCGACACATCTGCGTCATGGAAGGCCGCCGCTTAAACCACAAAGCCCTGCCTGAACGTCAAACAACCAACAGTGTTCTCATTAAAAACTTTTTATTTCTAAGAAGCAGTGAACTGAATGGATAACTGCTTGGCAGGAATTTAAACCAGTATCAAAGTGATGCAATATTTGGGAAAGTCTACTTATCAGCTGGCAAGATAGAAAGATTTGTAAATTACCTATTCCTATATTATGGATTACAGGCGTGCTAGACAAAGCTTACTCTAAGAAATCTATGAAATTCTCTCACCCTCTCTCACTTTTTAGAAAATTGAGATTTTTCCATTCAACGAAAATATTTTCATGGAAGCTGAATTTTTGACCAAAGATCAAAAAAGTAAGAAGAAGAAAGAACGGTAGCAACAACACACTGAACTCTTCCTCATTGAGAAAAAAACATCTGTCGTAACATAATGACAACATCAACATTGGCGAAACCATCAACTACTCAATGTAAAATCCACTCCAATTATTGAACCTGCCACTTTGATTAGATGTCACTCTGCTATCCTAGTTACGTCGTCACTTGAAGCTGAAAGAAGCCGAGAAGAAAAGGAAGGAAAAAATGAGATGAAGTTGCACTAAGGCAAAAAATCAAATACAAGAAGTAAAAATGAAATAAAAAACAAAAAGAATGTAGTTCCAAAAGAAAAATCTTCCTTCAGGAATTCTCTTCCGATGACAACATTTCGAATATAGTTGAATGTTAGGTTGCTGTTCATTGATAACGAAGGCAAAGATGCATTCCACAAGATGAAAGTGGATGGCATGCACTAACAAGGGGAGGACACATCCTGTGTCTTTCAAACGTCAGTGCACTTTTGTGAGACGAAACTGCTCAAGAAGTACTTGAAAATATATAGGAATTTAGGGGCCAATTCGCACGCATTTTCGAGATATTTGACATTGTTTTCTAACTTCCTGTTCGATTTCAAAGAAAGTTTTGGTGGTGTGATCAGTAAGTTATCGGGATCTGAGGTTCCAGCATTCGATCCTGAGGGGAACAAGACTTTTTTGTATTAATTTCTTTAATTAATTATTTATTTATCTATTTATTTATTTATCTCAGCGGCTCCCGGGATCGAGAATGCTTTTAGGTAAAGCTTTCGCGCAACTGAGCCAAACATAAAGGGTGTATTCTGCTGATGATTCCTAATAAGGATGAAAAAGCTGTACAGAATTCCCATTGATGTTGGCTCTATGTGCGAAGGCACATTTGTTGTCCGTTTGTGATTTTCTCTCTCTATTTATAATTATTTATTTATTTTCTTAAATGGGTCATTACATATCAGATTACGTATTGAGTTCACCACACTATCACAGATTTTCATAAAAATTTATTTTCATATAAGAGATAACAAGATAACACATTCTGGAATTTATGGTATTTTTAGGTTAAATACTACTTGCCGAAATATGAATTTTTGAAGTTATTAAGTTTTTAGTTTTCTGATAAGATCAGCAGACATAAATTCCTGTTTTGTCTGTCACGTAGGCAACTATCATTAAAATCTCATTAAAATATTATTAAATTTTCATTAAATTATCATTAAGCTCAACAATCTCAACAATCGCAACAATTGCGCCTTTTGCATTCGCAACAATCACATTTATAGTGATTGTTGTGATTGTTGTAGAGCTGCATTATAGAGGCGCAATTGTTGCGTTTATTGGAAATAAACATAAGGAAACTAAAGCAATATCAATTATCAGAAGACGTTGCGCAGCATTGTGATTGGTTTACTAATCGCTTTTCCTACCTTATTTAGGAGCCGTGCTATTTATTTACGCTTTTTCTTGAATATCTCATCTCCTAATCAATCAATTGGATCGAAAGTTGGTTTTCCAAAGTTTTTTTCCCAAAATTAGCTGAGGACTAACACTTTTGTAGAAATGGGAACCTTCTAAACTTTAGAAAAAAAAATTAAATCACCATTTGGGATCACATTTAAATATCTGAGATTTTAACCGAAGTTTGAAAAAGGCCTAAGTAACGGGAAAAAAATAATCTTGTTGAAGTTTTTGCTCCTGAGTCTGGAAAAAAAAATCGCAAGGTAGTTGTTTACTTGCGATAGAAGACAAAAATTATTTCAGAAAGAATTTCTTAAATTCACTAGATCTATTTAAAGTTTCCTAAGCACTTCTCAAAGTGTCCTAAGCACTTACTGTTGGGATGCAATTTCAACAACAAAGCAATAAAAACGAAATTAAAAACAGCACCAGAATAAACAAATTGCCATTTCTGAATCAATTATCGGGGGAATTGGGGACGGCCCATTTCGTCGTTCCAGGGAATCTTCAGCCCATTCCGCCCACCCTGATAAAAGACCCAGAACGGCAAGAACATAAGTGAAGGCCATCGTCACTCCTGGCAGTGACCCCGACAATAAAAAAACGATAAAATAAATTGGTGTGTCGTAAAACACAACCAAAACCTTAACCCACAACTCGTAGGTGTAAAAGTGAACTAAAGGTTCAAAACCAAGGAAAATATCCTAAATAATAAATATAACGTGCTGTGCAAGTAACAACAAAGCAATAAAATCGAAAACAAAAACAGCATCAGAATAAACAAATTGCCATTCTGAATCAATTATCGAGGGGGATTGGGACGAAACGGGCCGTCCCCAATTCCCCCCGATAGTTGATTCAGAATGGCAATTTGTTTTCGTTTTTATTGCTTTCTTGTTACTTGCACAGCATGTTAAATTTATTATTATGCAATTTTAACCTTTGAACCTTTCCCAGCAATTGGCAATTGTTTTTAAATGCAATTTAAATATTATACTTGTATTGCCGTCCACTTTGCCCATGCTGATCCGTAGCTGGTGACGTGCACAGTACATGAATGAATGAAATGAAGCAACTGTCATTCTGGGAAGGCCACACCAGAATATTTGTTGATTCATGTCGCCTCATAACGTTACCAACACATCTTCTTTCTCATTGCTGCGCTCGTGAATGATCATCGTACACTACAGCAACATATATCCTGCATGCAAGTCTGTGTTAAAACTTGCTATCAAAGAAAAACCAATAACACTCACATTTGTGCCAGTTTTTAGCTCATCTGACCATAGGCGGTATATCATCAGCTTTTTCAAGGTGTTGATGGTTATAAAGATGTACTTGATATGCATTACAACTTACATATTTCTTCTTATCATCATATATATAAAAATTGACTCAACAAATCCTACATCTCTTTTTCTCAGCATTCTATATTTCGTCCTGAATGAGAGGACTTCTTCAGGAATCTCCAATAAATACAAAACATAATATAAAAGGAATAAAATAAGAAAAGAAAACCTTTCTCTTCTTACGAACACAAATTATTATAACAAAGTAAATTGTAACAAACAAATCATATTACAAATTAAATTGTAACAAACACATCATATTACAAATTAAATTGTAACAATCAAATCATATTACAAAATTAACAATCGCATCATATTACAAATAAATGCATTTGTTAATACAACCAAATAATATGAATTAATAAGAAATTAAATAAATAATTAGAAATTTACATCACATCTAAATTGAACAGACATGTACATTCTCTGATAAATATTTCACTTTAATGTTAAGAATTCTTTAAGTTTCTTGTTTTTAATCAAGGATTTCTTGAATAAACTTAAGGAGACATCATTTACCTTCAGAGATTTATCTTTATTAATGCAGACACAACTATTTATTAAACAGGATTCTAATTTATATCTTTTTTTCTCATCTTTAACATTGAAAACATTATAAATGATAGGCTCAGGGCAGTGACCTTTGTGTAAACAATGTTTAGCCCATTCTGATATATTTTCTTTTTTCTTTTCATATGCCGTCGTGTGTTCTTTTACCTTCTCCCTTACCGTACGGCCTGTGCTTCCAATGTATATTACCCACAATCTCTGCACTTCAATGCATATATAATTCCCATTGTATCTAATTGACTGTCTTTTTTTCTAATTCTTTCTTTCTTGAATAGTGTGTTGTCCTTATAGTAAATAATTTTGGTGTCATTACTGCTGCATACTTCTTTCACTTGTTTATTTATATTAATCCCTATAGGTAAACTTAGATATTTTACATAGTTCTTCGTTATTTCTTCATTTTCTTTTAATTTTACAAATTTTCTCTTTTTGAAAAAATCATTAATAATACTTTCTATAAATTCTTTTGGATACTCATTTATTGTTAATATTTCTTTCAATTCCTTAATTTTATCTAACCAAATGCTTTTATCATGAGTATAATTGGTGATGCGTCTTACATGACCTTTAATAATTTCTTTTTTTTGTAGACATTAAATGATTTGAATTAAAATTAATCATATGTTTGCTTTGAAATTCCTTTCTATAATATTCACATTTTATCAGTTCAGAATCATCTTTTTTAATTTTTATATCTAAAAAATTAACACTTCCTTCTTTTTCTTCTTCTACTTTGAATCTTATATTAGTATTTATGGTATTGATTTAATTAAGAAATCTGTCGAATTGCCTTCTAGTACCCTCCCAGATTATAACAATATCGTCCACAAATCTTCTGTAAAGAAATTTGGCTTCCTGCCATTTCATTACATAATCTTTTTCTATTCTATTTAAATAAATGTTTAATAAATAGTTGTGTCTGCATTAATAAAGATAAATCTCTGAAGGTAAATGATGTCTCCTTAGGTTTATTCAAGAAATCCTTGATTAAAAACAAGAAACTTAAAGAATTCTTAACATTAAAGTGAAATATTTATCAGAGAATGTACATGTTTGTTCAATTTGGATGTGATGTAAATTTCTAATTATTTATTTACTTTATGATTAATTCATATTATTTGATTGTATTAACAAATGCATTTATTTGTAATAGGATGCGATTATTAATTTCGTAATATAATGTGTTTGTTACAATTTAATTTGTAATATGATTTGTTTGTTACAATTTACTTTGTTATAATAATTTGTGTTCTTAAGAAGAGAAAGGTTTTCTCTTTCTTATTTTATTCCTTTTATATTATGTTTTGTATTTATTGGAGATTCCTGAAGAAGTCCTCTCATTCAGGACGAAATACAGAATGCTGAGAAAAAGAGATGTAGGATTTGTTGAGTCAATTTTTATATGTACTTGATATATAAATTGAGCATATTTTTTGGGTACTGCTACACTTACTTGTTTTGCCTTCTTTTCTGCATAAACAACTCAGCTCTTTTTATTAATTGCAACCAATTTCGTACAACCCAATTTTGTAAAACTTAGATTCAGTTCACCAGTGTCCTTAAGGGTTTCAGTCTCTGATTCATTGGACAGTTGTATAGGAAATCCATCAGGAAAATGATACTTTTTCTGCATAAATGTACGTAATTGTTACACTGTTGAAATGTTCAATAAAAATCCTGAAATAAGGATTTCGTTTGATAAGTATTACATATTAAGCACGAAAATATTAAAAATTAAAGTAGAACTAAAATAATTTTTAATTAAAAAAATTAAAATCATTGTGACCATTAAAGAATTATCAGAATTAATACTTCAATCAAAATATAGTTTCCATATTTTCTTTTTACCTCCTCTGTCTGCGTATTTGTTACAAGAATAATTCATTTCTCGAATCGTATATATATTTTTTTAATGCAGCAAATTTTCGGAAAAGAATTTTTGCGCTTTTTCTTCTTCAAGCCAGTATTATACTGAAGATTAAACAATTAGTTTCTCAACAAAATGGCAGACATGATATTAATTAACAATAGAATCATATTAAAGTTATAATTTAGTGCACTCAATAAACAAATTTTCCAGTTCTAACCTAATAATATTTACATTCTTATTATTAACAACAATATGAGATTTACGTTATCAATATTACAAATAAGTGATGTTATTATTTAATACTCTCAATAAACAAGTTCTTTAACATTCTATTGATTGATAAGAATTTAAATGTTTCTTTATTAAACCAATATCCAAATTTAACAGCCTATTATCAATTTCAACACCATCATACCTATTTAAATTATTTGTTCTTGAATTTCAAATTAACAAACTTCAATCAATTTCCTTGTGTGGTTTTCTTTTTCTATTTCTAATATTTTCATTTTTGTGTAAGGTCTCTGCCCAAATTTCTAATAATGGTCTGATATTCTAGATGATATTTTTAGATATTTTTCTCTATAAAAGAATTTGATGTATCTGATGTAAAACGATTATCAACGCATCGTTTCGTTTTCTTTTAAATAATAAAATAAAAAAATGAACATGTGAGGATAAAAAACCAGAATGGGTTTCGTATTTGGTGACAATAACTTTTATGTTCTTATCAATTATCGCATATTCTAATGTCTTCAGGGGGAATTACAACTTTTTAGGTCCATTCATTGTGAATCTATTATTTTATTATTATATATTTTATAATTTAGTATTATGATGACTGGTGGCGTTATTATTTAAAATCTAATATTATACAGATATAATAAACTTTTAAGTTTATGCGATAGAAAGCAATTATAGATGTATTCGAAAATTAGTGAAAGAAATAAAAACAAACTGAAGTATTTGTAGTATTTGTTTTACTCTACATATATATAAAAAATCATCACCCACTGTTTCATTTATTTGATTTTAAAAATTAAAATCAAAGAAATGAAGCAGTGGGTGATGATTTTTTTTTTTCTTCTAACATTACTCTGCTAGAAGAGGTAATAAAAGAGAAGTTTGAAAGACTTAAATAGATTGCGATCTATTACTTAAGTCTTTTCAACAACCTTTATAACTTACTGAAAATCAAAGTGACTGATAAACGTAATCAATTCAAAATAGCAAAGTTTAGAAAAACAAGCAATTTTAGATCGATCTGACGTATACTATAGTAGCAAATTAAATATCTTATATGTTTTGCTTCAAAGTTACAATTTGTACTTCGTTGAATACATCTATTACGTATAATGGGTAAACTTAATTTATTCCTCATAGAATGTAATTATTAAAACTTGTATATTCATCTTTTATAACGAAAATCATGAAAAAATGAATATGTTTTCTTAAAATAAGTTAAATAAAAATTCAAAAAGATATTTGTCATTTTTCTTAATTAATTCGATTTTGTATTAAAATTGAATGAAAATACATTGATAATAAATCATTTTAAAATGTATATTCTCAATATTTTTCGAAGTCATTACCTTTTACAATAGCATTAAAAAACCTAAATTACAAAGTTTAGAAGTTTAAAACCTACTCCTCATAAGAATATTTTTTCCTTTTAATGGAAGAAAATATATTAATTTAATATATATTACTATTACAATTTATAAGCAAGCAATTGTTTCATCAATGAATGTGTTTACAATGAGTGATGCAGATGTCCCATTGTTGCCACCACTCACTTATGTTGTTTGTTGTAGAATCTGTTTTTACGGTCTGTAAAAAGGACTTAAACTTAAGTAAAGTAATTTCTGTTCTTGCTCTGCCATTAGTTTTAGTATATCAGAGTAAAACACTCTGCTAATAAAGGTTATGGGCACAAGCAATTTTTTTTTATTGTTTATAAGGTTAAGAAGATTGCTGTAACGTCAACGCTTTCTTTTTGCGAGGCCTTACGTTGGACACTGAAAAAGACATGATGTCTGTAAAAGGACTATTAACAGAAAAAAATTAACGACCGTAATTATCCATCATGGAAGCTTGAAATCCAGAGCATTCTGATGGAGTCAGATCGATGGAGTTATGTCTCAAGAGAAATTGAATCCCGGAATCCAAGAGTGGCGCAACTACAACTTTTATTGAAATTGAGTTATGGGTGCCATGTCATTGTTTCCGTTACTGCGCATCTATGTACCAAAGAGAGAGGCCCTACTCCAATATTTAACCACAGTAAAGTGATGCGGAAAATCACAGTAACGTGCTGCGGAATACAAGAGACAGAACATCTGACCCAATTTCCGCAAGTTTTGTTGCATGGACTTTGGGCCCGTCTTGGATTCCGGTGTTCAATTGAAGTGCGAACGAATCCAATGGAAAAAGCTAAACATAAAAGAGTCAAAAAATGCAATGGATAAGTTGTGTTTGGGAATATCGCTTATTCGAGCAAAACACATATAACAAGTAAATGATAAATATTTCAACGTGGTTTTCTTAAATGGTTACCGGATTCGTTGTCCCAATTGGTCAGTAGCTTGAACAGCATAAGCAAAACAGTTGAGTTTAATAAAATGTAATGCAAAGACTTTTAAAAGAAGACATTTGTTGCCTAAATTTAGGCAGACAGCCTTCGACAACGACTTTCACAACTGAAAAAAAAAATGTAAAGTGCTACAAATGTGAGAAAGATGGTCATTTTGCCCGCAACTGCCGAAATAAAGAAATGAAATTACAAAACCTCGTCGAAGAATGAGATATCTCAACGAGAACCTGATGTGAAGAAAACAGATAAGAGGCAACCACTAATGTTTTATTTATCAAAAATTTGATGAAGAAGCTTCTCAGGATCAAGGAGTGGAATTCATTATTGATCCTGGAGGAAGTCATCATATGGAAAAACAGTCCCAGTAATGTTCAAAAGGAACGAAAAAAAGTACCGTACGGACACCAAATGGAGAATACATGTTTGTTATGGTAACGGACACTGCTCGAGGACCAAATTTAAAGGTCACACATGTTTTGCAAATTCCTAATTTGACTGAATATTTTTCAGTAAGCGCAATTAGGACTGTGTGTTGTGTTTAACAAAAAAAATTTCTTATCACAGATAAGGTGACAGTCAAAGGAAAAACTATTGCAGAAGGGTCAAGATTAAACAGACTCAATAAACTAGCGATATCACCTACTTCTGAAAGCATTCTAATGATAAAGATGACAGGCAATATCAGTCAAATGTGACATAAGAGATTTATGCAAACAGCTGTACAGACATCTTATATCCAGTTAGACCGATAATAAATTGTAGAGGTTCAGCGGTAGAATTGGTGTCATCAATATTATATCAAAGGATGCTAGCTTTAAAGGTTCAGTCTGTTGGTAGTGTTAAAAAATCCATGAATGTAGTCAATGAAATAAAAAAGATGGAGATTCAACCTAACCACAGCTTTAAGTCATTAGATGTAAAGGCGTTGTTTATATCTATATCATTTGAATTGATAGAGAAAGCAATACAGCAAATAGTAAGAAAAAATGCAGATCATTTTGTGCAAAAAAACAGATTAACGGAATTATCACCATTAATATCGGCCCTCTTACGAATGCAGCTTTTCAAAGTTGATAATAAAATATATCAGCAAACTATTGAATGTTTCATAGGGTTCAAGGCTTCTTCGATCATCGCAGACTGGACAATGATTTATATCGAGGACGTGGCGTTGAGCACGATTGAAAGTAGTGGCATACATATCCCATTATACAAAAGGTATGTAGATGACTTATTGTGTTACTGTGAGACATCTGTGCAAACATGTGTATTGGATATTTTTGCACAGATGCACCATGATATTGACTTTGAAATTGAAAAAGAGAGCAATCATGTAATTCCATTCCTGGACATCAGAATTGCAACAGGGAATGCAATTCAAACATCCGTATGTAGAAAACTGACATATTCACATATCACGCTCAAATACTACTCATCGGTTCCGATGGTTCTTTAAAATCAATTTAATAACGACGTTCGTTTTGAAATTTTTCAGATTCTCGAGCACGAAGGAGGCGTTCATCCATGAACTAAATAGCATAAAAGGCATATTACTCAACAATACATATCCTGAATGTTTTAGTTCAGGCCTATAAAAGAGTCATACAGAAATGTTACAACAATGCAAAGAGCGAAACAAGCGGTGTCAAGCGGTACATATCCATCCCGTTCCATGATAACACGTTTAATACGTTGAGGAAAATATGCAAACCGTATGGTATTGTATTGACAGCTCCAGCAACGCATACATTATCGGCAATAGTAAATAAACAACACGCAAGAAATGAAAAACCTGCAACTAAAGGTGTTGTATACTCCTTGAAATGTAAAAACGAAGTATGCCAATATGCGGGGCAAACGTCACGATAGATGGAGGACCGAGCACTTGAACACCGGAGGGTTATTACTAATAGAAATAGAGAATATCTTACGTATGTGCATAACTCTAATACAAACCATAGAATAGAAATAGAAAATCCTGAAATTCTAGCCATATGCCAACACCAAGGCGAAAGAAAATGCATGGAATCCTGTTACATGTTGACTTTCCCGGGTGTCTACAACGACACTTTATCTGTACCAACTATTGCCGAATATGGATAAGTACAATGCTGAAAAGAAAAATAAATAAAGAGAAAAAGAGAAAAAATAAACTCTAGTGAATAAAACGTTGAACCGAGATGGAAGCGAGACAATTTGAGACATTATAGATAGGAGGATGATAACATATCGAGCTTTTGCAACATCCTTAAAACAATAAATATTTAGTAACTAGCAGCAAAGCCTGTCAGACGACAAGAATAAAAAAATCTGAAAAATCATTTTATTATCAACTATCAAATATAAAGTAAATGTAATCTAAATACTGTGCTAACTTGTGAACGAAGCTTCTACGGCAAAAATGGTTTTGAGTTTCGAAATCAGCGTAAACAACTGAGTAAGTATGCCAAATTTCATTAAAATGGATGCAGTGGTAAGACAATTATTTGGTTTTGAACGTATGTTTTGTTAGAATTTCAGTTAAAATTTCATGGAAACAACATGGAATGACAAAATGAACTAATATTTTCATCCAATTTGAGTACCCTTGATTCAATGGTCTCATTGAGAATCGTTGGATCTATCTTAATAGCTTAATTATATCGAGTTACAGACAGACAGACAGACGAACTTAGCCAATTTATATGTTATATATTTATATATATTTATATTTAATTTATATATATTTGATTCGATTGATAATTTGATTTGAATTTTTTTTTTTAATTTTATCAGACTTATTTAGGTGCACTTCTTACCTTTACACCTGTAATATAGGTTCTGAGAGTTTAATCTAAAAGATCATTTTCCATCCATAAAGAAAAACGAAATACCAACCATATCTAAAGTTTAATTTATCTAAAGAATAATTATTATTTTTGACTCATAACGCCGAAAGGCATTTAAAACTCACCTTGGTATAATCTAAATACTGCGCTAACTTGTGAACGAAGCTTCGTTCATACGGCAAAAATGGTTTTGAGTTTCAAAATCAGCGTAAAAAACTGAGTAAGTATGCCAAATTTCATTAAAATCGGTGCAGTGGTAACAAAATTATTTGGTTTTGAACGTATGTTTTGTTAGAATTTCAGGTAAAAATTTCATGGAAACAACATGGAATGACAAAATGAACTAATATTTCATCTAATTTGAGTACCCTTGATTCAATGATACCATTGAGAACCGTTGGATCTATCTTAATAGCTTAATTATATCGAGTTACAGACAGACAGACGGACAGACAGACAGACAGACGAAATTAGCAAATTATATAAGTTGATTATATATGAAGTGAAGCAAAGTTAGGAACAATAGACAACAGAAGAAAAAAAATATCAATTTTATTATTTATAAATACTTGAAACAAGAGAAATTTGTTTTAATATTTAATATTTAAGAAATATTTTAATCCTGTTTTTGAGTTTCTTTTAGATCCATTATTGCAAGTGTAGTTTCAGGAGTGAAAAAGCCTTTCATTTCAAAAAAGATTTGTAAACATTACTAGAAGCGTGGAGTTGTTTGCTTGGATGGTCAAAGAAGACCACCAGATGGCGTTCATAACAATGATATTACTGAGCACCTACGAGCATACACAGGGATTCCCAGGGACTACAAATCACAAGACATAAGGACTGATATTCGCAAAATTGCCTATAAATGTTCCCAGCTTTCCATTGTAATTATATAGCTTGATAATATAACATAGTTATGAAACTTGTCGCTTGTAATTATTGTATTAAATTATTTATTTAAATAAACTTCTTTAATACTCCATAAACGTCATACATCAAAGGCTATATATTGGCAATATTTCGAAGGATTTATACTTCTTTTTCTAGCCATATTTCACCTTAGGAATAGGGAATCTCTCCCTCTTCCCAAACTACAAAAAAAATAAAATAATAATTACATCCAAGAGAATTCAGAAATTTAAAAGAACAAACAAAAACGTGAGGTATGATTACCAACACACAAAACGTGATGTGTTACAGCTAATAAACAAAACGTGAAGATTGTTCAAATTACAGAAATAATTTTAGATTTTAATTTCAAATTTTAAATTACTAATATTTAAAGATAAATTTAAATTCCAAATCCTGTAACGTTGCTCCATTTCTGAAAATAATGATTTCTGAAAAATCTTCAATAAATTCGCCGATCTATTCCCTAAAACAATTATTTTTAAAAGTTTTAAGATTTTTTAGTTTTTTCAATGAGTGACAAACGGACTCGTCACATTAATTGCCAATCTCGAGGTTTTATTTAAGGCTAGCTTCCCTAGATAGGATCAGACGGTGACTTTGTAGATAGCAGCTCCTCCAACCGAAAATTCCAGACGTCAGGACATCATCCTTTACAAAATGCAATACCACTGAAAAACTAAATATGTACATATAAGCAGTGGCGGCTTATAATATATATTATAATTATAATAAAAAATATTAAAATAACTTCCTTCTTATCTTCGTCTTTCCAACTTGAAAATGATGTTTCTAATAAAACATACACTGCGTCATAAGCAGGATTCATATTTAAAACAGCTTAGCACTACGAAACAAGCGCGCTCCGAAAGAATTTCACATTGGAAGAAGAGAACATCGTACTCTGTTACTTCAACTTCACCCGTACAGCAGCGTACAGCACTCTACAGCGGGTGACGTCACGGTTGTCAACATCGCCTTGGTTTTCGAGCTAAGCTCCGCCCCTGAGGTTGAGAAATCTGAAATGAAGCCTACTTCACTTGGTCGGTCAGAATCGCACCGCGCGGACAAAATACAAAAATACGTTTCTATTAAAACCAACATATGTGATAAGGAAAATAAATTTTTCCTTACAATAATTGCTATAGTATAAATAAATAGTATTATTACAAATAATTGGTGAAGTGCTACTTCACCTACTTCCCCTGAATAGCTGCTACTGCATATGAGTAAATAAGAAACCTTTTTTTAAAACCTATTTAAAAAATTAAAAACTTTTAAAATGATTCAAAATCAAAAAATCACTTGAAAAATTTTAAAAAACCTTATTTTAAGAAATTTAAAAAATTAAAAATTTTTTTTTTTTAATAACCTGATTTATAATTAGATTAAAATTATCATACAAATGTAGGATAAAAATAAATGAATTATGACAATGTATGGGTGCATGAATCATAATGATGTTAATGAGTCATTCCAAATCATCCAGATTCCGAGTGGTTGTATGACCCTTTTCTTTATCCGTGGCGGTCGTTTTTACATCATGTCCGGGGCTCAATTTCGGCGAAACCAGTGTTTACTGAAACTCAAATATCTTTTGAAATAAAATAGATAAAGATATAATTCAAAAACCAATTGAAAGGTAATGAAATGCACTATCTTTGCTTTCAAACAACTTTTGCAGCTTTCTTTTACATGAAAACTGAAATTAACCTGAAATTTGGGCTTTAATTTCAGAAACATGCAAATTTGGGTTTTATATGTTGTAGTGTAAAAGGAAAACTTTTTCTGAAATGGTCATGCAAACAGCATTGGATGATATCACATGCAATGACCCTAATGCACTACACCGTATCTGATTTGAATATTGTGAATAATTAATTTTATTTTATGTCATTAATTTAATGTTATTTACTCTTTTTTATTTTTTTTTCCTTTTTAATTGTAGATTATATAATCTTAACATAATATATTGAATAAAAATTTGTTAAAATATCAATTTTGAAATAAAATTCATGTATTCACTCATCTTTAAATTAAAAACAAAATCCCTTTGATTTCCTCTAAATATCTTCCATTTTCAGGTTTATTTGTCCTCAAGTGAAGATGACCTTGTGATCAGCTAGGTCGAAACTGTTCTTTCTTAATTTTTGCCATTTTCTAATTTGAAAGATGTGTGAATATATGAATTTTACCTCACGATTGATATTTTAACCTATTAATTTTCACAAGATAAATTTAATTTAAATTAATCTATAGTTAGTGTTTCAAATATATACCCAATTATATTTATAATGCAATAATGAAATACAGGATGAAAAAGGAGAAACAAAATGCAATTAATACCTAATTCCAGATTGATTGCGATCATAAATCTCAACTGTTACTGTACTATTTATTCCGAAATTGAAATTTAAAGAGAATTGAAATGTTTAAAAGTAAAGTCACAATAAGGAAATGACGACATTGATGTAAAATTGAAGGATTTGATGTAGCTAATCTTAATCTATTGTTAATTTAAAAGGGAAATGTGTCTCTCAGAGTTTTCTTTTCTCTTTCCAAACGAAACTTCCTGGAGGGAATCTGACCCAACCTAATAAGTAAAAAGGGCTTCGTACAACTTCAAAATCAAACGCACCAAACTCTCTTGTCATCGACTCATTAAAAATACGAAATCGTTTGGTTAGAAAATTAAAAAAAAATCGTCTGAATTTCGGTGGCTCTCAGTCCTCTACATAACAACCTCTTTTCATATACATTAATGAGACCAAACACATGAGCAAGAAAAAAAAACAAGTTTCCATTTAATATTATTTAATATTAATATCATCAAAAAGATTCTTATATCAGGAGTCACCCGAAATCGATATCTTTGCTTCTATGAGGAGATCGTATCCCGCAGCAGATGTATGTTGTATTTATGTATTTCTGCTTATTTAAAAAAAGTACTTTTTTAGCCTATTTAAAAAAAAAAAAAAAAAGAGAAAGAGGGAATATTTCAAGAGAAATTCACTTTTTTATTTATAATGGGAAAAACAAAAAAATAGATTATATGAAGATATGTTTTTATTTTTTTTTTATTTTTTTTTTATTTTTAAATATTTTTCTTAGTAATTTATTTCTTAAAAAACAAAACAGAAGCCTGCACATGAATAAACATCCACACCTTTGAGTTTATCATCAGAGAGAATCGGGAACGGCCGTTTCGTCCTTTTTAGGGACTCATCAGCCCGATCCACCCTCTTCGACGATTAAGCCCAGACAGACGTGAAAAAGAATGGAAGTCACTTTCGCACCCAAAAGTGGAACAAGTAACAATAAAAAATGTTGGTGCTTCAGTGCACTCCAAAACCTTTGACCTAACAATCGTTAAGATTAAAAAGGCTTTTCATTGTAATAATGAATTCGCAAACATCATCTAATATTCGGAGAATTAAACAATGGAGGAACTTATTGATTCTTCAGGAAGTCGTTAGGTACAAAAGAAAGAGGTCTTCCCCCTCTCTGTTACATAGATTGAAATTATTAGACTTAGGCCTTGCTTTCAAAAAACTAATACTCCCACCTTTGAATGACTTTTGGAGAAATTAATGCTTTACGTCATTTTGTCCGATAAATATCTGGAAACATGATTCATACAGGCGATCTAGACCTAGTGAAAAAGATTCATTTTTGAATTCTTCCAAATTTTTTTTGTTTTCATTGAATATGAATTGTAGTAATTACAAGACGATGTTAAAATGATGCGCAGGCAAACAGACAAAATGTTCAAGGGAATGATAGGACTTCGCGTGTTTCCTTGCTCGGTTGAGAAAGAGTATAAAGAACAAACTGAACTTAACATGAATAATATCCTGTCCATAGCCCAGTGAGCAATTAACACAGCACAGGTGAGCTATCAACTTAACGAATGGTGAAGTTTGCAGGTAGTTAGGATATCGGATCAAATCAGTCCAACCGTTTTGGCCAATTAGAAGAATATTTTTGAAGTAAATAAATAAGTAGACATAGTGAATAAAGTAAATAAATTTCTTGAAATAAATAGCCTAAAGTTTAAGAACAAATAATCAAGCCTAACAAACTTCAGGAAATTCGTCTACGATTTTTAGAAAATGATGTTCTTACCAAAAGACAAAATAAAGGAGGAAAAAAAACAGTAAGAATTTTCATGCTATTGTGCTGAGTCAATAAAAATTAATATTTAAACAAAAAGTAGAAAAAAATAAGCTTGTGGCAGCGGTGAAATAGCGTTTGACGCAATTTCCGGAGTTAGTTTGTAGAATAATAGAAGGGTTAGAAAAAAAAAAGTCGTTTACATTTTCGTTGAATTTCTTGTCAATAAATTTCCATCAAGAGAATTTATGTTTCCATTGTTTTCCCTACAATTTTAGTTGTATTTGTCAGAAAATAAAAAAATCACCATTTTTCCGGAACTTCAGTGCTCTACGATCATCTCAAGATAAAAAACAACCTTTAATATAATTAATTGTTTTGTCTCATCCTATTCCCTTTGGTGTTCCTTCCTTTGACTATAAACTATTGAATGATGATGACAGTGCATATATTTACTACTCCTCACTATTTCCTAGAAACGTCAGTCTGGTAAAAATACCCAACAGAATTCACAGGCTGAATGATCTCAACAGGTAAGTTTATTTTAAGTGAGAAATAATGAAATTTAACGAATTCGAACAACTGACGTAAACCATTTCTTTTTGTTTTTTTTAAGCCTGATATGTAAAGAAAGTCAATTGTTCATAAAATTTCAACAACGTAGATTGGAATAACACATTAATAAGAAAGAGAACGCTTTTTATCTTTCTAAAAAGGAATTTTTGATAATAGGCTTGACATTCCCACTGAGAACTCATCAAGTAGAGATTGTTGACAAGAAACAGATGAGTAACGGAAAAGCTTAAATTACTTTGTAAGTTAAATTAAATTTGACAGATTTAATAAAAGTTTCTGCAAAAAACATTAATTTATTTTTAGCAAATTAAAAATCTGAAGAGAGATAGGTGATATTAGGTTAATATTGATGCTATAATTCAGAAAAATGATATTTTTTTCCTAATGTTTTCTTGTTTGTAATTATATTTTAGTTTTTAAAGAAAAGCTTTAAATAGCAATATTATAATGAAAAGAAATGCTATTTTTGTTTTAGAAATCTGTAAATTACTGTGCAACTAAAAGTGGTTTGTTATCAAATAGCTTAAAGAATATCATATCTCTAAATTCGTATCATATGTGCTCCGTATAGATTTAATCAATGATAAGAAGTCATTTATATAATTCAATCCATTCATCTGTGACCAAGATAGCGCTATATCCTTCTTAACTGAAATTTTAGTAAAACATTTCGATTATTTAACTAAAGGAAAGGAAA
>JAFIDM010008419.1:1829490-1839662 GCA_023159025.1 Thereuonema tuberculata | reverse complement strand
AATATTTTCTTATTAATTAACTCTGAAAAAAGATAATTTTTAATTAATATAATATATTGTACACGTAAGAGTCAACAGTGGATGATATTCTTAGGAATTCTTCGCTGGCACTGTCGTTGTCATTTCTTTATGATGTTCTGTCTTTTTAGGAGGATTCTTATGGTTCGGACGCCCTGCGTTAGTTTCATCTTGTCAGTTTTCTTACTGCTGTTAGAATCGTTATCTTCATCTTAATAGCAAACACGTTTACCTTTCCATTCATCGTTCTCTTCACGATATTGATGTTCTTCCATTTCTTCCTGAGCTTCAGCTTTCATACTTGTTTCCTGTTGGTCTTCTCTTTTTCCTTACAGTCTTCCATTCCCTCTTCGTCCTTCTGAGCTGTCTCTTTTTTTTTAACCATCTGTTTCCTCGCTTTCACCTTCCTTTTCATTTTTGTCTTCTTCTTCGACGCTCTGAATCCTTTCTTTCTTTCTCATTCTGCCATTCATTATCTTTTTCTTTTCGATTTCATCCAACTGACTTTCTTTTTCATTTGCTTCTAAACCTCATTAATCCTCAGAGACCTTTTCTTTTCTAATGACTTTCTATAAAACGAAAATCCACTTCAATTACCAGAATTCTCACATTTTCTTGGGATTAAGTAAATGAACCTTTTATATTATCAGTAAAAAGTGAAAATAATAGTACATTTCAGTAATTCACAATAAAAACTGACTTTACTTATTATTTTTATGATTTTTATGTTTTCTACGAAATAGTTATGCTCTAGTACTGTATACTCCAAACGATACTGAAATATTTCTGTACAAAAATGGTTTCTGTGACCTACAGAATACAAACAGTAGAGGAAGCTACATGGAAGTCAATTTCCCCTTTTTCTGAGGCATAGCATTTGCTCGATTTGCTGTTTTTGCGTTCTGGCAATTCTCATATCTCTCACGGAGATTCTCAAACACGTACCTGAATAGAGATTGTTTCATTCCTCTGATTCATTCAGTGTCTGGTGGCGACACTGGTCAGGTGAATGAGATGGATAAGGGAAGGCTGTTCCAATGGAAATAATCCGGTTACCAAACTTCGATTGAAGCAACTGAAGCGTGTACCTCGCTGTGTGGCTCCATCCTGCTGAGACCATTGCCTACGAAGTAGCAGAATCAAGCACGGCACAATTCTTCAGCAATGGCGTGAGAATGTGTTCTCTCTACAACAGTGGTTCACAATCAAAGGAATGCTATGACCATCCTCAACAAAATAAGGATGGGCAACCTCCCACAATTGAATTATTTAACGAATATGAATTAAAATTCGCCTATTGACTTTAGACTAAAAAAATAAAAAAAGTAATAGATCAAAAAAATGTCGAAATACGATGAAGAAGAAATGTAAGAAGGCTCCAAAAATTCTCAGGTTACAAAGGAGAATGTAAAAAAAAGGAGAAACTTTAAAGATTAAATAGAAACAATTCGAAAAAAACAAACAAATGGAAAATGCTCTAATGGAGACCGAAGACTTAAAAAAACTGTACCCCAACAGGCAATGCAGGCTCTGGGGTGCGCCAGAGGTTTCATCTCCCAGCGATTCTCGACCAACGGTTGAGGTCGGATGGTCAGCCCAACGCCCGTCCGCCTTCGACCCCGAGTTAGAAACAAGGAATCAATTTCGAAGATGGCTGAGTTAACCCAAGTATCCGTCTTCTGAAGCAGAAATAACCGTGAAAAAGTTCCCAATCACCGCCTGGAATTGAACCCTCCAGTGCAGCGCCTAAACCATCGGAGCCACAGGTCAAAGACTGTTCATATAAAATAAAACTACTTAATGCAGAAAACAAAATTGTTCAAAAAGTCTTTGTATATAATCCAACGCTAGCATAAAAGAAACATCCAGAAGGAGGTAATATCGGAAAACCAGAATTTACAGAATGAAGGATTATGGGCAGACAATTACATGGCGCTAATCATGAGCAAAAGACGAATGGCAGCCTCGGTTCAACCTGGACATTGGGTAACCAGCTGTCAATGTGTCCATGTGTTATTTAATATTCTTAGATCTGCATGCGTAAAGCACAGAATCGTGCCCATTCCTGCAGTTATCGGAGATTGAACAGGGCCACATAGTTGGTCAGATGGTCATCAAAATGAGGGAAGGATTGGACGGGATATGCCTACAATGCAGAATGTAGATAATGGTGGTATCAGAAGATGTGCAGATGTGGAGGCCAGACGGATAACTCCACATTTACAGGCATATTCTCAGCTTGGTTGTGACAGACTTAACGCCTACCAAGTCCTTGTCTTACCAGAGACGTCCGTTCGAACAATCCACAATCTTCTCTTGGAAGTAGAACTACGTCCAAGCGTTCCTTAGGCACTGCTACTACTCCTACTACTACTACCACTGCTGCTACTACTGACTCCTCGTCACTGATCGTCTTATTTAACTTCTTACTGGATTATAGGTACTTCTTATTAAAAGGACTGTATATATATGTGAAACAAAAGTGACAAGTGAACCAATTCCTCGCGAATCAATTCGTCAAGTGAAGCTAATGCTTTTTGCATCAGAAGATGCAAAAACTTGCCAAAATGAAAATCAAAATTTTCAAAGGTGAAGAATGACTAAATTAAATGAAAATAATGGACTTTTTGGGATATGAGGCTCCGCAAAGAAATACAATTGAACTGTCAACGGCTGATGTGTTTTAGATGAATGAAAAATACCTGGAGGCTCCAAGATAAGGAGGATGGAAAGATTTTATGCAAGGAATAAAAAAGAAACAAAAGGTGCTACAAATTAACATACAGGAAAAAATAGATATGAAACTAAAATAAAAAAAATTCGAGTTTTCATCAGTGAGTCTGGGACGATGGTTTTCTTTTGTGTTTTCTTTTGGAGGAGGACCACTTTCGGGATAGAGAGTGGTTTCCTTTATCACTTTTGCACTATCTGAGCCTTTCACCTGGTGAGTGGATGTGGCTGACGAGTCCCCAAAAAGGACGAAACGGCAGTTTCACCGATGAAAGCTCAGATATTTTTCATTTTAGTATCTTATCTGTTAATCGTTTAAGAAATAAAAAAGTATGTCTTTTTAATGGTCTGAAGTAGTCTTCCTACTATAATCTATGGCAGATCAGAGATAGCTCAGAAAATTTGCTTCCTGACTTTGATTAGCCATGGAAGCCAAAGACATAATGAGATAATCAAATAGTGGGGAATTGTACTCTTGGGTGAATTGGATACACAATACTGAAGTGGGCTTAAAGAACTAGTAAATATCACACATGCACCTAACGCAATGGACAAAAAGCTTTTTGGTCATGCAAATATACTCAGCGAGTAGGAATAATGTGAACTTTTCCACAAACAGAAGAGGCTACAAGGTAACATTCTTACATGTTTACCAACAGGTTAAACTGTAGAAGGACGTTGCAAAATCCTTTAAGAGAGTGATGTGAAGAAATTGGTAAGTGTTACAAAAACAACTGAAGAGCCTTTTGTCCCCGAGAGCCAATTAAAATTGATCAGCGGAAAAGAAAAGGATATGGGGGGGGGGGGCTGCTTGTTGTAGGAAGACTGCTCTAGATGTGTAGTTTTTGTCGCTCTAGATGTGTAGTTTTTGTCGAGATGCATCATGTCATTACACCAAATGCTCTCTATACGCAGGTGCTGAAATACCAACAGAAGAAGGTGCAAACATAAAAAGGGATTAAGTTACTGACGACCTGGGAATTTCCAAGGATTCAGAAAAGTGAAAAAGATCTCTCAATCAAATCAAAAATGAATTTAAAAATAAATAACATTTCGATGAATTTTAATTACAAACAAATTCCAGGGGTTTTCTCGCTTTTTTTCTTTGCAGTTGTTCTGATACCTTCTCCTACCTGTCTAATTCATTAAATGTCTCGTTTGGCCAAAATAGTTTAAAAAGAGATAAAATAAAAAGTTTTTAGACGAAACCGTTAGTTCTAAGAAAAAAAAGTTCAGAATCATTTTTGTACAGACAACTGTGTTTTCATTTTAGAACAGAGGTAAGTTTCCTGTAAATGAAACCATTTCCGAGAACAATATAAAAAAGTTATTTCCATTTCACAATTCACGGATGGTATTAGTAAGTTGATGAGGATTTTCTGTCTAAAACTGCAGCTTATTACTAATTTTTTACCTAAAAATCCTAATTTAACTGGACTAATACGAAAAGCTGTTTCATCAATTCAGTACCACACCAGATGATGAAAATGCTAAGATTGTTATTTTTGTTCGCCCTGAACGTCCTCAGAATTTGTCTGGAATGTAAGTGATGGATTTATTATGATACCCTCGAATGTCATTCATCAAGAATCGTGGGAACATGACATTACAAGGCTTTATCAATTGATCGTATTCATGCAAAGATGCAAGCAGGCGAAGCGAAAGGCTGATCAGGTATGTCCAAGACTCGCCCACCGAACTACAAGTGGCCCACCAACATAAAGGTTTTGCCCAAAATTTTAATTACTAAGTTCTAATAAATAAATTTATTTTTAATTGCACACGGTTTAGTATGAATTGTTCATTTTAGTAATTGAAAATGTGCCGACCCTAATCATTACTGAAGCGACCTGACTGACACTTGTTTGCGTAATGGCTGCTATCGTCGTTAGGCATCGAAGCCAAGCAGTGGCTGCTCAGTCATACGTTGAGAGAATTATACATTTATCTTTTAGGAGTGAATTAATTATAATAATTATGTCCAAGCTCATCACCAGTATAGAACTGATCCGAACTACGACATTTTTTGATCTAAGGCAAAATGAAATTATATGTCTAATATATAGTAACTCTATTGCAATTTGTAAGGATACAATCTTAAAAGACACTAAGACACAAATCACAAAGTAAACTATGACCAATACGTTTGGAAATTTGTGAAAACAAATTATCAGAATTGAGTAATGCCTATTGACTAAACCTCTTGAAGATAATAAAACTGCTGTAAAAATAAGTTATTTATTAGCACATTTACTTACAATTCCCCTTTACTGAAGAGGAATTTATTAGCGAATGCTTCATTAAAGCACTGGGAGTGTTTGTGAACAAGTATAAGTGAAAGTTGAAGTTGAAATACTACGGCAGCAGAATCAAGCTGAGACTTAGAGGAATCAGGTTCAGTAACAATATCAACATTTGAAGCCATTGGAATCAACCAAAGGACAGACATTCGAGATATCAGTCAGCTGACAGTTTTTATTCCCGGATGTGATACGGAACCTAGAAGTGACTGTAGAGCTTTTGGAAATTGCTCCTTTGCACTGGAAACAATCATTGGAACTGATATTTTTGGTGCACTTATGGAAGTTTTAGATAAAAGTAACGTGTGTAAAATAAGAACTAATTAAACATAAGGCAAAGACACAGAACTTGATCTTTGTAGTTCTGCATGTTGGCCTTATTTTTATTTAGTACTTACGGAAATTCTTAGTAAATATAAGTTATCATTGGGAAAGTTGGTTTGTCTTGCAGCTGATGGTGCTTCTGCCATAATGTATATTACTAAGATAGTTGTTGGAAAACTAAAAGAAACAGCCAATGAATGTGGTAATGAGTATTTTGAATATTTTATTCATTATTCACCAGCAGCCACTGTGTTTTCACCAGCAGCCAAAGTTTTAAATATCGAAGATGTGCTAAAATCTGGGGCTCAAACTGTAAATTTTATTCCGAGCACGTGAACATCTCCAGTTTGCTTCATTTTTGGAAGACATAGAACGTCACCTCACCGATATTAATATTATTGTTTTGAGACTTTGAATCTAGTTCACAGACTACCAATAAAAAGGTTATTTTGAATGAACTAGCATTATTTGATAATTAAAATAAAAATGACAATTTTTAAATTAAATTTTCTGTCGACCTAAGATCAATTTTTTAGAATCAATATTTTCTACGAGTTTGAAACTTTTAAAATCAACTTACTTGCAATTGGTCAATTTAATGTTCAAAAACGTATCCATACATGACGTCACATTCCAACATTGTGGTCCATCAGACATTACTAATTCTGAAAAAGGCACGAAATGTTAAACATTTGTCATTACATTTTTTTTTGGATTTTGTTTTTTTCTCTGAGAATACGAGAAAAAAAATCAAAAATTAAACACCAGAACAATAAGTTTCTTCCACAAATTTAAAAAAAAAATTAGAAAATAATAATTTTGTAGTGATCAGACTTTGCTTAAAATCAAACATCTTTTGGTTTAACAACAGATGCCTTGCAGTGCAGGGGGTCCTACCACCCTCTCCTTTTTTCTTTCGTTTATTTGGTTGGATGGTTCTCACTGAAATTTCGGAAACGACGTTTTCTATTGATGTCTTCTGTGTATTTTGAGATATTGTATTCTATTCTAATGTTTATATCAGTCATAGAATAATATCATTCACCACCAAAAATTAATACCAATTGGTGAGACCAAATTATTTATTGATAATTCAAATGCGCAGTTTGAATTTTTTTGGCTTTAAACAAATTCATTGAGGCCTGCGCACTGCTAGCACATGAATTTTCTCTCTAATATTTCATTGGTGAGTTTTTCATTGTTTATTTTATCCTTTGAGGCACCACTGCGCTTCCGATGTACCATCAAAAATTAGCTTCTAAACATTTCCAAATATCCAGGTGCTTATTCATGTTTTTTTTTTACAGTTATAAATGCACTGATGATGTGTAAGGGCTATTAAACTGCACTAATAATTTCTTGTAAGTATTAAACCAAGTGAATGTTTCCTTACCCTACATAATTTATAGCAGCTAAATACATGTTCAATACAATACCTTGATTGTATTGATCTTGTTCCCTAAGAGTGCTTGAAGAGTGGGCTTCAAAGTACGGCATGGGTCAAAACAAATGATACTGAACGTTACAAGCCTTTGTTGCTCATGCGCACCACGTGATGACGTCATCGAATGTTTTCATGAAAACATAACAGTACGCTTATATTTGTTGAAGCTTAATAGATGTTCCAATGGTGCTAACAACAGAGGAAAGATTTTTTTTTGTGGAGCATTATTTTTGGTCATAGGGAGTTGGGCGCTCAAATGGACCAAGTTTGCTCTACATTGGAAAAGCATTGAGAGAACAATTTCAAAAACTACCACCACAAACATGATTATGTTAGCCGTCCTAGAAAAATTTCGTTCGACGGGCAGCTTCTGACACAGCTTCTGACACACGATGGGCAGCTTCTGACACACGTCCGGAAAGGCTGCACCGGACGTCCACAGACAACAAATGCTAATCGAGGAAGGCTCCTCGAGCAGGCGTTACAACAGATGCATTCAAGTTGTAACACCTCCGATTTTTTTTCTCAGAACTGGAAACAAATAGAAACATGCGGTTTGTTTTAAAATAAGCGGGCACTCTTTGTCAATGCGTGACAGAGATGGCAAACAGAACCCTAGCGGCAGCGGCGAGAGTGAGGATTGTTTTTGATTCTAAAAATGGCAATGTTTTCATTACAAGATCAGCGTGTAATCATATGTTTTCTCCTTTTACGTGGTGTGACACCAATTGAAATTCATCGTTGATGAAGTTGATTGAGATTTGTGGTGAGGGTGTCATGAATGTGTCTAATGTGCGCGACAGTTCAAATAAGGCATAAAGTCGTGTGACAACAAACCAAGACAATCTCAGCGTCCCACAAGCCGATCTGACGACATGATCGAGCGAGTGGAGAAAGTTGTTTTGGAGGATCGCCGAATGAGTGTGGAACAGATCGCCTCCAAATTTGGCATTCCGTGGGATCTGCGCACACAATCCTGCCTGACGATCTGAAAATGCGAAAAGTGTTCTCCAGTTGGGTGACACGAATGCTGACAGATGATCACAAGGCTGCGCACAATGCATGTTGCCAGGCAATGTTGACGCGTGATGACGGCATGAATGGGACTTTCTTTTCATCGATTGTGACAATGGATAAGACGTAGATGCCGTTTTTTCAATATTGAAATGAAGCGCCAGTCTGCTCAATAGAAGCACACAGATTCTCCACCACCAAAAATTTCGGGTAAGCGCCAGTGCTGAAAAAATGATAGTGGCCATATTACTCCAAATGATGGAGTAATTCTTACTCATTGCGTTCCAAACACACTACGGTGACAGGTGCAAAGATGTTTTGAAGAAGAAGTTCCTTCCAGCAATGCGTGAAAAACGGCCGGAAAATGCTGCACGCTGCTCTTTCACCATGACAACGCACTAGCGCATCGGGAGAACGTGGCGCAGCAGTTTCTTCGTGAAAACAACTTTGACGTCATTTCTCATACTCCCTAATCAACTGACCTGGCTCCTAGCGACTTTTAGCTGTTTCCAACGATGAAAGACACTCTCCGTGGCCGCACATTCATTAGCCGTGCCGATTTTCGAAACAGACTCTTAAAAAAGCGTTCGCAGCAGCCATGGAATTATGGCGTCAACGTTGTGAAAAATGTATACGACTGTAGGGAGATTACGACGAAAAGTGACACAAGTTTCATAGTTCTTGTGTGATTAGTTACTGAGAAAAAAAATCGGAGGTGTTTTAACTTCACCTCGTAGGTGCCTAAACAAAGTCTTCGGCGAACATCATTAAAAATGAATCTTTAGCCAAACAACTATGAGACGGTGTCGCCATTTACAGTGAGTTTGGGCCAAGATTTTGTAGGATGAGGCTACATGTTAATTTTTTCAGGAATAATTGTCATTGCCGGCAATTGTATGATGTTAATGTGGAATCCATAATTATGTGTTTTCGATAGTTTCAGGTGTTAATTACTTGGTCTTCTATGGCTAGAATGAATGCTTCTGTTTAAGGGTTGAGATCCGAATCAGTGAGCGAGAGGTTGGAGGATATTTTATCGATGGGATTGACTTGTAGTTCATTCCCTCCCTCCTCCATACACGTTGTATGCTCTAAATTATCCTGTTTTGGCAATACTTTTTAGGCTTCTGAAAGACGCCTTATATCCTCGTTTTGTCTGTCTGTCTGTGTCCAAATATCCCACAATGCTTCGCAACTGCTTCTGTTAGCTCAGCTGGTTACAGCGTCGCGCTAATAACGAGAAGGTCGTGAGGTCAATCCCCTCATGGGCCATTCTTAATCTTCCACTTTTTCTCCCCATTTGAAATCTTTTCACAGTTTCTCAATTTATGACATTATGAGATATTGGTTATGTAATCTTTTAGAATTGGGTTTTTGACAACTACTTTATTTTCTCTAAAATTAGTATCACGCTGTTTCAAGTAGATACTTAGGAAGCGACTGTTTTAGGATTTCTTGAATGTTGTAAGTTACCAGTTTGCTAAGTTGGTTAGAGCGTCGTGATAAAAACGCGAAGGTCGTGGGTTTGATCCCCTCATGGACAATTCTTATTCTTTATTGTTTTCTCCCCATTTTATATCTTTTCACAGTTTCTCAACTTAAATTTTTTTTAAATCATTATAAGGAATTTAGTGTATTAATAAAGTTTGAGTTAAGAATGACGATTATTCCATATAAATAGGGGTGGGTATGATAGCAAGGGGTCGCAAAAAGACCACCCAGGCATAGTCTATTCTGAAGTAAAGGTGACTCAGCAGCCATTGCGAAGAACTGTTATTGGTTTACTAATCTCTATCCTACCTTGTTGTCATTTAGTTCAGGACACACACACACACACTCACACACACACACACACATACAACCCATACATGGCGCGTCCTCAGGTGGCGGATGGGGGAATGCTCGGCAGAAATGCAGGGTAGGACGGAAATAAAATACCTCCCGCGGGCCAAACAGACTAGGGGAAGGAACCCTGAATATAAACCAAATATGGCTAGTGCGACAAATACTAATCTTACGGTGCAGGGGTTCGGATCCCCAGTACCGGCGTTCGTCGGGAGTGAGCAAGCGGGCTCCGGGACGTCGTCATCCATCGACCGCAGTGCTTCAGTGGTGGTGAGCTTGGCCACTGATGCATGTAATACGACAAGCAACAAAAGGAGTCAAGCACTGGAAGAACTGGGGAATAAGATTGACGAACTATTAAAGTATGTTAAACCCAGAAATAATGTGCACCACGAGATCAAAAGGCTTGTGAGATTATGCTTTGACAAAGTGGTAGACCAGGATGAAGAAGGCAGTGGAAGTGTATCTGGAGTGTCATCTCACCCCTTGCAAGAGAG
>JAFIDM010008419.1:1780088-1806267 GCA_023159025.1 Thereuonema tuberculata | reverse complement strand
GAATAAATGGATCAACTCTTCAACTTGGTCAACAGTCTTATGTGTTGTTTGCATGATTTTATACTACTTCCAAACAAACCAGCTAATCCTTTTGTAGGCAGTCAGATGCCTCCCATCCATCTGTTACCTTTCAGGATTAAAACTTAATTAACCCACATCACATTTGAGACACATGCATTTCAACACCTACTGGGATTTTAAATTTTTAACATAAACCAAGATCCTTTTCAGTCCTTGTAATATGAAAATCCTTCAGGTTGCTATTGAATTCGTTTCTAAATCAATAATTTTTAGATTCATTTTTAAATAACCATTAGATATCATCTTCGCTTTCGGACCATATAATTCTGTTAGATATCAAACAGAAGATTAGAACTCTCGGCTAATGGTAGAATCTTACTGTATAAATTTGAATCTGTGCATAAATAGAGAAAGCATCTTAAAGGCCAATAAAATTGCTTTTATTTACTTTGTACATTTTATGGAAAACAAGGGGAAAAAAAGCGAAAAGAGATATCTAATGGCTGATTTTAAAAATAAATCATTATTTGTAATAGATGATATTTAACGGTTTTAAAATAACGATAGATAATTGGAGATAGAACTTCTTCTCCAATAATGTCCTGAAGAAGTCTTTTGCAAAGAAAGATGAAATATTGACGAGAAATAAAGGAGTGTGTAATTTTTACAGAAGATTGTGGCGATTAGATAATGATCTTGATTAGAGAAAAACATTATGAATTACATTTATATCAGTTTTAATGAATTTATATCAGAAGCATGATCCTCTAATGCAATTCTTTATAATTTTACTAACTTTAAAAAGAGCATGTATTCTGGTAAGTATCTCAGTTAAAACATTGTTATAAGTTATATACTAATGGCTTGAACCACATTCAATCATTTTTAGTCCACATAAATAAAAGGAATGAAAAAGAATGATGGACAGAATTGCGTAGAATTGCTCTAGTAAAGCTTATTTTGCCAAGAAAATAAAACAAAAATATTTTAAAAAATATACAAAATATGCCATTACGATGATGATTCATTGTTGTGATTAACTAATGTCAATAGTATTAGTTTAAATATATCGATTTGTTTACTTTTAATGTACAATAATATATATTGGTGCATTTTAGTTAATATTTGGACGAGCTGAAGGTAACCAATGACATGTTAATTTGCGATGAACAGCTTCTATATTGAAGGTATTGATAAATGTGGTTGAGTATCTTAAAATATTCTATTCATTCTTTGAAATCAAATATTTTCATATATGTATACCATACGTTAGGTATTATACAGGGTGTATCAGTTGAACCCGATTAATTTTCCATACAGTAGCAATAATCAAATGATCTGGTCAATTTTGATTTTTCACCAGATGCTTCGGCGATGATGTGTTGGTTCTCTAGAGTAGTGATTGTTGTGTGTCACCCTTTCGCAACATGTTCTGTTGCAACAGAAACAGTATCTTCCAATTTCTTCTTCATTGCAGTCATTGTTTCACGTTTCGAGAAAAAACCATATTTCTAATGAAATAAACGTTTTGCTACAAAGATGTTACCCTACGATCCATAAAGAAACGTACTGGTAGACAAATGTTTTTTTAATACACTATTTTTTGTATCTGCCATTGGGAGTTATCGCGAGGTCTTGACGTTTGTTCAAATATCAACAGATGCTCGTACTGGAATATGCCCACTGTTGTACACAGGAGAACCGCCATTCCCCTATTTGAGGATACTATTATTTTTGTGGAAACGTTCAAAGTGCTCTCGAAAATGGATCCCGGGAAAAAGTTATCGGCTTGACCAGGTCTATCTAATACTCACTGGTTTTCTAGTGAATATTTCTGCCGTTCGGACACATTCCTGTGGCCAAGGTTTCGATCTGTCATGAGAGTGATATGTCTGAACATGGGTTCGAATCCGGGTGTGGTTCGAATCTTTCTATCTTTCTAAAGTATTTGTTTCTGTTCGAATGTAGGTAAAGTCTTCGACATCCATTGCGTCCTGGTTTTGTAAAACTGCTGATATTTTGCTCACTATTCTTTTATCGCTACTTGAATAAAAAGGATTATTTTCAGGCAAAAAACAATTCATATACAAAGAACTGAAGAACATAAAACTGATAAAAATTCAGAAGAAAACCGCTTCAATATGACGCGATTGTGTTCAATTATTTGTTCTCAATTTATTTAAAATAATTTTTTTAAATGTGGTTTAATTGAAATCTTTTTCTAGCTTCCTGTCCAGGTGATTGTTTATATGGAGGCGTTTGCAAAGGCGAGGTTTGCCAATGTACAGCCAACTACACTGGACCCACTTGCGCAGATGGTAAATAAATTTTGATTTTGAAAACAAAATCTATTGAAAAGAAAATATTAATTGTTAAAGTCGTTTTATATTATGAATTATTTTTATTCTACAAATGATAGATTTTGAAAAGAAACATGCAATAAATTTTTGAATTTTAATAACTAAGAATTCTTTCTGAAATTGGAAGATATAATATTCAAGCAAACTTTCTCAAACAGTATCTTTGCAATTTACTACAAATATTTGTATTAGTTCTGGGCCTCAATGTCTTTATGATAAATAAATGCAATAAGTAAGTTCTAATTTGTTTTCCAAAATCCCTACGCTATCATTCACAAGAGAACAACATATTCCCATTCGACGGAAAGATATCTTCCCTGAGTGACGAAAATAGATCCTTCTGAAACCAAACATTATCAAGATGAATAGAAAATAGTAAATTTACTAAATAAAACTACAAATTATGAAACTATATCAACTACATCACGAAAAAAATATTCTTTCAAGTAATTTCGAAAATAGAAAGCTTTTTAGAAGAGAAGTGTTTTGGTAGAAGCTTTATATAAGTTTTATATAAATTCTATAAAAATCTTTGTATTATGGTTTCGAAATTGACTCTCACTTTCATTTAGAGGATATTATATCAACCTTAAATAAAGGAGCAAATAAAGTCAATATTTAATAAAATAATGTTGAAAAAAAAATAGCTTAAACGAAACCTTCGTGAACCGAAATACACTCATGGACAAAAAAATTAGCGCACCAAGAAGGAGTCGTCAAAATGAAACGAAAATTTACATACGTAATGACTACTTTGATATAAGTAAATGATTAGAAAATCAAAGAAAAAGGATAATTTATTTCAGAGAAAAAGGCAAAAGAACGGAGGAGTTAATACTCCGTTGGACCCCCTCTAGCGCGAATGCACGATGCGATACGATCGGGCATTGAGTCATACAAGTTCTGTATGATGTCTTGAGACATTTCGTTCCATATTTGCTGAAACCTTGCCTCTAGTTCGTTCAAACTCGTGGGATGCCCAACTCGTCGTCCCAAATGATCCCAGATATGCTCGATTGGAGACAAATCTGGGGATCGGGCAGGCCAAGGAAGGGTAGTAATAGTGCGGAGACAGTCTTGTGACACCCTTACCGTATGAGGCCGAGCATTGTCTTGTTGAAAAATGGCTCCTGGGAGCCGTTGCATGAGTGGCAACACATGTGGTTGCAGGATTTCATGAACATACCGCTGGGCTGTCATGGTGCCACGGAACAATACTAGGGATGACCGTGTATTGTAGGCAATGGCACCCCATACCATCACACCAGCTGTGGGAGCGGTGTGTCGCTGTACAGCAAAGGCAGGATTGAAGCGTTCACCACGGGCTCTCCACACACGAATACGATTGTCATCACTGCCGAGATTGAAGCTGGATTCGTCGCTAAAGACGACCTGGTTCCATTCCGCTGCAGTCCAGTTTCCTCGTGTGCGGCAAAACTCCAAACGGAGGCGTCGATGGGTGGGCGTCAAGGGCAGCACACGTAATGGGCGCCGCGATACCAACTGTCCTTCAGCCAGGCGCCTTCGTATGGTTCGAGAAGACACAGCGGCCCCTAGTGAAGGTGCTACTCGTGCCTGGATGGCGGCCGATGAAGCAGTTGGCTGTACGCGTGCATTTCTGACTATGTGGCGGTCTTCTCGACGATTGGTCTGCCGAGGGCGTCCTGAGCCTGGTCTTCGTGTACATGACATCTCTCGGGTCCACTGGTCCCAAAATCTCCTCACAACACAATCAGAGCGGCCTAATTGACGAGCTACTCGCCTAGCTGACCACCCAGCTTCCATCATCCCGACGATTCTCCCTCTCTCAAACTGCGACAACTGCGTATACTGTCTTCGAACATGGCGTAATGGCATGTCTACCTCAGCTCTTCCTTTGTAAATGATTCAGCACACTCAAACAAGCTTTGGTTACCTGTTTTATACTCCACAGAGTACGATGTTCAACGCCCTCTACCGGCTATACGTAATGCGCAATCACGCTGCATTTCTAATCATTTGCATATCTCCCCGACATGTACCTTCATTGCAAGTTTCGTTACGATCCCGCAATTATTTCTTGGTGCGCTAATTTTTTTGTCCATGAGTATATTTCCTGTGAGAAGTAATTAACAAATGTAGTCCTAATGTGACTGTGGGCGAAGATATTGCAAACTAGACTCTGGGGTATTTCATGAAAGACAGATAGACCAAGTCTTTAGCGTCCTATTGTTCAGGAAGCGTCTTCTGAGGGAAAGATTACGCTCTCCCATCACTTTCCCTCACACCTGAAGACGATTCCGAACAATAGGACGCGAAAGGCCTCGTCTATCTCTCTTTCGTGGTGAGGGAAAGTCTCTCGTTTGAAGTAATTAACACCTTTTTCAAGAGGCAATGTTGTTTATATATTTAGTGATTGTTGGTTTATTCAAATAAATACTCCCCCCAAAACAGCAAAATAGCCTTCCATGTTGATCACTTTCCATTTAATCTACGAGATGTAGCCTTCAATTCAATAAAAAAAAAATTATAAATAAGGTTTTGTAAAGATTTGTAATGAGTTGAAATTTTTAAAATTAACTTTCTAAATTTCCTTTCCTCCACAATTCTTTTCCAGCCATTTGCATTCCTGCTTGCCAGAACAACGGCAAGTGCATAGCTCCGAACAAATGCCACTGTCGAAACTACAAAGGGGAGCATTGCGAAATACGTAAGTGAATAACAATGTAATGTTTCTTCAATCCATTCAGACTAATTTTATTCCTGCTATAGAATCCCTTCCCTGATAGTATCAGATCGTCCAACCATCTTAACAAAACCTAACTTTAAGCATTCTGAATGCTTTTTGCTCCATTTCCATCAATGTATTAAAGTTGTATTGCTGCAGGCGATACATTGTGACTACATCAGTTTGAGAAACCATTGAATCCCAAAGCAAAGTATTAATTGAAATCTGAGCCATCAGCTGACAGGAGTCGTGGCTTTTAATGTCAGCAATAACTGTTCTCCCTTATTCAATTAGAATACGGAAATAGCTTAAACTTGAAATATTTATTTCCAAAAATTAATAAAAGTCTGAAAACGATTACTACTACTTAATAGAAGCTTAGGAAATAGTTAAAACAAATAGTTTGAGACAATCATGAATTTTCCTTGACTGTTGTTAAATCCGCTGAACATTTTGATTCCGATATTCTAACCGGATTTCATGTTCGCAATTGAAGTTGTTTTTAAGATTACAATAATTTTGTAAGAATTGAAATTGTCTAACGGGTGTCGATCGTGTAAATATTTGAAAATGTTTCTAACCAAATAAAAAATACAATAATGTTTTAGACGAAGGTTTCTCAACCCAACGGAAGCCGGAAGTTTTAATATTCTTTTACTTCGTTGTCCTAAGAATTTTGCTTCTGTTTTTACTCTTCATACATTGGAATGCAAAAGTTTTAACTTTATAAACTTAGTCATCTTTTTTAATGACTGCTTAATAGAAACTTGAAAACTATCCGGAAATATGATTGATTTCCTGATGAAATATTGTACGAAATATGATATCTGTCTTGAGTTTCTACCTTTTCCAATGTAGTTCCACTCTTTTTAAACCCATTTCTGCTTTGATCTTTCGATTTCACTTCCAGAGACAGTTAATGAGGTATTCGGAGTAGATGAGCAGTTTTCCATACCTTGAACCCAGAAAGGAAAGCCGAAATTCATCTGAAAAAATAGTGAACTCCAGGACCCGTTGGCAAGATAAGGTTCTAGCAAAGAAAAATTCCCAGGAATCATCTGCTCTAGAAAATCTTAATTTAACTGCACATTGGATGCAAACAAAGACATTTTCGGTATTTGTGAATGGATCGTAGAGCTTCAACCAATAGTATTTCAGTGACTTGCAGGTAATAATACACACTACATGGATTATGGATAAAACAACAATTGTATTGTTTCAAAGGGTTACGCGAAATTGCTAACATACGCCACAACTATTAAAATCCTAATGACAAGCAAGTCATCCTTTAATTTTACAATTGGGCCGCGAGAAGACTAAAGTTGCAATCGTAGGTAGAGGAAGAAACAACTTGACTATTTGAGACTAACCATACGACGTCTTTGTTTATATCTTGCGACAGACAACCAGTGTTTAGAAAACAAATACTTTGGAGGCAACTGTGACTCAGTCATGAGTTCTGCTATGAAGGACATTTTTGAGTGACCAATTCTCTCTTACGAAATAGTCGACGAACGGAGCCGATGGCATTGGAATCAGTCAGATCTTGGTGTGATTGATTTCCCGATCGTGGTATCTAAGTAAATCAGAAATTCCAAATGGTTGCAAATGTATCATGAGCTGACGAAAAATATGAAATATTTCTTTTATTTCCCATACGAAGTCATGTAATTCTGGCGAAGTTAGGGTTGTTTTCGTTGATGGAAGATGGGAAAAAAAGTAGGTTTTAAGTTTTTCTGCTCTGTTGGTTCATGCGCTGCAGAAACCGTCGTTTCTATGACTTAATAAAGAGTTGATTGAACCCCGACAATTCCAGCCCGCACTGCACTGCTTATACCACTGAGCTACCTGATATTAGAAAATACTAAAAACATAGTTTGGTTCTGGAGAAGGAGTGAGACATGATACTGTATAGGACCTTTTTTTTTTAGGGATTTCCTTCCTCCGGGACGAGATATTATCTCGATATTTCGGCCCAATGCCTCGGGCTTTCTTTGGGATATGTATAAATATCAATTACATCAGATGACCGCAGAACTAACAACTTCCAAATATTCCTCTTTTTTACATTTCTTCCATGTCATACTTTTTTCCCCTATTGTTTCACCAGCATTCTATGAATATTAGTTATTTTTGCCTTTCTTCCTTTTGCCTTTTTTCTCTTATGTCTCATTTCAATCTGTCCCCCTCTGACTTCACTAACAATCCATAATCCGGCTTTTTTATTCTTTATTTTATATATTCGTGTTAATTATTATCATTTTATTTTACTTTGACTTATTTATTTATTTTTTATTTACTTTCTCATTTAACCTTCTTCTTTGCATAGTTTCTTATTTATTTATTCAATGAACTCCTTCCCTATATTCTTCTTCTTTCCTTTCCTTTCATTTCATAGTTTAATCTTTTTTCCTTATGGTTTCACCACCATTCTACGAATATCAGTTAATTTTATTTCTTCCTTTGGCCTTTTTTCCCGGTGCAATCTATTCCCCTCTGATCTCACCTCTAATCAATGACAAATTTCAATCCGGCTTTCTTATTCTTATGTAAATAATTCATGTTAATATCATATGACACATTACAAAGACAACATCTTTGATTGGATTAATTGAGCAATTCAAGTCTCACTCAAAGACCTAAGAAATTGTTATTATTGTTATTAATATTATTACTATTTTTCTCTTACCAATCTTCCCACTTCCATCAATCAATTATTTCCACTTATTCATTAAATTATATTTACATACATATTAATTATTTCTTTTGATGTTTTTTTTTAAATTCTTCCCTTCTGTTCTTGCTTTCTTTCAATCTAACGGTGTTTTTGAATTCAAAGGGACCAATTGAGTTCGCCACCTCTCACGCAATTAAGAAATTGTCCCCAAGGACTCTTCTTTTTTTCGCTGTCCTCTCCCACCACCTTCTCTCTATCGCAGTGTGACCATCAGTTGCTCGGAATAAGCAACATAAAGAACTTTCCGAGAAACTAACAACGGAAGTTGTTAGTTCTGCGCTCACCTTGATGTAATTGATATTTATACAGCTCCCGAAGAAGGCCCGAGGCACTGGGCCGAAATATAGAGATAATATCTGATCCCGGAGTGAGGAAATCTTTCAATAAAAGGACCTATGTAGTACTATAAACATTATTTCTCCTGGAATTTCCATTTTCACTAAATTTTGTCAACCAATTACCTAACATTACAATGACTACTTTTCCAGTAATGCTTAGGTTTTCCTTTTGATCGCTTTCCTGCAGCAGCACGACGCGAAATCTCTGAACTACTGTGCAGACAGTATAGGCAAGGCTCTCAATGATGATCCACAATTCTCTAATATTCGCTTAGGATGGAACTCTGACGTCATTCTGAACCACATGACACAAGTGTTTTATTGGTTGAAATTCATCGAACGACTGGGCCAATATATATTGGCAAACTCAGAGGATAGTTTAGTGATTGTGGAGCTGTGCAGTAACTGCTGAAAGAGCCCACCCCCATCTGATCGGCATCGAATGGTTACATGGCTATCGGTCGGTCAATTTCGTATCAGAGGTTTTAATGCAGGCCAGCTGAAAACACTCCACGCCATAACTGAGGCTTTCTGAACTGTCCCTGTTTGGCATGAGGGACCCATTGCCTCAGGGGTTTTCTTCATCTGCTCAAAATAGACCAATCTACAAGTTTCCAGTTCTCTTGTATCCAGTGGCTCCTGTACCCATAGAAGAATGCCAACGTAGTAATTATCCGTATACTGTTGTAGCATTCAATTATTCTGTTATTTGATGCAATGTCGGTCGGATGTGACAATGCTTGCTAGACGACCCTTGTCCATGATAGTCCAGTTTTTTTCCGTCGGCCTCAGCGATGTTGCATGCCAAATAGTCGCCCTTGTTAATTATTGCACTTGGATTAAACAATAATTGGTAATTTCGTGTTGATTTTGGAGATGGAATGACCCATTTGTCTGGCACCTATCATGCCTCGTTCAAACATAGCTGAGATATGTTGCTGTTATCAATATGAATGATATGACAACGAATTGCAGAGATATCCTCAGTTTTAATGTCTATCCATTGTGGAAGATATCATTTAATGCATATACATAGAGTGGGGATACTGGGGAAGTCCAGTACTTTGGCCTTTCCGTTCCCCTGATCTTCATCTCTTAAACTTTAGCTGTAACTACACTTAAAAGATTTTTGTTAAACTCAATATTGATGAAGGACATCAATACACTGCAGTAGCTTCTATTCAGTGCGAGTCAGAGCAGCCAGGTATGATCACAAGAGTGCGTGATTCTCTTAAGATGTAGGCTTCAAGGATGTATGGTAATGAATGGGAATCACATAGAGCACCTTCTATAGTGAAGAAGAAGACCATATCTCCATTGTATCTTAATAGGACCTAGGTTCACGAGGAATGTTTTTCTTGTTTTGGCGCGACTATCGACTGTGAAAATATGGGACCTTTTTCTTAAATACATCAAATAGCTTGATTAAAACTTGCTAAATTCATTAAATATTACGTCATATTAGAGTAATAATTGTTTGTTTTGTTTTTTGTGAAAATTAACGAAAGATATTAACGTTAAATGTTCATCGATTTTTTTTTTTGCTGTTGTAATGAGAAGTCCGTTTCCGATGCTGAAAGCTTTTTATGTACGCTTAGCCCTTGAAATAGAAATAATTGCTATGGGGATTTCTTTTCTGTTCTGTTCATGGGTACGCAGTCTCATTTCCTTCGAACACGTTCTCAACACATGCAGTTTACAAGAATCACTGCAAAGATTTGTCTGTTGAATCATTTGTTTGTGAAACCTCCTATTACACAATGCATTCAGTCACTTTTAATCCCAAACCCCCACCTTGAATATTTCAATAATTCAATTTCATTAAACATATTAAACTTTTTGAAAAATATAGTATTAATAAAAAATGGTTAAAATTTAGCACTTGGACGATGACTTGTAGGCAAGTCGAAACGTTGTGTTTCTTTTATCTTTTGTATTTTTAAAAATTTTTTTAAAGTATTTGTGCGTTTGGCCTAAATTTTAGCCATTTATAATAATATTAATTAACGCATGTTAAAAATTATAAATATATTATTACTACTTACAAATTATTGATTTGAGAGGTCTGTAAGCAATGGAGAAAATTAGGAAACTTCTCGGGAAGTTGAAACAGAAAAGTCCGTTAGGGAATTCCGCTTTACAAGAGAATTAGAAAGTTGCTTCCATTGTTTTATGATGAGCATTTTTATTTAATACACAATCAACAGGCTAAGAAGTAAAAGATATTAATAATTGATAATTTGTTTTTATTTTTAGCCGTTTGCGTCCCTCCTTGTGTTCACGGTAATTGTACGAAGCCTAACATTTGTACCTGCCTGAAAGGCTACAAAGGAAGCATTTGCAAAGATCGTACGTATTTTGTGCATTTCATAGAAAAGAAATCCTTACAGAATAAGATCTGATTGAATAAGATTAATACAATATAATATAATATAATATAATTTACGTATCAGCAATTATAAGAGGCTATTCGCTTAAGAAATCTACTAAACAGGTTTCGCAGTGAAATCTGGAGGAATTCTAAGACTCTATTTTAAAGTATTTTAACTAATTTTTTTGTAGTTGTGATTGGAAAGTCTTCTTTAATCTAATAAAACAATTGATATTTTTTATTTTGAAAGTGAAGCATTAATGTAGCAGTTTAATACGTAGTTGATGTTATCGTATGATAGTTACATTTATACAAAATATCCTCCAAGATAGAATTAAGGATTAATTTCCTTATAGTGGTGAATAGTTGAACTTCGTGACGTATAAGGTAAAGTAGGCAAATAAAAGACATTTTTTTCTTCGATTCCTTATAAATCAGAAGCAAAATGGAATCTGTGATGGATTCGAATTTATCTTGAATTTTTATCTGTAGTCATCGGTTTTCGCAACTTTCAGTTGTTAAAAACAAAATTGCAGAAAAAATATTTTATATTATTACATGAATACGACTTTTTTCATTGTATCAACTTTAATATTTGAATGATCTTATATCTTATACAGGGTGTTTCAAAAATACACGGCATAATTTCAGGTATGTATTTCCCACATGTAGACAATCAAAATAGTTCATTACAACATATGTCCGGAAATGCTTCATTTCCGAGTTATGGCCTTCACAACATTGAAAATCACCGGAACGTTTTTCGTATTTACAGATGAAGCACAGTTCACACGAGATGGCATAACAAATTTCCACAATCAGCATGTATGGGCGTATGAAAACCCAAATGCAACTGTTGTATCTCATCACCAGGTGCGGTTCTCCCTCAACATGTGGGCCGGTATCATTGGTGATCGATTAGTTGGACCCCATGTACTTGTAAACAGACTTACGGGGCAGGCGTACACAAACTTCCTGGAAAACACCATACCTCATGTTTATGACGACACTCCACTGATCGATCGTCAGCACGCTCACTTCTTGCATGACGGCGCTCCTGCACACTTCAGTCGTACGGCTCGCCGGTACTTGGATCGAACGTTTCCTGATCGATGGATAGGTAAAGGTGGCCCAATTGCTTGGCCTCCACGCTCACCTGATCTGAACCCTCTCGATTTCTACTTGTGGGGCCATTTAAAATCATTGGTTTATTCGTCTCCGGTGCCTGATTTGGAATCCCTTCGGAATCGAATTGTGGCACGTTCTGAGGACATACGCAACATTCCTGGAGTGTGGGATCGTGTTCGCAGGTCATTGAGACATCGATGTGAGGTCTGTATTCAAGCAGGAGGTGGTCATTTTGAACATCTTCTGTAATGGCAACGACCGGCGGAACGAAAAACGTTCCGGTGATTTTCAATGTTGTGAAGGCCATAACTCGGAAATGAAGCATTTCCGGACATATGTTGTAATGAACTATTTTGATTGTCTACATGTGGGAAATACATACCTGAAATTATGCCGTGTATTTTTGAAACACCCTGTATATTGTAGCATTATTAATATGACAACAGTGATTCTACTATTAGAATAAATTGACTACACAAAACTGATAAATTATCACAATAAAAATGTTACAAAATTATATATTTATTTTTGGTAGAAAGATAGATTAATGATAGTCATTGTTTGTCAATCACTGGACTAAATCTCTGCATCATTTTTTTTTTCTGATCATTTGGTTTCGACTGTGATATTCCGCCCGATAAGGGTTGTGGTACTCGAAGGCACCTGGAAATGGATGCACGTGATAATTAAGGCTCTTGACACTGACAGAATTTGAGATACCGTAAAGTTTCAAAGCCAGCGTTCAAAACAAAATCGCCCTAGATTCATTAAATAATTAAAATAATTCAGTAAATAATTATTTCTTTTTTATTTTGTTTGGTTTATTGGCAATTTCATTACAATCAGTTTTGAACGGAGTCTAGTACAGCAAAACAAAAACTGCGTGAAATAACCTTAAAAAAGTTAAATATCTTCATAAGAGACAAAATCTCTTAGTGTAGGACATCATTTATTAAAATGAATTAAGCCTTTTTTTGGAAGTGTGTGATCTTTAAAAACTATTCACTATAATATACGAAAACTTGACTTTAAAATTGTTGAAGCTTTTACCAGCTTCTCTGTGATTTGTTATCAATTGTACGTGAAAACAATGGCCTCAGACAACACATCAACATACGAATGCGAACAGGTTGTAATTTAGAGGAATGAGAGCTGTAATTGAGCCGATCTCAAACTTGGATACTTATATTGAAACATCATTTTGAAGATGACGAAAAATAAACAAATTGTTTAAAATTAATGTTTTCGTTAATGTTAAATTGTGCCGTTAATTTTGGGGTGTTTTTGGTGCAAATAAATATTGAATTAGCAGTAGAAAATTTAGTGTAATGATTTTAAAATATTTCAAAAGTTTTTTATCTCTAATTTAACTTTTCATTATTCTTAGATAAAATGTGTTTTTTGTTTTGTTATTGTTTTCTACAGCTGTGTGTGACAAACCATGCCAGTATGGTGGTCGATGTGTTGCTCCAAACGAGTGCATTTGCCAACCAAAATTTACTGGGATTAGCTGTGGAATCGGTAGTAACCTATTTTCCAATTCCTTTCATTATATTAAATTATTTTAACCAGCCATTCATTTGTAATTATGGCAATCTTATATTGGTAATCTTAGTTGATTAATGCAATTAGATTTTTTAGGAGGGTTAAAGATTTTTAAGTCCCTTCATTTGAGTAAATTTGAAAAATTTCAGAATCTATATATTTTGTCTATTTTATTTATTTTTTTTAGTTTACTCTGTAACTTCTTTCATTTCAAAAATGAGAAATAATGTTATACACAAAACTACTGTGAAGTGAATAAATTCCTAGAAATATATATATCTAAAAACTTATGAAAAATATACACTCATTGCCAAAAAAGTTAGCCCACCCAGAAGCAGCAATCGAAATGGAATGACACTTGGCAAAGAGAATAAGGAAGCCGATAAGTGATGAAAAGAGAAAATGTGTTCCAACAGAACACCACTGGTCATTACTAGTCCCTTTAGGATTGGATACCATACCACCCCTAGCGTAGATACGGCATGGCGTGGAGTCATAGAGGCGTCTACCAATATCCTGCGGAAGATTAACCATTCATTCCCATGTTCTCCTTAACCATTCATTTGTCTTGGTAGTGTTCGCTGAACAATGAAGTCCGGATTTTTGCTCTCCACAGTTCTTCTCCAAACACGAGTACGGTGATTATCCATGTCCAGACAAAACTTGGATTCGTGAATAAACACATTAATTGCCAGTCCATCCCACCCACCCACTGCCCACAAAACCGCCCATGATAGGGCAGACACACGACGACGAGAATGCAGGTTTTATAATGACATGCGAGTATAGCAAAAGCCTCTATTTGAAATGTGATACATTGTTTACCCAGAGCATAAACTTGGTCTTTGTCCGTAATCCCCTCTTATCGTATTCGGAACCATCTGAAAGCTACACAATGGTCCATGGAGGAATAAAATCCATGTTCCCCTTAACCATTCAATCTTTCTTACTTGGATACTGAACAATGACGGTATGTTGAAAAGAAGAATCAAACTGGTAGAAAGGATGAGCACTGGATATAAATCCTGAAATTCTGTAGATTGGAGTTTAGATATGCCATTGCCGTTTTCGTTGCTTGGTGATCAGTATAAGACCTGAAGAGTAGCCAGATCCAACAGTGGATATAATATAGTTGTAGATAACTTATCCTCAGTTTCGAGAAAAGTTCCTACATTATTGAAAATACAGTTTTCAGCATAAAAGGTCATGAAAACAATAATCATTTCTCCTGAAGCCACTGCTAATCTTGACCAAACGATTTTTAACATTTGAATTAGATCCAAAACTTAATCCATTTTTAGTCGCCAAATAGTAAAAGGGTGAAGGCCCCTTAATTACTGGATTCGTATTCAAACCAATTTTGCATTGTTTGGTTATCTTATTCAAATTATTCTTTCATTATTTTAATATATTTTCAATTGTTTTTAACTATTTTTTTAAAATCGTTGTTCAGAACTAATATTAATATTTTCTTTTTTTTTTATTTCGAATTTCGTTAAAAACAATTAATTTTTTTTCGGGTTTTAGTGTTTGTTGTAATAAGAGAACATGATCACAGCTGTTCGGTTATGATTGTAAATTACATTTACATACTCAAGGTTCTTAAATAACTCGGAAACAAACATTTTCATTGATATTCAGTGATTTTATATTTTATGCAATTGCCATTATCATTGTTTGATCCGTCGCGATGGATAGGTTTGGGAAAGATCGATGTTACGCGCTGATACCTGTTCAATATAGGTTTTAGGAGGATAGGCCTAATATCAATTTTCGTAGTAGTACCTGGCGTCATAATGGTTCTTGTGAGAGTTCGACAACATTTATTGTAAACAGTAACCTGATTATAAATATCATGAAAACTTTTAGTCAAATGAGATATTATTAAAGGTAAGATGATTACCCGAGCTGACTCCTTTTTCAGAAAGAGTTGTGATATCGACTACCTTTACGACGAGAGCTAATATTACGTATGGGTTTACTTGAAAATGCGTGGTCTGAATACAAGAAACAAGTCCAGTGTATCATATCAGACTGCATTACGTCACAGAATGGTCCACACATGATAATTTGTTTTTCTATTCCAGCAATTTTTTTAGAAATGCTCAGTCAAGTCCAACAAAATGGTGAAAATTTTATTGATACAACCAAAAATTTTGTTGATACAAAAAAGTGAAGTGAAAGAAGTTTAAAGTCCTGTATGCAACGATGTACAGTAAGATTCCTAATTGACTAAGATATCAACTGGTGTGTATCCAGCACAAGCATCTCACTTCGATGAGCTGTGGGATGCGAACGTAAATCCTTGAAGAAACATTTAAGACGTTTTGTGGGAAATGTCATGCTTAGCTTTGATAAATTCAACAAAATCATCACTCGGATTTAAGATTTAAGATTGTCCACAAATTCAAGACCTGTTTGTGGACTTTCTAATGATTCAAGCGACCTTCAACCCCTTATTCCAAATCATTTTTAAATTGGGCAATCACTTAAATCATTTCAAGAAACAGATTTGACATCTGTCAAAAGTAATCAAATTTCTCACTGTCAACTGACACAGCAAATTTTTTGGAAAAGGTGGAATATTTAACTCCGTTGCAACAACGTAGAAAATATACTGTATCATCACCCACTGGTTAATAAATAAAATAATACATCTTTTATTGTTTCTTCTTCTATTAAATAATATTTCGATCGTATCTATGAACGATCATCCTGGAATATGACTTTTACAAATTCGTTAACTTTGAATTAACAATATTTTCAAATAACATCAATCTGACCAACATCACATTTAAACTTTTTGTAAATAATATATATTTACTAAAATTAAAGGAGTTTAACGTGCTGTAAAATAATTCAAATTAAATAAAACAAGAAATGAAATTCAGGACAAATCTAACTAAATTGCCTTTCTGGTTCGATTATCGGGAAGGAATGCAACGGACTTTTCGTACTACTTGGGACTCATCAGCCCGATCTCCGCCTTCCCCGATAAAAGATCCAGAAAGGCAAGATACTTAAGTGGAGGTCACCATCACACTTGGCAGTGACAACCCGCAGAATTTATTTAATGTTTTATTTAATATATATTTACCATTATAAAATCTTTTTACATTTTTTAAAGGTTCCTTAAATAAGCCTATAGAATTCTAATTTCTTTTCATTCCTTTGTCCTATTAATACATTTGAATGTGATATTTATTATTAGTGCTTCCATAATAAACCTTTCACTTAGTATTGTATAATAGAAGAGGAAAGACAGATGGATAATTATAAATATGACGTGTTTCTTTTGTTGAAACAATTTAAATCTTTATTGAAGTGGCTTATAAAAGGAAACAGATCCTAGGACTGGACAACAACACGAATCAAAATATACTCTGTAATTATTCGACCACTTGTGAAACACTGCAAATTACTTCTGACATGAGATGACGAAGAAAAATAAGTACTTTGAACCTTGTTGATTAAACGTTGGTCTGAATTGATTTTAATATTCTTTTTTTATCATTTTTTATTTCATTGTACAACTGAATTTTTTCTGGTAACAAAATTCATGTTTCGTTTAAACATTTTTAAAACCAGATCTTCCCTATAAGTTTCGAAAGAGGACTAATTATAATTATCAAATCTAGATTTGAACCATTAATATATAATTCTATTACTGAAAGAGTCGACAATTAGTTTATTGTAAATTTTAAAGAATTCTTTAAGCACATCGGTGGGGAGTCATAAAGTCTTGTAAGAAATACCAGCATTTAATTAAATATTTCAAAAGCGTAAAAGTCTTGTATAAGAGAGATACAAGAGTTGAAGAATAGCAATGTGGTTGACCCTCTAATATATATTGTTTTTTTTGAAAAACAGTAGTGTGAAGTTTTGTATCTGCTTGGTCTTTCCAGTTGCCGAGACAGGAACGAAACATTACAATATTTATGGTTTTAGAGTAATTTAATAAGAATTTCTCATTGATTTCTCATCCATTTTATCAGATTTCAATTATTACATTTGGAAATAATTTGGTAAATTATTCAACTTCTTGGTGCCACCAATACAGTGAGTTTATTATGTTCATGCAAAACCATAGAAAAGAAACTTTGGCAAAACATGACCATCTACTCCATAATTTATAAGTGTTTAAGTGTAGTTGCTTTCATTAAGTCCACTGAAGCCAAAATGTGTTTCAAGAACAACCTGACAGTGTATTTATCAGTGGAAAGCAGATTGGTCGGACTTAACGAACTAGAGCAGCATCTCCCTTGTTGTGAGATTTGTTAGAAGCAAAAAGCACGTGATTATTCTGTAGATGATTAATCTGTAAATTTTAATTATTATTCTTGAAATTGTATGTGATATTTCATATTTATATAATCAGGGTTATCTAGATAAAAAGTCCTTCAATATGAAAGGTTGAGATGCTTCAATTGTGCTTTTCAGGTACTGACAAACATTGATGAGGAGTCAATGCGAATTTACTTAAAAACCTTTAATTTCGATCGTTTGTATGTTTGTTTGTTTGTAGTTTGCATATCTTCATCTTCATTAGTTTTCCATTTACTAATTATACTCGAGCCAGAGTAAGTGTTGCGTCATTAAAAATGCTGCATAAAACCTATGGTAAGATGTCATGGTACACTATTGGGTAATTAAAAAAAATAAATTGTTGTGTTTTTTATGGCCGATTATGGCCATAAAATTATGTTTCTAGTTTTTAATTATGTTTCTAGAACAAATGGATAAGAAGGAGATCGCGGATTCTCACGTAAACGTAGTCCTTACAGTATCTAGCTTAGTTCTGGTCAATCAGAGTTACTGCATAGCAAAGAACAGTTCTAATATGGATATCAAAGTCAATAAATGACTTTCGACTGTAGGCCCATGAACCACCCAAAGCAGTAATGCACATCGAAAAGAAGGCTCAGTCGTTTAATCCAATATTCCAAATTCTTAGCTATAAAAATGAATACAATATACCCGACACTACTTGATAGGTCCATTTGTTGATTGAATAAGATGTAAACTTTATTGTTTTTCTAACTTTTATTTCGAATAGTATATTTATAGTAGTATATTTGTTAAAAATTGCTGTAAGGCCTTTGACCTTGCAGCAGCACTATACCTGCTGCAATCTTATCAGTCTATCTACTGCATAAGGTGGTGTTATTTCCTGAATTTACTGTAAATCCTTTCTGCTTGATTTCTACCTGAAGTACAGGACCTGTATCTGTCATCGTTGCAAATCTGTTTGTTTTTTTCCCGTTCTTTCATCCAGAGATGTATTATGTTTGAGGCCTGAACACAAAGTATCTACATCTAGAAGACTGCCATTCCCTGGTAGTACTCCCTTGGTTGACGTGGGTAGTGTTGGTGATGTTATCTCATTTAGAGCAACACCTTTCACCATCTATTGTACCTTCCTCTAGCAGTCTCGTATATATCAGAAATGATTTTAATGGTGATGAGACAAAACCTATAATGATACTCATAGAGATAAGGAGACGAAATTATTAATAGTCCGATTAACAGAGAAGTTATTAAGATGATCGCGGTGAATGTGTTAAAGATAACAAGCAAATATCTTGAACTAACTACAGTATTTGGAGTCACCATTTAATATTGTGTGCACGTTCCAAAGCAAGGAATTGTTTGTTTTGTTTTAGTCGCTATTTGAATGTAGACATAGTTCTGTTCATTTGAAGTGTTGCGTTTGGAAATTTTCTTTTAAGCAGTTTCTAAAAGTTAACAAATTTCACTCGTGCCTGTATATGAACTTATTTCTAATAATTATTAGTTTAGAATGTAAGGAAAGTAAAAAAAAATAAACTTTGAATCGTAAAATATTGCAAAAAATGTGGTCAAACACGTAACTGGAAAGAACATTTGCCGTAGGTGCCCAGGAATGAAGCGGCGACCATCCTGCCTTTAACAAACAAGTTTTTCCCGTCAACTATCGTCATTTCGGGTTCCGGAACAGCTTTACAGTTGAGAACTCCTCGTCATTCAAAAATCGCAATTACTTGAAAACCTGTTAAGCCTAAATCGATAAAACAAACCTTAGTATCCTTAAAAACCCTTCTGCCTACCTGTGAAAATAGCATTAAAATCGACAAATTTAGTAAGACGATATTCCGAGTTGAAAATAAAAGTATATTAAAACAGAAAATTCCATGTTATCGTCCCTCCTCCCCAGATGATTTTTATGTTTAAAGAAGGACAATAATTTTATCTCTTCAAAACTTGTGATAATTTATTGGTCGCAATAATTATAATAATTACCATGAAAAAGTTTTGTTTTCGGTTCAAAAGAGCTGTTGTCTAATTCGCGGATTCACCGTGAGTTTTTTGAAGCTTTTTCGGAACGGTGAAGAAAAGAAAAAGTGTTGCTTGTATTCATAAATGATATCTTGTAGCAAACGGTCAAAGCTTAAGTTGAACTTAGTTTAAGAAGATAAATATTTTTGGCTTTGCGTAGAACAAATAGAAAGATCTAAGGGTATTAAAAGTAGATGTAGATGCTGATAATGTAATAATTGATTCACTATGGCTAACCATAAGCTATGTTTAAGGCAGTGATGTTTCTGAACGATTTGACGTCAGCAACCTGTTTTCAAACTGTGTTTATGAGTTTCTCCGGCATTTTGTCTCGAAATGTTAAGACAACTAAATTACATGAAATCGTAGCTAAATAGGAAGGTTGGGAACTAATGATCATCGGCGCGATGAATTTTTATTTCCAGTTTAATTTCTATTTAGGCCATTCTATTCCCATGGCTTAGAATAATCCTATACATTGAATCTGCGTTTCTAAATGTTTACCAAACAACCCTGATATTTTTACAGAAAAGTTTGTATTTGCAGTCGTTCTGAATCTTAAGTGGTATCACTAACAATAGGAATCTGTCATCGTGACCTGTCTGAAGAGACTGAAACGGCAGCCATATACGTCTCGTAGGTAGCAAGTGACCTTGGCTGACAAATATTGATTTTCATTTCTTTCTGTATACGACGATGCATTGAAAAACAGAAGGAGCACTAAAGCTGTTTGTCCGTTTTTCTTTTCGATGTGCCATCTTTCGCCACCGAACGTTTCCAGCTGAACTGTATGGCGCTAAAATATAACTAAATTGAAGAATATTTCACTACGTGGATTTCGGGGAGGAGTAGTTCCCAGCGGAACGTCAATAGACAATCAACGATATCCTAAAATTCATAGATTTCGTTTTACAACGAAGAGAGAAAATTCATTGAACGATAAAGTTACAGGATGAAATTGAGAGGTGTGAAACCCAAGATGTGAAGAAACTTTAAAATTCTTCCTATGATGTTTTATTCAATTGTTTGTTTTTATTTATTTGAGTGAGTGAAATAATTCAGCTTGAAGTATTCTGTTGAACCTAAACGCCATGTAATTGTAAGAAATGCCACTTTAGTTCATGACTCGCTGCATAGAAAAAAAAACCCCTCCCCCCCAAAAAAAAACCACCCAGTATCGTGAAAATGCTTTAAACTCCGAAAATAGACTATCCAGATGATGTGTTTCAAAAGGATAACAAATAACGTACAGCAAAAAAGGTAACAAATAAACTTTCTTTATTTGCAACTCATAATAGTTTTTTTAGATCATATAACTTCTTATGAGTAAAAGTATAAATAATTTTTAGATGCGAAGAAAAAAATTCTCTATTTCAGCTATATGCAGAGAGACATGTGTCCATGGCGTTTGCAGTACTTCAACGTTTACCTGCAGATGCGATCAAGGCTACACTGGACCGAAATGCAATACAAGTAAGGACTGAGTAGGAAATCATCCAAAATTTGAACTAATACCGAAAATAAATCATAGATTACTTGTCCTTATCACTATAAAATATCATTTTAATAAGTTTTCTAATAAATTACTCTTTCTTTATTTTTTTAAATTTTAGCTGTTTGTAAACCACCCTGTGTAAATGGCTTTTGTACTCGCGATTTCCAGTGTCAATGTGACAAAAAGTACGAGGGAATAGCTTGTTCCGTCAGTAAGTCAATATAATACAGCTAGTAATTATTCTTCAAATTTATTTTAAGAAAGCATGTTCTATTAAAAAATCAAGTTATTAAAGCCTAGATGGTTATTTCCCACGCTTGGAGGATCTGAAATTTTTGACGAACGCTGATACCTCCAAAAAATTGATGGGTAGCTTACTGAGAACTTGTGGAAGTGATTTAGCTCAGAAACTTGTAGTCGCAATGAAGTAAATTGGCTTCAGATTTATATTCACTGATATTTTTTTTATTTCTAATGTGTTTCAGAATTTTTAGAACTCTGACAGGACCATTCAACGTCCTTGTGTCTCTCTAGGAACAAACATTGTTAAGTTACCACTACGAGGATCAGAGCAAGGATCTATGGATGGCAGTGCCATTGAGGAAAGAGATGTGACACTACAGTGATGCTGCAAGTGAGTCGCGTCCTGTGCAAATGATAGGATAAGGTCATGAACGCAACAGTTTATCACAAGAATTAGATCTTCTATGTTAATGATCATCAAAACTTAAGTGGCATATTTTTAAACGATGGCGAACCACACAGTGTAAGAAGCAAGGCTTCCTTTTGAGTTTGTGCTCCTAAAAGAAAGTAAGAACTGTGCTCACTTAATAACTATTTGTCAAAACAGCGTCTCCATCGACTGCAAGTGTGATGTGACTTTACAAGAAATCATCTTTAAAATTGGACATCTGATAGGAAGGTATTAGATCAGAGTTGTTAAAGAGTCAAAAGGAAGCGTTTGAGGCTTAGTCTCGTTGGTTGCCATTAAAAACCTTAAAGGTTGTCATGTGATAACTACTCAACAATTTCAAATCAGAAATTCAAATCATCGTAGTCAAGAGGAGTAAAGTTTATAATCATTTGACTTTTAAGAGAAAATGTTCATAAGTTTTAATTAAGTACCTGCAATTATTATTGATATAAAATAGTCACATTAAGTTTTGAAAACAATATAAAAAGAGTTTTATAAAAATAAATAAAATAGCAAAAATTAAGGCCTTCCTTTTGTGGCATTTGAAAATGAATAGAAGTTGTATATATTCCTTTCATTGACTTACTCAGATTTCTTTTTGATTTGTAGGAGTTTGTACACCACGTTGTAAAAACCATGGAAAATGTGACAAAGACTTCAAATGTGAATGTCCACGAGGCTGGAAGGGACCGCAATGCGAAGCAGGTTTAGTGATATTTCCTAGAAAGAACTAGATTTTAATCATTGTAATAATATAACGAGAGATTTGTAATAATTCAAATTTAGTTATTTTAAACTTTGATAGATATTTTTGCTTTTCCTTATACAAATCTTATTAATTCATATAGAAAAGAACTATTTATAAATTTATATATATATATATACAGGAATCCTGGCCATTAAATAGTATCTTGGTTATTGATTAATCAGTTGTTTTCTGTATCTTTAGTGTTTGGTGTCGATTCCTTTTCCAACTATTAGTTCTCTCTTCCTTCCGCTGTTTTTGTTGACTTTTAATTCCTTCTTGTTTTGTTGATTTATGAGCTTTATGATAACTGTGGATATGTTAAGCTTTCATTTACAATGTTAACTGTATAAATATATATGTACGATTTTTCCAGGATTTAAAATATTACTTTCTACATTTGTAATGTATTATGTAATTTCTTATTCTTTTTTGGAAATAGGCGGTCTTCCCTTCCCCATCTGTTTTTCTTCATCCTAAAATGTTGATGATCTGTCTTTGAGATCTAGTAATTTCGGAATAATTCTCTGTTCCTTAAAGAACAGCATTGTTACTTAATTTTATTTTCATTCCTTCTTTCGTCTCCTACTTTATTAATTGAAATTATGCCAAAAAGTCTTCTGTAAATGACGGTAAATAATTAATTAATAATAAATGTCATAATTTTGTTATTGATTCATCATGAAACTTTACACAACAAAGTATGGTAATAGTTTTTCTTGTAGATTTTTCAAACGAATGACTGCCAATGATAGAAACAATTACAATAAAAACTATTTACAAACAAGAGTGCTGAGGTTTGTTCGAGAAATCTTCAGGTATACGATGATTGGACCTTGAAAGAATCATTCTCTCCCTATTAGCGATGCTTCTTCGGTGAGATCTTAAAGCAGTTCTCTTCCAGTTAGCAGTTTTCGGCTTTGAAAGATGTCATCATTTTTCGAAGTAATCCTAAGGAAGAGAAGACATTATTCTCTTCACACACATTGATGAATTACAGATATTATTCTTTGGGAATTGGAGCAAGCGATGTTCGAATGCAGCCTGAAACTAACACTTCCTAATGAATGTTAATTGACTTAGGTTTATTTTTAAAAGCAAACCAAATGATTTTATATTGAGACGATTGGTTTCCTTTGTATTGCCAAACTAGAAAATGCTTACAGATGTTTGGTCATTTATTGACTAGCTTTTGTAACTGTTCCACGACTACCTGCTCGATCCATTCTCCGCCTCTTCCAGTGCTAGGTCACATAATGGCCCCTCTTATTCTTATCATGTTAGTTAAGAGACCGGCTATTGAAGAAGGTTAGATAATGAAGGGATTCTAGAGTAGAAGCCCACAAATACATTATGGATTGAAATCGACTCTTGAAGTAAACACGTGGATAAGTGATTACCAAAATATTCTGAGGAGTCTAATTAAAATAATTTCTAATGATTCGAGTTTTTTATCCTTTTGTAAATGCAAAAATAAAATGAAGAAAAACTAGGTTCCTAGTATACACGAACCTTAGAAATCCTTTGCATGTTTCCTTAGATTAATAAGGAAAAAAAAAATAACATTGCTGAGATCAGGATTTAAACCTAGGTCACTGCGGTTACAATGTAATGTACTAATAACTCATGGCTGCTAACTAAATAATGCCTGTAAGGTATTGAAAAAAAAAGTTTTATGACGAGACCAGAACTGGAGGAGACTGGAACATGCATTTTGCTCACCAATCACAACTCATAAGGTTTGACTCATGTCTGTCTGATTTGTAGTTTTGGCTGTCAAAATGTTGACAGACGAATAGAGTAAGCCTAAGAGCTTCCCCTCCCTCTACACTTTTCTTGTATGGAGTCGCTAATAATCGTCAATCCAATATAAGCACTCTTTCTGAGCCAAGGAAGGCTGTTCCAACAATTTACGCAGTTGAAATTCCATCACATTCTAATCTGTCTCCATTCCACATATCTACTATTCCATTTCATTCTCACTTAGAAACTGTGCGGACAAGTGCCCTCTTCAACAGCAATGATCTTCTACTGATTAATAATATAATGTAACAATTCTTCCGTAGCATCATAGAATTCTATATTGCTGATCCGGGATGGGTTTGTGCAGCTATTACACAAGAACCTCCTGTCATCGTTACCTACCAAACAGTCATGTTTACTGATTTTACAGAATTTATATTTTATTCAACAATACTGTAAATTTGTAGCATCTTTTCATTGGTTACAATTTTCCTTAGATAAAACAAGTACATAACTGACACCATCAATTTTTCAAAAATTGCATTAGTTGATACTTGATATTGAGTAGTTTTTTGCTATTCCATGAGCAACTTTTGTTTGTATTATTACACAGTATCTTCATGATATTTAGATATAAACTGCAGATAGTGTTTTAAAGTGAAGATAATAAAGAATTAGGAATTTACACCCACAGCTATGAACAAAAAACAATATAACCTACTTTTTAGCTAGCGCAAAATAAAGCTACTAATATAGATTTCTTATTATCAAATAAAAATGCAAAATAGTAAAAGATACTGTTTATGATCAGGGCCGGCTCTAGGCACAAGAGGCACCGGCCTAGGAGGCTTCGTGAAAAAAAATAATAGTATGTTAAATACGTTCTATTACAACATATCCCTTTTATAAAATTTATAAAGCTAAACAATTTGAAAAAAAGGATCAGGCGCCACAACTAGGTCTACATCCTAGGTTTACAACTACATCCCTCGGTCTATATCCCTCGAGCCGGCGCTGTTCGTGATCGAATTGATATTTAATAATAATAATTCTGTGATCTATACCTAAATTACATTATAGGCCTATACATGTCAAGAAAAATACAAATTTGAACAAAACGTTTTAAAATACTTATTCATATATTACGTTAGTTTGTAAACTATATGCACCGATTAGCCAAATTATTAAGACCACCCCGAGCTATGCACAGCGGCACGTGATAAAATTATTGAGCTGGTATATGTGATGTAACGGGACGATTTTTGAACATTTTTGACCCCAAAAAATTGGTCCTTCCCGCTCGATTCCGCATAAAAGATTTATTTCATTTTATAAACACAATCTAATGATTCATTCTGCAAAGTTTCATTAAAATTTGAATTTTTAAGATTCGAGAGGTTCCTTCTCAGCAGAACTGAGATCTATTCAAGTTGGGTCAAAACAACGAACCATCGGCAAGGTTTGGGCCGGCCACCAGGCATTGATGCACGAGGTGAATGTAAGCTGTCTCTACTTGTACGGAGAAATGAAATTGGAGGAATACTATGATACAAATCTCTGTTTCAATAGCAGTGATGGTGTTAATAGTGTGTCGGAACACACTATTCACTGAACACTCTTTTATAGTGTTCATCGAAAACACTTGAATTTGAGTTATAAAGCAGCAACCTCCGTCTTTTGCCTCTGTTAACAGCTGTTCATAACCGAAAGCTCTTACATTGGGCACATGAGCATAAAATTTGGACGATAGAGGAATAGAAAAAGATCGCCTGGTCCGACGAAACACGATTCCTGTTACTCCATGTGGATGGTCGAGCACGTGTGCGAAACCTTCTCATATGGATGTTCTGTGGGACGAACACAGACAGCTGGTGGAGGGAGCGTGATGGTCTGTAGGATGAACACAGTCAGGTGGTGGAGGGAGCGTGATGGTCTATAGGACGAACACAGGCAGGTCTTGGAGGGAGCGAGATTGTCTGT
>JAFIDM010008419.1:1758035-1770157 GCA_023159025.1 Thereuonema tuberculata | reverse complement strand
AGCCTAATATCGCACCCAATGGTGTCCCTAATACCGCTCCGGATGCGGTATTAGGCACACCATTAGGAATGATTCGTGTGTTGACAATGACACATTTTTGTTATTTTTTCTACTTTCGATGGCAAAGAAGAAGACATGGGATTCAGATGCTATGATTAAAGTTGTGAACGCAGTGAGAAAGAAGGAGATGGGTTATAAACATCATAAAAAACAATTAGAAGAATCAGAAAAGAAGAAGCAAGAGAAAATAACTGACAGCGTAAAAACAAAAACGTACAAGAAAGAGGCGAACTGATAGTAAAAATAAAAACTCACCTGCCAAAAAAAAGATATGTTCGAAAAAACAGTCTTCGTCGGAAGACGAGACAGATGAGGAACCTCCATTGATTTCCACAGACGACGAAGACAACGATGACAACGATGCTACTTGCCCTTTCTGTGAGAAAAACTTTTCGTAAGATCGAGGTGGAGAAAAGTGGATAAGATGCACTAAATGTTTTACTTGGTGCCATGAAGACTGTGCAGAAGACTGCGACAATCCTAGGTTCATTTGTGCTACATGCTTGGATAATTAATATAGAAGACTAAAACTTTACTTTGTTTGACTAAAACATGATTTTGTAACTTTAATATAAAAAATAATTAAAAACATTTGCAGTACTTCAACTTGTTCTTAGTACATTACTTATGTGTCCCTAATACCGTACCCGGGGGCGACATTAGGAACACACAATTATAAATTTAAGAAAACTATTGTTTACGTTTCAAGCTCATAGTTACAATTATTTGCTTAAAAAGCACAATATTGTTTCTTTTTATAAATAACTAGTAAAATGGTGTTGTTTTTGAAGTTTTATACGAAAATTTAGAAAAATTACAATGAAAAAACAAAATGGGGTGCGGTATTTGGTGACTTTACCTTATTTGTTTTAAAAAAAAGCTAAAAAATCTTTAAAAAACATGTAATAGAAGAAACCAGACCTAGATTTCAACCTGTTAACAGACCTTCATCAGTGATTGATTAAGAGAGACAGCAGGCTATATATACAGGACAGGGACCAATGGAATCGCTGAAGAAAAAGCGCTTTGCGGATAACTTAATATGCCAATGGGTGAGAAGCTGATTGCCACGCCGCCCAGGGGAATACACAGAAAACAAGGGCCGTGATGTTTACAAACAAAACCATTGGAGATCAGATGGAAATGTTGAATGATTATACGTCCACGTGTCAATGTTTACATAATTTTAACGGATTAAAGCAGAATTTATTAAATTAAAAGGTCCTTTGGTTTTATAGGGAAACCATATTGATAGTGATTCCGCCTTAGCGAAAATACAGTCATTAATATATTTATCCGTAGACAGAATGAAGATGGCCTCTTTGCATTTTCGTAGGTAATGCTGATTTTCTTTGGCCAGAATAGATGGATTGGAGGTGTGGAAGGCATGTCCAACTTTTTAAGAATGCAGCAAGGTAGCATATGATATGTCAGAATGGTAAAGGACTCGCACGTGTTCCAAATTGCGTTACTCGACGGATCGGTGTATTTCCCCAAGATAAAAATTATCACATCCCAGACATGGCAATGAATACATAACGCCTTTAGTTTTCCCTGAACTTGTAAAATGCAAACGTAGTTTTTTGCTGTAGTATTTGTACTATCAGCAGTAAGGAAATAGTTGTGTTTACGTAATAGCTTAGAAAAAGCCGGAAACACAAAATTGGACAATTAACACACATCATTAGAAGGACATCCCATCAAACAATGAATTCGGTTCCTGGTCCTAGGTCCCTGCTAATATGCGCTTATTACAACCAATGTGCAGGCAGTTCTCGTAATCACATTAAGAAATTAGTGTCACTCAGACTAAAGATACGTCCCCCTTCCCCCGAATTGACTACATGCAGAGGGTAGCAAACATCACCTCCGCATCACTTACCCCGTGTCAACTTCAGACGCTGGGGAGAGGATCGGAGTTCAACCCTGGCCGAGCACCCCTAGGTTACATAAGATTATTCCCCCCGTCGAGGTTACTGTCAACAAATTACAAGACAAGGATATGTCTAGGGTAATCAGGAATGAAGTCGGTGGCTTAGTGAAGAATTTCCGTCATAAATCACATAACAATCGTGCTTTAAATCCTTTTAAAAATGAAAATAACTAAACATTTGTAGGTCACAAGTTTCCAGACAATATTTTTTCTTATTGTTTATAATTTTGTATTTATTTTAACATATAGCTCCTGTGATCTAATAATTTGTGTGTTTTTTTTTTTATAAGTTTTTTTTTCTTTATAAGTTTTTTTCTTTAATGGATTTAATATTGAATCAAAAATTCATTTTTCTAAAATTATTTTTTTTCTTTCTAGAAGAATTATTGAGAACCATTTGATCGTTTGAAAGTATTTTCTTCTCACTAATAGGACAAGTAACTGACAACGATCTCTCAGATTTAAATTGGTGATTTAAATTGGAAATTTTCTAAATAAGTTTAGATCAATGTCTCAAACATAACCCTGACGGACTTTCCATTCGCAAATGCGCGCATGCTCAGTTATTTGTTTTACGTTTCGTCAAAACTGTCGTGTTTTCTTTTTGTTTTTGTTAATAGATGCCTAAAACAGCACTCTGTCTGCTTGATATTCGAAACTGCACGCATGCTCAGTTACCCGTGTTTTCGTTTCGGCTCAATCATAAATTTAACTTCATAAAGAAGTCCAATGTATTGGATGATGCGAATAAATGAGGAATAAGTGTAATTGAATGATTAATTTCTTCCGTTCATGGAAGTGATAATGAAGTTGTACAGTAAAATGATCAAACCGATGTAGAACAAAATTCACATCTTATAAAGAAACTATACTTGAAACTTCTACATGGCATTCTTGAAACCAACATTGAAAGAAAGCTGACTAACACTTTGAAAACTTGTTGTGTGCTTTGATGTTGAATAACTTTATTTTTGCAAGACAAAGATTTTTGGTCTTTCGAAGCAGAGGCTGACATCTGGTTATAGATAAGGGAATTCATTTTCACGATAAATCATCGATCACTTAATTTAATGCTTGGTTCGTTTGCCAAAAATTGGGTCCTCACAATTTCTTCAATTCTTTTTGCCATTATCTTATATTATCTAAAGAAATAGAAATCAAGTGGTTGACAAAATTTTGTTGATTTTGAAGGTTTCACGTCAATATTGAGATGTTTGTTCTTTTGTGCATTTGTATAAATAACTTGGTCTGTCGTATCCATGAGTCGAGCAATAAAAGAGAATTCACAAAAAAGTGTAGGTTGAAAAGCATTATCCAACCATTCCTCACTTGAACTTTAGTCAATTTGCCAGAACTACTGACTGTTACATAAATATTTTAGGTAAGTTGTTACCAATAGATTCAGCAACCCGAAGTTCAAATTCTCCATGTTTTTTTTGAAAGCACATTAGAAGTGTTCCATCAGATGACATACGAAATTGAATTGTTTAGGGTTGTTTCATAATAATAATTATGTGCCGATTCTGACACAAATGAAAAACCAGCAGTAACAGACAAAGTACTTTTTTCAGAAAAATATCTGCCCTCAGAAATACACAGTGTCCAACTTGTTTGCAGTGCAAAAAGGCCACAGTGACAGAAGCTGGCATTAGAGTGGTCTAAAAAATCGCTAACGGTATGAATCACAGCATCCTGGTTAGCGAACTGCTTGCCGCTTAAGAAGTTGTCCAAATGGCGAAACATGTAAAAGACTGAAGTGGCCAAATCTAGTGAATACGGAGGAAGAGGGAGGACCTCGTACCCCAAGGCATTGATTTTTTTGCATGTTTCCAAGAGAAACACATGTTCGTGCTTTATCGTGGAGGGATACGAAACTCAAGCAATTGACGAGGAATGGTTCTTTGCTGCATAATTTCTGGTGTCATTCGTTCAGCTGACGGCAGTACACTGCAGTTGTGAATGTTTGAGAACGCGGCAAAAACTCATAACGCATCACAGTCTTGGCAGTCCTCCACAGAGAGATCAGATCCTTCTGTGGGTGCAAGTCGGGTTTGGACGTTTATTTCGGTGGTTTCTCTTTACTGAGCCACTGCATTGTTCCCTTTCTGTTGTCATAAAGCACTCATTTTTCATCGACCGTAAGAATCCGATGCAGAAAAGCGCGAGCTTCACGTGTTGGGATGGAAATGCATGTTTTCAAATGCTTAATCTCCTGCACTGAGTTCACGTACGGTGAATGTTGTTGTGTTTTCTTCCACTTTTTTGGTCTTTGCTGTACCACGTCTCACACAACTAGACGACCGATTCCTGGCTTATGTTCGAAATCACCATCACCGGCACGGAATTTTGCAAACAAACTACGGATAGTTCTGTCACTGGTCATGGTGACACCCCACGCTTTATTGGCATTGGCAACCGTTTCGAATACATTACGTCCAAGTTTGAATTCATGCAAAAACACTAATCTCACGTCACGGTGCTCCATCACGTCACAAACTATATTGAACTGATGAAATAACTTTTTCAACACTTGGACTGAACCCATTTACTTTGCAGGGGCGTTTGGTAGTTCCTGCTACGATGGGTCCTTTTTAACTGGCTCTGCAAGTTACTCTTGCCAGAGTCGGCCAATAATTATGAAAGAACAACTATATGAATGTGTTACAGCATTTGAAGATTGAACAACTGCTACTGTACCTTGTTTCTTGCAAGTGTTCCTTCAGATGTCATTGACTTGTCCGTACTTTGACTGGTCCTATATAAGATATGCTTCTATATCATGAGCAGATACTGTTTAGTTGACTTTTTTCACAAATGCCTTTTGCTTCAGAATTTGTTCATCAACTGTTCCTTTGTTTGTAATAGATTTGGTGCTTTGTCTTTGGTGCTTATGTGATTTCATCACATAATTACATTAGTTACTTGAAAATTTGTAAATACTTTAACTTCGGAAGCTCAAATTTTCTTGCAGCTTCTGCAGACCAAGCTTTCAAATTTCAATAGTGGATAACTGCTCCTTTCCACATCTCTTCCTCAAATTTAGCTCGCAGAAATTTTTTTATGTTCTACAATTTTTCGTTTCTGCTTTGTTCTTTACGCATTTGATATCAAATTGTACAGCTCATTCTGTGGATTTGGAGTTTGTCATTGTAACACCTTTACCTCCAGAGACGGTGACGTTATAAATCCATTGCCTTCTGTCTTGTTGTGCCTCAATAACATGTTGTGTCAATTTGCTCTTACGTTTCTTCTTTGTCGCTGGAAAGACTGACTGGTTTCTTGACGATATTCTTAATCCCTCGCTTCATTACTGATAAAAACAACGTATCTTCGATCACAATTATGGTGCTTGCATTGAATTTATCATGAATAATATCACAGATGTTTCATCTTTCATCTCATTATCTAATTAAAGTCTTTTCATTGTACAGTCTTTCACTTTTCTTCGTACAATTTTAATTATTAGGGTTGTTCAAATGAAAAGGTACGAAACGACACTGCGGGTATAAATGAAGACTTTATTGAAAGTATACACCATAGGTCTGAGCACAACGATCCTATTGATTAACGAGCCGAAGGATTCCTTGTTCCCAGAATTCTTGTGGCCGTGACGAGACCAAGTCCTGCACTGTGTCCTTGATTTCGTCGTCCGAGTTGAAGTGCTTCCCTTTCAGATGTTTTTTCAGAGGACCAAACACATGGAAATCGCAGGGCAACATGTCCGGGCTGTAGGGTGGATGCTCAAGCTGCTCCCACTTGAACTTGGCAGTTCCAAGTCTGTGACCCTGGAGAAGTGTGGACGCGCATAATCATGGAGCAGAACCACACCCTCCTTGAGCAGCCCCGGTCTTTTGTTCTTGATGGACCTGTGTAGGCGTCGGAGTGTCTCACAGTACACATCGGAGTTAATGGTTCTTCTGAATGGTTCAGCCGGTTTAACACCTTCTGCTGTCAGAAATCGGATAACGCCTCGCTACTCCTCAATCATCGAATTTTGCAATGTGAACGCCATCCTGTCCTCACACGCACTGCCGCATCAATTGGACGGCGATCTTTATAAGAGCCTCTGCTCTCTCCTGCGCATGCGGGCTCCCGCGCATGCGCGGATCCACGCCATAGACTCCAATCGCATCCCTAGATGTCTAGCTACGTTCTCCCATAGCGGCATAGGCTAATATGTAACGGTTACGTTGTTACGACGTTTTGTACCTTTTCATTTGAACACCCCTAATACATTGAATGGAAATCGAACTTGCCACTTTGTACAATCAGTAAAAGGTCAAAATTGATTACTTGTCAGAATTTGACCACTTAAAAGATTTCACAGTTACAGGTCTTCCATTCACGCAGAAACAGGAAAAAAAAGATTTGCTATTCACAGTTAAATTTAAAGAAACTTAATGGTAAATAAAAAGCAAAACGTCTGTTAGCAACAGGAATCACAAAAACACATCAACACACCAGTATAACTAACACACTTGCTTACTCTCTTATTGACTGTGTATGTTATGCTCTCTTTTTATAACCGTTTGTCCCTGGCAAGCATGAATAATTGCGCATGCGTACATTTTCGAATATAAAGCAGCCACAGAATCCTTGTTTATTTTAGTTTGTATCAATGAATAGTTTTCCTTGTTTTTTTTAGATTCAATGGAGTGTTTTATTTTCTGAAAAAAAATTCTATTTGGAGATATTTCACGTATGTCACAACTGGACATAGAATTATAATTTTCTCTTGATATGCTTTTTTTTGCCAAAGACCTACGAAATTTTTGCTTGAGCTTCCAATGTCCATTCAATACAGTTTCCTCTGTATTTACTGATCTACTATTTCATCTACTCTTGTTTAAAAACATATTTATTCACCAGACCTCTAACGAATCAAAAACTTTATAAAAACAAATACTATTTTATTCACAGGAGCATGTCACGTTGAGTCTCCTGCCATTATAAGAACTGAAGAAAAGAAAGTGAAAAATAGGGCATAAGTTTTACCTGAATTTAATGCAAGTTTTTGATAAATTAGAGAGTAGGGTAAAAAAGAAATTCCTTGGTATTTTTCTTCGTAATACAATAAACACCTTGCAAAACTTTCGTTAATATTTGCGAGTGGTTTTCACTCGTAACTTTGGCTTGTGAATGGTCAAAATAATAATTCGGTGAATCAAGAAGAATGGCCAAGATATTTTAGGAGAGAAAAGATTGTCTTGAAACCAAAGCATCAGCAAAGAGACAAGAATGACAATTCTTAATAAATTCTTCTTTCTTCTACTTTCTTAAGAGGAACAACTCTATCTCAATTTACAAACATATTTCTAGGAACTTGCGTCTGATCGAATTTGAACCCTTCACCGCTCATTTTCCTTTTCCTTAAGACATCACATAAACGCTCACCAACCTCTTAATCAAACTCAGCACTTTTTGCAGTTCCATTGATTATGTAATTTGGTTACTAATTGACAAAACGACATTGTATCATTGGTACACTTTTGAGTAAACTAGCTTAAAGTACCCAATGTTGCCCGGTGAGCGGATGATGGGTGGGGGATAAAAAGAAATTGTTCTCCCTTTCTCCACAACCCTATCACATCAAACTTTCTCCAATTGCTCCAAATGTTGCAAAACAATATTTATTAAGTTCCCATAAACTGCATATGTGGCACAATTTTTAAGATTTCAACCCTTTTCACCACTTTATGCGTTGTTAACTGGGTTCCAAGGTAGGCTATATTCTCCGATAGTAGTGAGTATCTATGCGACATTTGGTTCCAATCAGTCAAACGGTGTAAAATTGTATAGAAAATATACAAACATGGAAAAATACAAACATACTAACTTTGACTTTTCTATATATGAATATATACATACATATGAAATGTATTTAGAAAGTTAAACTGAAACTAGAAATTGCAAAATTGCGATACAAACTATGAGTACTGTTACAAAATTGTAGAGAAGAATTGCTTCCCATTTGAAAGAAGTCATCCGTTTTAATTTGGCAAATTTGTCGACGATGTAATTCTGTTTTAGAATTATGCTCATACTTTAATTCCTGCACTTTGACAGAAGACTTCACAGAAACTAAACGCGGTTAGTGAAGATACTTAGCAGTATTTGTTCCTCTGCAGTTCTTTATTTTCTGTCACCATTGGAGCTGTTTATCCAAAATGAGGACAGATTAGATGAAATTTCAATATCTAGGTGTAAATTTATTCTACGCAAGATAATTCAATTTTTTTCTGTTTGATTTATGACATAATACATACTCTTAGTCATCATCAACTAATATAAATATAAACAAATTTAATGTACCTCTTCAATTGTTTTGCCACTCACAAAATACCAGGTATCCAAGAATTAACGTGAGATGTTTGAAGCGCCATAAGTTCATAAATATTAGACTCATCGATCTCAGACTTTGGATTGTAGGCTTATGGATGATCGGGAGTGCAATTAATAAAAAATTCCTAGTTCACATCGTTACCGCCAGGGAATATGTGGCGCTGTTGTCTGCTATGCAATCTCTCCTTGAAAAGGCTAGCACACGATAATTCATGCACAAGTCTTCATGAAGAGTACAGCAATGCCGTTAACAGTTGTTCACCGCGCTGTCTCTGATGCTTTGGTATCAGTTGCATTTGAATACCACTAGAACTTTAAGTAAATACAGTCATATCAGAAGTATTAGAAGGGGACGAGGACCACTATCGATAACAAATTTCCGATGTATGGTTCGCAGATTTGAGACAAGCAGACCAAGTAAAGCCATATACCCAGCAGGGCAGGTTTAAGCCAACAATTGTAAAGTTGTCAGTAGCACAGTGTCACTTTTTTGGGGTTCATTTTTAGTTTGTTTCCCCCTGTGACACGTTTTCCTCCCTAAGCCCGCATTTTGGTGTTGATGTTCAGTATTTCGCGCAGATTGTTTATTTATTTTTTTTTTTTGTATATTAATTTTTTTTTCTATTCTCTTGGCATCTGCTTTCTTTGTTCTTGTTTTATTTTTCTTCTCTCCATTTCCTTTCGAGGCTCTCCTCTTGTTATACTGTCGCCATTGTAAGCCATGTTGTGACTTTGCGTCCGTTTCTCTGACTGACCTCTTGCTACCCCGTGTGTATTCGTTTCTCAAGCGCTCCTTCTTTTAAATTGTCGCCATGTATGTTGTGACTTTTTGAGTCCGTTTGTCTGATTAACTTCCTGCTGTCACGTGCGTGTTTCTTTTTTTTTTCCTCCTCCTTCAGTCTTTTACCCTTTGCTAAGTAACATTTAAAATATATATGTGAATATGATTTAGCCGAGTGTGGAGGTCTATCGTTGGATATCAAATCGCCAACCTCATGTGAATTAGGCTTAGACATTGAGCCCAAGAGTTTGATTTTATTTTATTTTGGGAGAACTGTCCTTTGTATTTCTGTGCTTCATACCTCTGCGTGCTTTTACGAGAGTCTTACAGAGCAAGAGACTCTAAGAGACTTTCCCCGAAAGACACTCTTCGGAGAAGCTAAACAGCCGAGTTTTTGCCAGCGCGAAACGCCAATCTGTCTGCCCGAACATGCAGGGCGAAGCCACCCGAAAGACTGGAGACAACAAAGGAGACAACAGCATCGATACTCCCGTTAATGGGAAGGAGTCTCGCAATCCCCCACAGCAAGATGGCAGGCCAAACCACTTACCTGCCATCCTACGAGTTACAGTTACGCCGTCGACTGTCCACTGTCACTGAGGAAAATGTATTTGAAAAGCCCACCAAACGACACAGATATATTCGAAAATTGACTGGAGCAAAGTGGGGAGCTAATGCAAATGTACTTCGCTCATCCGTCTTGGCTCTCTGCTATTCTGCTGGTGAATATGCCTGCCCGGTTTGGTTTAAATCAGCACATGCTAAGAAAGTTGATTCTGCCTTATATCAATCCTGTCTACTCGTGACAGGATGTCTCAAACCCACCCCCCTACATAAACTATCTGCCCTCTCTGCCATAGCTCCACCGTCCATCCGCCGTGAAATAGCCAGCAGAACTGAAAGATTTCGAGTGGAATCTGATAGTCGCCACCCACTTTTCGGCCAAGTCTCTGCCCAAACAAGGCTCCACTCACGCAAAAGCTTTCTACAAGCAAGTATCCCCCTTCAGAAACGGGCTCTCCGTGAGAGACTAGACCTATGGATGGAAAAAGTCAACTTCCAGCTGACCTCCTCAAACCAGGAGAGACCCTACCGCCGGGTCATGAGCTACCCTGGCCTACGTGGAGGTCTCTTAACAGATTACGAACTGGGGTTGGCAATTGCAAATATAACCTTCATAGTTAGGGTTACCTTGACTTGACCCATGATGTACTGTGCTCTTGCAAAAAAGAAACAATGACACACCTGCTCTCGTGCCCCGATTGCCCTGTTACGATCTCCGGAGAAGTTCTGGCCCTTGCTACCTCTAAGGCAATAGCCCTTGCTGTATACCTTTCCGATAGAATTTAGGCTGTTATCGATACCATATGATGATCACCTGCAGTCAGTGCCGGCGGTGTTCCTAATCTCAACAATGTACTTAATTAAATCATAACTTGGCCTCAGGTGCAGCGCCAGAACAGTGCGTCTATCTGTGTTCGTGTTGATGATCTCGCGTGTGCTTCTTAATTGGGATCCCAATGTTCAATCAAGATCGTCAAATTTGTAAGTAACTATCATTTTGTCAACTTGTGACTAGGTACATCAGTTTTCTTTCCATCCCTGGAGGAAGGGAAAAATCTAAGGAAGATTTTTTTTTTATTCTTCTATATATATAAAGGAACTCCGAACTAGTAACTGTAGTATTTTGAACATTTACAGGAGATGTTTTTTCCTCCTCTTTAATATTATTTTCCTTGGTGTTTATCACCTAAGCAAGGATTTTCGTTTTGTTTTTGTATTTATCCTAGCCTGATTAAATGTGTGTGTGTTTTTTTATCTTACTTTGTGTGTTTCATTTTTTTATGCTTATCCATTATTTTATTTCTCATATTATTTTCCTGTCTCAGACAGGTGGTAGCAGAGTGCTTTATTTCTTTTTATTTATCTTTTGCTCATTGAGAATCCTTTTCTCGTGACAACAGGGTAGAGGCATCAAAACAAACTGTTGATCATGCCGCTGCGAACCAATTTGGATGCAGCAGTGGTAGAACCGTCTCTCGATAGTTACCAGTGTTACAGTGCACAGGCAATTATTCGGAAGATCATTCATCTTTATCCTTACAAGATCCGCATCATGGAGCAACTTTTACCCACAGATTAAGATAACGTCAAACGTTTGCACTGGAATTCCTTGCAGGTAGTCACTTCGACGATCAGTGGCCTTGGAATATTCTGTAGTCCAATGAACATTTCTCTCTTAACGGTGGTATTAAAACACACAATGATCGCATCAGAACCGCCGGTGGAACACCGCGAAGAACCATTACATTCAACAAATAGTAATAATGTGGTGTGGTTTCACTGCTACACTCTTTCTTGATCCATCTTTCTTCAAACTGGAACGTGGACACGGTTTACAAATCTGCAACGTTACAAGGGTTCTCTATGCATCTTTATTGCCAACCGAATTGTTTCATTTCTGCAGCAGCATGGTACCCTAAACACACTAGTCTTCATGCAAGGAATGCGTTTGCAGAGTTCATCCCTAATAATCGTGTAATAAGCAAGCATTATCCTTATGCACGATCCCTTCACATCAATCCTTGCCACTTTTGACTCTGAAGGATAGGGTCAATTGAAGTTGCAATAAGATGTGAATGTGGACGTCTACATGATGAATTGCTCCGATATGTTATAGAGCATCGAATGCAAATGAAGACACCGGTGCAAAAAGGAGGCAGCTCCATTTCAGCAAATTTTTCAGGAGAAGCAAAAAACTGTCCCCTTTTTGCAACGAACCCAATCAGGAGGCATATATATATATCCATTGTATTTCCATGATGTTCAATATATATATATAGCCGGACAGTGATATGAAATTTGAAACCAATGTAAAGAACAAATCACTGCCTGAAAATGCCAATTCAAATTTCAGATTACCGTTTCTACGGTGATAAAACAGAAGTTTACCACCACTTCTTCAGCGGCGTAATTTAGAACTAATTTAGCAAAAACGCAATATAT
>JAFIDM010008419.1:1743291-1757935 GCA_023159025.1 Thereuonema tuberculata | reverse complement strand
TTTTAATCCATACAAATTTATATGCTTTTACTTTAGCTTCTGTTTTAGTTATCCTTAGTAAGTTTTTTAAGTTTTGCGTTAAGTTCTCATTGATGTATATTCGCCTGTTTCCTTTTTCAAAAATGTCTGCGTTTGTTATGTTTCTTTTTTGTTTATATTGGAAGAGCCACATGTCTCTATCCTTTCTGTTTAGAAATTTAACTATTATGGGTCTAATCTTATATTTATTTGCTTTTCTATATCTATGCATCACGTCAATAGTTTCAAGAGGGCTTTTAATATTTAAACTCCTCCAATTTTTTCTATCAATGTTGTTAGTTTTTCATTATCATTTTCATCTACTCCCATAATTTCTAGGTTATTTATCCTTTGTTGGCTTTCTAATCTATCAATATTTTCTTGTAATTTTTGTATTTTCTGTTTATAATAATTATGTTCATTTATTACTTTGTTCATATTTTCTATGATTTCCTTTTGGTTGTCCTGATATTTCTGCATTTTACTTAGAATTTATTCATATTGTTTACTCACAAAGTCAATAGATTTTCTTATTTCAGAAAGTTCCTTTAAAATGATTTGACCCAATTCATTTCCAATGTTCTCGTTAGTCGCAACCATTGCAGTCTTCTCGGGGGATGGGTACATCAAACTTTTATCTTAAAGTGATCTCTGGGTATTGTCTTTGTTTTCATGTTTATCAGATATGATTTTCTTATTTCGATTTGTGATTCTTTTATATTTGTTGCATTTCCATGCCTTTTTTCTAGATGGTGTTGAAATTTCAGGTAAGTCTCTCTTCCTCATGCAACCTTCATGTTGTTAGGCACCCCAGGACAGACATCCTACCTCCTCCGATTTAAGTAATTTATTACATTCAATGCATTTAATTTTTAGTTTAATGTACTTACTCATGATTCTGTGCTTTTAGGAACTCCTTCTATGCTAACTAGAGAAAATATTGTACTTAATTACTATAACACTGATAAACAAGCTGTAAGTATCTGGCATGGTGTTTACTTTTTCTAATGTAGTTTTTTATGCTGATTTCAAATCTGAAAACCGTTTTGCTCTATCACCTCAGGTTTTGAAGATATTGACAAAAATTAATTTTCATGGAACACCGTTGATCAATTTTTTTTCACCCCCACGTTTTTTGTAATTTTTCATGCAAAGCCACAGAATATTTTCGTCGTCTTTGACAGTAGTTATATTTAAGGTACTACTTTAAAACATTTTCGATATCACATTAAAAAAACAAACAAACGAAAGATTAGTATTGTCAGTTTAAGGCGATATTATGGCGTCCAAAGGTTGCATAAATTCACCAGATCTATTTTGCTATGTGTGCGGCTATCTAACAGACAAATCCCATAGGAAGACTTTTACACCGTTTCTGAAGAAAGCATATGAATTATACTGCGATTCAAAGGTGGATACTGGTAATTGTGAGCACCTCAGTTCATCTGTTTTGACATGTGCATGCAATTTGCGCGGTTGGACAAGGAAGGCGAAGAAAAACAACCATCTGGCATTCGGAGTTCCTATGATATGGTGTGAGTCAAGCAACCACACCACAGACTGTTATTTCTGTTATATGTCACCGGATTTTCCTACAAAACTTGTGCAGCTTTAAAGTATCCAAACGTTCCTTCAGTTTCTAAACCAATTCCACATGATCACGTCGCTTGTCCAATACCAATAGCACCTATAGAATATACAGTTGATGAAGAAACTCAAGAAGAAAGTTCTCTTTCATCTTCCAGTAATGTATCAGACCCTGACTACCAATCTGGAGAAGGTATTCATTTAATTGACAATGCTGATCTTTGTGATCTCTTACGGGACTTAGCACTACCAAAAGGTGAAGCTGACCTGCTCGGTTCGCGCCTTAAAGAATTTAATTTGCTTGCACCGGATACAACAATTTCACATTTTCACCACAGACATAAAGAACTTAGTGTCACTCATTGCAAAGAATTTCACATTTTCTACTGTACGGAAGTTCAAGGTCTCATGTCGAGCCTCGGGGTGGAACACAACACTGAAGCATGGCGATTGTTCATCGACTCATCTAAAACAAGTTTGAAAGCAATATTATTACACAATGGAAACAAATAAGCATCAGTACCGGATGGCTATTCTACCATCTGACAGAGACTATGTCGCAACTTCTTGAAAAACTATGCTATCACGATATGGTATATATGTGGTGATTTAAAAGTTATCACAATTCTCATGGGTATGCAGACAGGGTACACTAAGTACTGCTGTTTTATCTGCAAGTAGAACAGTAGAGATAGAAAGCACACTACGTAAAGAAAAATTGGCCAATCAGAACCAGAATGCAGCCAGGAAATAAAAATGTCCTTCGTGTGGTGTTGATTGACCATGACAAAGTTATCATGCCACCGCTTCACATCAAGCTGTGGCTCATGAAGAATATCATGAAGGCACTAGACAACGACTTAAGATGCTTTTCGGTACCTGTGCAACAAGTTTCCAGAGTTGAGTTATGCGAAAGTGAAAGAAGCTGTGTTCATAGGTCGACAAGTAAGGAAGGTAATTTCTGACACCCACTTCCAAGACTTACTGAATGATACTGAAAAAAATGCATAGGTGACATTCAAATCAGTTATAGCCAATTTCCTTGGAATTTATAAATCTGCTAGCTATGTAAATGTTGTGAAGAAGTGCATCAGAGCATACAACAGCTGGCTGTCAACATGCCCATCAAAATTCACCTCCTCGACTCACATCTTGACTTCTTCAGTGACGAACATGGTGAACGTTTTCACCAGAACATCTCGGTGATGGAGTCACGGTATCAGGGTCGATGGAGTGCAGCAATGTTGGCTGACTACTGCTGGACTCTTCAGCGTGACATGCTAAATGCTCAGCACAAACGCAAGTCTACAGACAAGAAATTCAAACCAAACACATCTTAAATTAAGGAAGTATTTTCAGTGTGTATGGATTTTATGTGTATATTATATCTTGAACTAGATATTACTACATTGTATATGTATCATGTGATTCAATCTCACTAATTTCTTAGCTAAAGCCATGTTCATTAGTACTCCATGTAACAATAATTGTTCTAGTGAAATATAAATGGTTGAAGGAGTATATCTAAAAACCGGTGGGTGATAGAGACAAATGGTTTGCATATTTTGAATCAGCACGTTTCACTTGTCTTAGAACAAGTGTTGGATACCAAGATATGCGCCACTTTTTAAAATTTGTTTTTAAGTGTAATTGATGACTCGAAGTAAGAGCGAATTTCTGCACGTTGACGCATGCGCTCCAAAAAAATTATATACCGGTTTGTGAGTACGATTTTCCGGATTTCGAAACATTTGACATTGGTTTTGAAACGAATTGAACTCAAGAAAAGAAAGGAAGAACGGGATTACTAACCTTTTCTTGTAGTTTAAAATTGTGTTTTCGTTAATCAAATTTATCTGTTTTTTTTAGGGAAAACGTATGAGGAAAATAAGCCTTCATGGTCTTTACAATAATAGATATGAGTGCAACGGAGAGGTTGCGCGGACAACAATGAAGTCGATATGTTAAGCGCAAGCCGTTGGAATCAATTGTTAGTATTTCTTGGAAGAGAAAAAAATTAGTCTTCAAAAGAGCTTCTTGTGGAAGCAGTAAAATATTTTTTCTCTGACATGGGAGAAAGAATTTAAAATATATCTATGGCGAAATAGATATATGTGTGAAAGTCAATGCCAGACAGTGAAATTCCCAGATGAGTTTAATGGAAAACTCAATTTATATTTTTTTTTGATTCTTGAGAAATCGGAAAAAGGAATCTGTGCAACGAAGAATGGAGAATAAGCCTTATCTACGCACAACGTGAATTGAATTACGACTATTATCGAACAGTTGTTTGCATTTGATGAGCATCGATTTATTTTCTCTTAAGGATAAGTTGTAAGTACAAATTATTTACTTATTCTCGAATTTACGCGTGGGAATATTAAACAGTTGAAGATGACGAAGGATTTTCGCATTGAAGAATCGTTATTCGAAAATGGCGGCGACTCGAATCTACATGACCGATAGGAATTATACGGATTAAGTTTAGGCGAAGAACTCTTTAAATCTAGTCTAATGATCCAGAGAATTATTTATGCGGGATAAAGAAGTTATTTTCTTTATTTAAATCTATAAAGTGAACTGTGAATATTTTCGCATAAGGTGTTAAGCCTAATTTAGCATAAGGTGTTAAAATCCAGATAATCGTAGAATAGTACTATCAGGATAATCAATCGCTGAATTAGAATTAAAGGCAGATCAACTTTAATCGAATCATAGATGTTACTGATTTGTTAAGAGAACTTTTCTTTTAAAATAAATGATGTTTTCAAGTGAACTTTGAACATTTAAGAGAATCGATATAGAAGACTAACATCGATTGAATAGTGAATTGATTTAATGATTAAAGTTAATTATTGTGTTACTGCTTAATGTTAATAGAAAGAATCTTAGAAAGATAGCGGAGACTTATTATATACATTGCCAAAGATAAGTTAATTGCAACCATATATTTTGTCTTTCTTAGTTTTCTTCTAGATCTTCCATATGAACTTAAGAAGAGGGAATGAGTTACTATTAATCACATCATCGTATTCTAGGGTAGGACTTTTTGAGAATCTCGATTATAGCCTGCGAGTATAGTACCCAGAAGATAAATATTCAAGAGAAGTGTTCCCTACAAGTAGATGTTATTGACGGAAGATTTCTTATCTGTAAATTTTTTATTCTCGAGGAAGAGAATTAATTGTAACCCAACTAGACAACATGTTTCATTAAAAACAGATTTTGTTATGTTTTCTGGAACTTAACTTTGCAAAACTTTTGTAATCAGTTTTAGCTTACACCAAAACCCGATTACAGCAAACATAAATATATACACATTGAAGAATTGCTACTTAACAGTAGATTTAGAATAATAATAATATCAGTTCAACTGAATCGAAATAAATCAAGAACCAGAAGTAATTGACATGCCAAACTCACATAAAGGTTTGTCATTTAAGTAACTATTAACCACGCATTAACTATCTGCATTAACTATCTGTAAGTGAAATTTTTCATCATCAGATCTTTCTTAGTCTTCTAATTTTACAAGTCTCTTTGATATTCTTGAAGTGAACAGTTTCTGGAGTCGATTGACAAAATGGTCGTTATAGTTTTATTTAAAAGTTTTCTTTTCTATTTCATTCATATGATTTTTTTCATGTCTTTGTTTTTCCTCTAAATACGATGGTAAATAAATGACAAAGACCATGTTTAATGAAAAGCTCTTTTCGTTTCTTTTCTCATGATTTGAACAATTGACAGACCAACTTTTCTCAACGTGTTATGCTATTGTAATGCCTGTTTAAAAGTGAACAATATTTGTGTACCTTTAATTAAGGGGAAGTGACTCAACATATTATTAGAAAAATAGATTTACAGATAAATTCAACTCAGTTAGGGTTAAGTCAGTTATGAACATACGTTGCTTATTTCATCCAGTTTCAATTTTCCAGTTACCACAATCGCTGAAAGATCGGATCCGACTGTTTGCCGGACGTCAGTGAGCTACGTCCCATTAATGCCTGCCCAGCGGAGACACCGTTTACAATGGTGCAACGTAAATACTGATGAGAGGAGATTCAGTATAGCAGCGATTCCGGACGTCAGCTAATCTGGCTAGAAGTTGGTATACAGTGTCACCCCAAATATCACGGAAAGGATTCGATATGGCGGTCGAGGTGTTCTCATCTGGGGACGCATTGCGATGAATGTGAAGTTTGGTCTCTTAATCGATAATAATTACTTATCTGCAGGTTAGGTTTAAGAATACATAGCTTGTTAGATCAGTTTGCATGTTTTACTTCATATGCTCACTATTCAAGTATTATAGATATTATAAAATCTATAATAATTTTCAAAAAATGACGTTGTGATTAAAATGCTTCAGACCTAATCAAAATAAATTAATTTTGAATGTTCTAAAAGAGCTTATCAAATTCTTAACTTATATACGATCTAATGAAGCATTCACTAAATATATTAAAAAATGCTGAAGATTTAACATCTTTAGTGAATGTAGAGAAAGAATTTCCTGTGGTAAGAAACAGAACCAATTACTTTGACTACGAATGCCCTGATGAATGAATCAAAAATCCCAAAGAATTGTCAAAATTGAGGTTTATCAACCTATCGTTGATGTAGCATTAAAATCTGTTCAGTCAAGGTTTCAATGTCTAATAGTGGAATGATTTATTCAGATTTCTGTGAGTTTCGAGAAAATAATGTTTTCTGAAGAGCTTGTTTAGATTTTGATATTTCCCTTCTGAACATTTTGATGGAGATCTACAACGAATTGCTGACATTGAATTTTGAGAGATAAAATTGCATTTCCATTAAAAATTTAAAGTAAATAACAAAAATAATATGATAACAGCATTTCCTAATCTGCCGTGCCGGCGAGGCCGTGTGGTCTTGACGGCGGTCTGCCGTTGCGGCCAGTAAGCCGCTACCCGGGTTCGAATCCCGGTCGTGGCATGGATGTTTCTTTCTTCTTCTGGGTTTCGTCCGTTTCTGCGGGTATATTGTGAGCTGCCTCCTATGGCGTACCCTGAGCAACGATTCTTCGGCCATCCGCCCACTCTCTAGCCCCTTGTTGTGGCCCTTAGTTACTAAGAGCCCGGGCACTCACAAAAAAACAAAAATCCTAATCTTTTCATAAATTAAAGAATTATATTGGCATTGCCAATAGCTTCAGGTGAAACAAACCCAAATTCATCAAAATGTTTTAAGATCATCAATGTCTCCAGAGACACTTAGAATTCTAGGAATATTAGAAACAAGAACAAGGATTATGAAAAGGCTTATAGATATTAAATATAATTGATGAACTTGCAAGTAAGAAAGCAAGAAGAGTGCTTTTGTAACATTGATTTCATGATTTATTTTTAATATTTTAATTTAAAAGTAGAGATTTTTTGTTATATTTACGGTCCATTTCATTCTAGCTTCAGACCATCAACTCAAGAACTGGCGGAATGAACAAAATTTAAGTAAATTAGGATATAATAAATTAACTGTACGAATATAAACGTGATGCGGCAAAATATTATCGTTAGGGCTGTCTTACTTCTCCTATGACCATCAGTCAAACAGAATTTTTCGACTCTTAAGGGACCAACGACGCATATGCAAAAGACATTGTCCGAAACGTTATGCGGTGCATTACTTTATGCCATACAATGTGAGACTTGATAATGCTTTGAGGTTGTACATAACTTATGATATTGTAACAATTCAAAATATCATAAAAAGTATTAACATTGATATTATAATAACGAAATTCTAAAATACTTTTGATAAATAAAGAACTTATTGAATAACATAAATATAAATAGTATAAATCACTGAGAATAAAGAAAGTTATCATGAATTATATGTTCTTTTATGCTGTTATTAACAAAAATAATAAGAATTATACAAAATTATTAAATGTAATTGAACTTATGAAATGATCTTCTGGATTTTAAGGTTATGAAAATTAATCATACATTTAATTTCATATTTGACTTGTTCATATTTTTATGAAAATTCTTTAAGATTATCCGTTTGACTGTGAAATAAATAGATTCAATAATTTCAAGGATTGTAAGTGCACTAAACCCCAAAAATAACCCAAGGCTTCCAAAAATATTGGCGAATAAATTGCTGAGATTGATTTGAAAATGTTCTTTTGAAAATTTTATAATATTGCTAGGAATTTGCAAGATAATTAGGACTTTATCTCTAAGCTCTTTATGAATGTTATGATCAGGGTTAATTCCATAAATGTACGTCGAACACTTTCGTAGACATTTACACCATCGACCTTCTGAATAATTCTTCATGACACCATAGGCTAATTCCATTGTTGTGTTGAAATCCTCGGCTGTGTTACAAATACCCAGTGCTGTAGTCTTCATGAACGGCAAACTAAGAGCACGAAACGAAGAAAAAAGAGGTTAAAACATTTTATCAAAGAAAGATTTCTTGGCTGGTTTTTAAACTTAATTGATTTCTTTAATGACATCTTATTAATGCTCTGTTTAATCTAAATAAAATAAAGAATAGCATATCAATGACAATCAGTTTTATATCTGATAACTATATTTCACTATTTCTTTGCGGAATTTGAAACTATAATAAATATTATTAACAAAGCTAAAAGATAATCAAAATAATAATATTCAGGAGATTTAGTATATATATTTATTAACTATTACAGAAATGTTTAGCTATTTTGTAATATTAAAAATTGTGATAATTTCTTTGATATCTAATGAGTTTCAAAGTCGTCTGCTCTTTACATGAATAACAGCAAAAGGAACTGATGATTACAGAATATGACTATTTCTTTAGGAAATATCGTGGTTCTGACTTACTGATGAACATTTCATCTTCATCCAAAACAACATTGTAACAACATTGTTCTCTTCGTAATCTATTTCAGATTTCTAATTAAATTGCCCCATATTATTTATTATTATTTTAATCTCCATTTATTATTTTCTTTATCTGGTCCGCACATTCTTCATAAAATCATTTTTTCAAAGGAAAGTCAATGAGTGATGAGTGTGGTTGTCAGAGAAGCCAAACACCGCAACCGTGGTCGACGGTGATATCCCACAGAAATAAGTACAAACGGAGAGAAAGATTGAGAATGAATGATTGAAGTAGTCTACGTGAAACGGGAGGACCCTGAGAACAACCTACCCAGCGTGGATCATTGTGAACTGTTAACTGTGAAGAATGATATATGAAGTTTTATAAGAGTTCAATAATAAAGTAAAAGTTTATTATTGTTTTTACTGTGTTTTTACTGTAAAAAACAGAATAGCAAAAGAATAAAATATTTAAATAAGAATGGCTTTTGAGACGAGCTGATACTCTGGGACGGCCGTTTCGAGCTTATTGGGCTCTCCTCAGCCAGATCCCAAGGATTTGAATTCCACATTTTGTTCTTGTTTTTTATTTCTTTACTTTAGTCATTGAGGGGTCACTGTCGCCATCATGTGTTAATAAAATATTTAGTAAGGGTATTTCTTCTTCTTCTTTCTTCGAATTTGGCCGACTATGGACCACGTGAAATAACTCATGATTATTTTTCTACTTTCTTTCTTCTCTTCCAGTATTCTTTCATTCTTTCACTATGTTGTTTCCTTCTTTCTTCCGTCCATTTTGCTCCCGTCTTCTTCTTTGCCTTTTCTTGAAAACCCTTGAATCCCCTGATCTTTTTTCTGAATTCTTCTCTTTTCTCCACCTCTTCTCCATCTATTTTCATTTCTTCCATGTCTTTTCTGACCTCCTTGATCCATGTCATCTGAGTCTTGGGGTTTCTGTCGAAGAAGGTGAATAATCTCTTCGTCAATCTACCTTCACTCATTCTTTTAATGTGTCCGTAGAAAGCCACTCTTCTTTTCCTCATTGTGTCAGTTATTTTTTCTGTTTTTGCGTAGATTTCTTTGTTGTTTCTCAGTTTCCATTTTCCATCTTCATATTTTGGTCCCAGGATTTTCCGAAAGATCTTTCTTTCCTTTTTTTCTACCTCGTCTAATTGTCTGGCTGTGTTTAGTGCAAGGCATTCTGAGGCGTAGAGGCCTTCTGGCTTAATGACTGTATTGTAGTGCCTAATTTTAGCGTTTATAGATATGGACTTCTTGTTGTATATATTTTTTGTCAAATGGAATGACAGTTCCATTTTTCTTGCTCTTGCTAGGACCGCTTCTTCGTCAAGGGCGTTGGTTGAATTATTTCTCCCAGGTATTTGAATTTATTAACCCTCTTGATTTTCCCATACTTTGTTGTGATCTGTCTTGGTGCATCTTTTCTATTGGTCATGTATTCCGTCTTTTCATAAGATATTTGTAGTCCAGCCTTTTCTGCCGTCTCTTTCAGTATATTTATTTGTCTTCTTGAATCTTCAATGTTTTCCGCTAGTATTGCAAGATCGTCTGCAAAAGCCAGGCAGTCAATTTCCAAGTTATCTTTCTTTCTTCCTATTTTTATTTTCTTGATTCCTTCCTCTTCCATTCTTTTCCTCCACTCTCTCATTACTTTCTCCAGCACACAGTTGAAGAGCAATGGGGAAAGCCCATCTCCCTGTTTTACTCCTGTTTTCACCTCAAATGGTTCTGAAATCTCTCGCAAAAATTTTACTTTTGACTTCGTGTTTGTTAGAGTTTTTTTGGTGATCGCAATTGATTTGTCATCAGCTCCGAATTCCTCCAATATATTGAAAAGTGTGTCTCTGTCTATAGAATCGTATGCCTTTTTGAAGTCCACGAATGTCACATGAATGTCCTTGGATCTCAGTCTCCTGTACCTTATTATGAGTTTCAAATTTAATATCTGTTCTGCACATGATCTTCCCTTCCTGAATCCTCCCTGGTAGTCACCTAATTGTGGATCCAGTTGGGCCTCCAATCTGTTTTGTAAAGCTTTGGAAAGGATTTTGTATGTAACCGAAAGGAGTGAGATTCCCCTATAATTGTTGGCATCAGTTTTATCTCCTTTTTTGTGTATAGGGTGGATCATGGCTGTTTTCCAATCTTCCGGTATTTCCTCCGTTTCCCAGATATTTTGTATTATTTTATGTAGGCTTTTGACTGTTTTGATATCTACGCTTTTCCACATTTCTGCTATAATTGAGTCCTCTCCTGGAGCTTTATCATTTTTTAGTTCTCTAATAATCTGTTGGATTTCTGCTAGGTTCGGTGGCTTGGAGTTTTCAAATTTACATTTCGGATTTTGTTTAGGGAATTTTGTTTTCGGTTTTTCACAGTTCAGTAGTTTTTCGAAGTATTTTGCAAGTATTTTGCAGTTTTCTTGGTTATTCAGGGCTATCCTTCCTTCTTCGTTTTTGAAACATAGGTTTGGTGGTTGATATCCCTGAATGTTTTGCTTAAAGGCTTTATAGAATGTTCTTGTGTTGTTCTTTTTAAAGTCTTCATCTATTTGTTGTAGTTGGATCCTATCAAAATTCCTCTTGTTTATTCTTATTGTTTTTGCTGTTCGTGCTCTCTGTTCTTTGAATATGATGTAGTCTTCGTTGTTTTTGGTTGAGTGCCATTTTTTCCAGGTTTTAATCCTTTGTGCAAGGGCCTCTTCGCACTGTTCATTCCACCACCTGTGTTTTTTTTGTCTCGTGAGTGGGGCTATTTCCATTGATGTCTTAACTATTTTCGTTTTGATTTCATCCCATTCATCCGATTTTATGTCTAATTTTTCTTGGAATTCTTGTTTCTTTAGCTTTAGTGTTTCTTTGTTGATCCTCTGTATTGTAAAATTTTTGTTTCGTATCTTTTTTGGGGGGATAAATTTCAGTTTTAGCGTTGTAAGGTAATGGTCCGTTTCTATGTTTGCACCTTTTCGAACTTTTACATTCATAATTTCTTTCTGGTTATTGAAATAGATGGCGACGTGATCAATCTGGAATTCTCCCAAGCTGTGGTTTGGTGATTTCCATGTTTTTTGTTTTCTGGGTAGGTGTCTAAAATTTGTTGACATTAATTTAAGGTTGAAACCCCTGCACAATTCTATTAGTCTCTCTCCATTTTTGTTGGTTCTTTTGTGTGCGGGGTATTCTCCTACTGTCTTTTTGTATTTTTTTTCATTTCCAATCTGCGCGTTGAAGTCGCCTAGTAGGATCTTAATATTTTTTCTGGGGATCTTTGGGAGTTCATGTTCCAGGGACTCCCAGTACTTCTCAACCTTTTCTGGGTTTTTTTTGTTGTCTTCGTTAATGGGAGCGTGACAGTTTATTAAGGTATATGTCTTATTTGCACATCGTAGTGTCATGATTGCGAGTCTTTCCTTTGGTGAGTAGAAGTCCGTTATAGAATTGATTATCTTCCTGCTCACGACGAATCCGTTTCCAAGGTGTGGTATAACCTTTCCCATTGGGTTTAGGCCTTTTTTACCCTTGAAGATCCTATATCCTTCGGATTCCATTATAATTTCGTCTGTGAATCTCGTTTCTTGGAGGGCTAGGATTCGGATCTCATATTCATCTAGTACTTTGATTAGTTGCTTTAGTTTTCCTGTTTTTAACAGTGAGTATATATTCACTGTTCCAAAGAAGCATATTTTTTTTGTTTTGAGCTTCAAAGTTGGTGTTTCCTGTGGCTTTGGTTTGTTGCATGTTGTTTCGGGCTCTCCAGAATCCGATGGCCCGATTGCGCCGCCCTTTCCGACGAAGGATTCCCTGTTTAAGGTACCTCCTGGAGTAGTTCTATCTAGATAAATTTTCATCATGCGTTATTTGAGAATTGTGTTGGGGGAAGGATTAGTATCCATTCCGAGGTTAAAACTGCGATTGTAAGTCCCAGAGTGATAGTTCATCCGCTCCTAACATGGAGACAGCCGATGTTTGCAGCCGTTCACTATGAATCAGACGCTGCTTTCATGTTTTGGTCCGCCCCGGGTATTTCATTTCCCCGGCACCACCCATATCTGGGAGGCTTTCCCCTATCCGCCACCTGGGGAGGCGCCCGATGGAGGACTAGAAACCTCACACGGGAAGGGTATTTATTGTTATAGGAAAAAATAGCAATGCTTTTTCCTATAACATGTGTGACAATTAATGAATGCATTAAATGTGAAGTCCCGGTTGGTTGTAATGAAAGTTCCTCTCATCTGCGGGGTCTGGAAACCGCGTTATTGCTCGGATATAAGCCATGTCATGTGTATAAGCTATGTCGAGCAATGGGAAGAGAATTCCAACGAAAAACAAATTACGTCAAAGGTGAAAAACGAAAACCAAATTACCAGGTGAAAAAGTGGCGCTGCAAGATCACAAACAGACGGTGGGAATGCAATATTTTAATGCTTGTAGAGTGACTATTCAATATGCCCACCGTCTGCGTCGATGACATGCTGGAAGTGCAGGACTGCGTGTTCAACAGTAGCACGAAGTGTAGCTCTTGAAGTAGCTGCAACGTGACGAATGACATTGGATTTTAGTTCAGACAAATCCCTCATAAACACGATCTTTCAGGGTTCCCCAAAGCCAAAAGTCACATGATTAAGGTCTGGTGAATGGGCAGACCAAGCCTCTGGAAAATGTCTCGATAGAACCCGATCATCGCCGAAGCGGACAAGAAGTTCCTTTACTTCGCGACCAATATGCGACCTTTTTCGCGACCAATATGCGATGCTGCACTATCTTGCATGAAGACTGTTGCCTATAACACCCCCGTTCTTGCAAGGTTGAAACCACATGCCGTGTCAAGAGTTGACAGTACCGTGCACTTGTAACATTGCACCGGAAAGGACCTGCAGCTCTCATCTCCTCAAAAAAATATGTACCCAGAGTGAAATCCGCGGTGAATCCACCATGCAGTCACCTACTGGAATGCTGCATCACATGGGGTTTGAGAAACCCCACAATTCTGCGACAATTCTGCGTGTTCACAGCGTCGTCTAGCGTACAATGCGCCTCATCTGTCCAGAGAATGTTCCATGGCCACGCATCGTCGAAAGCCATTGTAGGCAAGAAACGAAATGCGAAGTCGATCGCGTTTGTGTATTTTGCGGCTGTAACTCGTGCAGTATCTGGATCTTATACGGGTACTTGTGAAAAATGGACCGGAAAACCTTTCGTGCCGTCCACCATGGAATTAATAATTCACGTGCTACTGCTCGCGCACTGGTCGCTGACTACCGGGCCACTGACGCTCTGTCAGCTTCTGCTACTGCCACTTCGTGGACAACGTCCTCCACAATCGGGCGGCGTCCTCTTCCTGGCAGCACACCTACTTTCCTGTCACCCATGTTCACCACATGGCCTTAACTTTATCTCACGTTTCGAAATTTCATAATTTTTAATTCAAACAATAACATTAAGACAATAAAATTACTTTAGAGATTATAAAAAACAAATTAGTTACTATAAAATCAAATAGTTTACAAGAAATGAAGCGAGATATTAAAAAGAAAGATGAATTTAGTTAATTAAAATGACAAAATACGAAAGATCAAATAAAGCAGAACGTAACACTAAATTTTAGGTTTTAGAAAAGTATAAAAATGCTAAACCGTTGAAAAAGAATAAAGGATTAAATAAGAATGAAAAGATAAAAATAATAATTAATGCTTGAATAATTAATGCTTAAAACAAAAAGAATTTCTTACAAATTTTAAGCAAACTGTTTTCTAAACTTATGGATACTAATAAAATTAAGAATTTGTAACACTCAATTTCTTCTAATAAATGGTGCATTACATTGATTTGGTTGCCTTTGGAAAAATCTGAAAGGTTTGGTAGTTAGGTGGATTGGTTTGCTAATCTACGGACCATGCGTTTGTAGAGAACAGGAGCCCCATTGTATTTTTAGAGAGGGAGGAAATGTTTGTCTTTTTCCTCTGATGTCTATGTAGTTTTACGAAAAGAAACTATTATAATTAAAAATAAATGATTTAATACAAAACTATGAGTTTAGTGTTTTTTTCCCTCATAGACTCTGCTCTGATACTGGGATGGAACAAGGAAAACAAGGTTGTCAGGCAAAATCATAATGATGTATCTTTTTTTCAAATACTGGTATACTGGGTGTAACAGGATTCTGGTAAACCTCAAATA
>JAFIDM010008419.1:1676226-1696969 GCA_023159025.1 Thereuonema tuberculata | reverse complement strand
ATGTTTTCTTTTCTCGTTTTTGCTGCTGTTTCAGTGAATTTAATAATAAACTGTTCAACGCAGTATCTCTATGGAAAACCCAGTGTATCAGTGGATATGATTACAAAGGATATATTTTCTATACCATCATTCCTGTTCTGTCCTTCGCAGTTTTTCGGAGGTAACCCACATACAAACGCCTTAAAGGAGGAATACAAAACAGTATTTAATCGAACGGATGATTACGTTGACTTTTCAGATTTGTTGGATCTCCCAGGTATGACTTTAGAGAAATTATGGAAATATCAGGACATAAGCGTATTGTACAACCTTCAAGTAAGTATTGCTCCTTTAAATTACTTTTTAATTTACTTACGTACGGTTCCCATTTTCTTTTGAAATTCTACAAGAAAACTAAACTTTCTATCTTCTTAATCGTTAACATAGAGTAGTGCATAAATTAATGTCAGTACCAAACATTCGGTGTATTCACTTGATGTATTATAGTTGGTCTTATCTTAATGGATCGCATTATTTGAAAAACAATTTAAGAATAAAATTTCATATCAAAATAATATTCTTATTTCCTAATATCAAAATTTCAAGATAAATGTAAATTTGATATTAGAACGGTAGATTGTTTGGCATAACCAAAATTTTATGCAGCTTATGACCTTCTATGTAAATTTATAAAATTAACTTATAAGGCAATTATAAAAGTGTGATATTTTGTATGATTTTGTAAATTACTCATTTTAGTGGATTATTTTTGGTGAGATTTTTCTATCATCCTTACATTTTATGAAATTTTGAAAGCAGTGGTTTTGAAAGAGGTGATATAGTAGTAATTACTGCTTTGAATCCTAAAGCATTTGAATAGTTTTTATTCACTTAATCATTCAGTTCTAAGTGGATAATACTTTTAAAATATGAGTTTGTAATATTAGTATAACATAATGAACCGATTTTCTTAAGAGATGAATAACTTATAGGCTTGTGAAGTCAGTATCTGCTTGGACTTTCTTTGATCTGCTTGAGTGTTTGTAGTTCTGCTATTTCTTTGTAGTCTGCTTTCACAGCTAAGCGAAAGCAATTCGTTATATCTTGGAAGTTTCCCTAATAAAGAACACATTCTGCTATATGTATAGTAAACATACTACAAAATCTAACCGGAAAACTATAACACTATCAATTAGCAAGGGATTCGATTAGAAATAGACGTCTAGGATACAGTGTGGAGGCCTCATATTCTCTTTAGCATTTGTACTGTTTACTTAGATGAATGGACTTCGGAAATCAATGCCATTTCCGGTCGAAAAGTCTGGAAAGAGTAAAAAGAATGTGCGTAGGATTATTACTGGTTTCTAACTAAAATATCCTCTTTGACAAAAAAAAAAGAAGCAACCGAAAGGAATCACCTAATCGAGATGCTAATTAGTATTTGCAATGAACATGTGTAGGAAAGGAAATCGTTACAATTCTAGAGCAGTTGGATAATTTATTCAGATCAAAACAGCTATACGAATGGAACATGTAGTACATTATAGTGCCACCTGTCATTCGTACACCAATAGTTACCAGGCGTGGCATATACTCTTGCAATTTTGAAGATAGTGTTCTGAGATCCAGTATGTGTGATAGTGTCCAATTAGTCAGTCCCATCACGATCCAAGTATATTCGATTGGTTCGATAGGTGGGGCGATCGGGCTGGTCACGGAAGGGCTGGCGACATTACGGATGCAGTCCTGAGAGAGGCGTGCCGTGTGTGGTCAGGCATTATCCTATAGATAAATCCTATAGATAAATGTCGGGGATGCTGCAAAAGGATCCATAACACAATAGGTCATAGTATGTCGTCGACGTCCCGTTATGCCTTGAGGGTGGTATGAGGGACTACCAAGGATGTCCGGCTATCGTAGGAAATGGCTCCAATGACAGTCACTCCCAGTCTTCGTGCCGTTGTCGTTACGGTAAGGCGAGATCCGTGCACTGACCGATATCTCCAGCCATGTATGTGATAGTCTTTGGCAACCAGGGCAAACTGTGAATTATCACTGAAGTCAACACTACTCCACTACAACTTGATTGACTCAGACATCACTGCACCGGTGCCTGCGCTGGGGTCAGTGATGGTAGCGGTTAAGAATAATGTATCAACAACATGTATTGATAATTTGCTGTTAATGTTGATGTATTCATTAAGAGATATTGTTCCTATAGCACACTAAGTATATATATTCTCTCGTATAGAATGCATTTATCTTTAAATTTAAATCATCGTTGAATATTGCAAAAACCTTCTAACTCTCTTTCATTTTCATTTAAGCAAGTATTACTATTTGGGATAATATCTACTCTTGCATTTAAGATTCAAGCAATAATTAATTTTGCTGCAATTAATGGACATCATCGGTAGAGCTTTTATAGATTTCCTTTAGTATCTTGTTTTCTTTCTATTTCGATTGTATAAATTACAAAGATTGTTAACTAATCTTTTCCAATCGTTAATTTTACAAAAATTAATAGTTTCATTTTTAAGTATTTAACTGTATATTTTGTTTTTCTATTGTTTATTAAGTAGTACAGGAACGCTGAAAACTGACTGTTATAATTGAGGAACACCATCAAATCATTTGTGCCTTTATTTTCCTTTTTGTCTCTGTAATTAAGCTATTTTACAATTAAAACGTTAAGCAATTCTCCCTAATTAACAATTATTCCATTACGTTTATCCTTTTTTTTAGCTAATCGTGATTTCTTATTTTCCATCCCATGAAACTCTTCTACAAAGCTTAGAATAATACATTTTTATATGATAAGAGTACCATATTAGGTAAAACTCTCAATCTGATGGATTACTGTATATCTACCAACTACTCCACCACCTGTCACTGTTGCTGCCATGAAACCTTCCACCATTACAACAACCCATCAGAAAAACCGAATAAGTTAATAACCTCACATAAAATTAGTAAACTTGAAATAAATAACTTTATTTCAAGTGTTTACATTCGGTACTTTCTAAAAATCAGTGATTTGCATACATTTAAAATTGAAGTTACTTTTTATCAATACTTCTACGTAAGCTAATAATGGCTTTCCAAGAAGATTAAACCTAGGCATGTTGTATGCTTTTTTAATAAAATAATTATGTATTTATATTTGTAAAATAAATTTTTTCTGTAATTTAAGAATCAGAACAGTTGTGTTTTAGAACTGAATCAGTGATTCTTGAAGCATTTCAAAGCTGTAGAAGATAAGGAGACTATTAGAACACGAAGACCAGATGACGTAATGAAAACGATAAAAGAAACTATAGTGCTAGCCAAATTTATTGGAATATGGTTTTTTTTACATTTCTAAATTTTCATTTCAATTTTCACACTAAGATTTTCGACAAAATGTTTTTTTTTTATATTGACAATTTATACGTATTGAAATTATAGACATCTGAATTACATCAAGTTATTTGATTCGTATTCATTAGCTTTATGACTCCTGAATGTCTAGTAGATCATCCCACTTTCTGAAGTTGCCTAAAATTGGCGTTGAGGGATGAGGTTTTTCATATTATTTTGAAAACGACACTTCAATGGGTGTCTTAGTGTTTGCTTTGATTTCTTCTAAGAAGATCTTCTACTATAATTCAAAATAGTTTCCGTAGTTTTTAGCCCATGGTTATTAATTGACCCTGAAAGTTGGTTTCTTGAAGTCTCCTCCTTCTATTGAATGAGACGATGGTTCTCTGTCTCTTCAATAAATGCTTTAATGTTACATTAAATTTACACTAGTACACTAGTCTAGTAATGACATTCAAGCATGAAATATTAATTTTTAATAGCCAGTATATATTCTTAATTTCACAATTTTATTGATCTTTATTTTCTTTCCAGTGTTCAACCAGAAAAAATGACCTTTCTTGTTCACAGACAAAGTTTAATTTTAGTGTAGAAGAAGTAAATTCAGCTGTTGGAATCTGCAAAAAATCCCCTAATATTTGTAAGTTTTATTTGTTTATTTCTGGAGTATTGATGGTTAATAACATCTTTTAAATTATCTTTAATTTTACTCCAACGTTAAAATATCTGCAAATAAATCTCCTCGAACTAATAAATCAACAATATTTGAGCTTCTTCGGGTTTTTTCTACGATGAGTGAAGCGAATATTGTGATATTAGTTCGAGAAGATTTATTTGACGAAAATTTTATTTCACGAAAATGTGTTATTTATTTATTATTAGAATTTATAAAGATGAAGAAGATTGTTTGGGACTTTAACCGTCAGTTAACCAATAATCTCCTGTAATAAATGACTAGTATCTCAAATGAAAGGTTTAAGTAGGGTTACAGTCGACAAAATAATCTGTAAACAATAGGTAAAATTATTAAAAATAGATTTCGTTGCACCATGATATTATAACAGGAAGATATGTAATCTATAACGACATTATCCGTCATTCATAATCCATCATTGTTCATCATTCCATCATTACAATAAAAAAAATCATTATACAGAGGAAAATGTGTCTACAAGTTACATTTAGAAATTATTATGCAACAAAAATTATATCAGTAAATTTTTTGATATAATAGATCTGTTAAATTTAACAGTTTTATTTAAATACGTTTGTTACTTAAAATTTTAAATTAAGTTATAATAATGAATGTTTACCAGCAAAAAAATCATATTAAAGTAAAAAAGATAAGTCGTGAAGACACGTAACTGGATAATATTTATCTCTTTTCGGTAGCACGAAATTAATAATGTTACTTAATCTTTAAGCTTCAGTCAAATATAAAGACCCAGTAACCACCTAATCAGTAGAGCTCTGTTTCTTGTTTTGTTCTGAATCTGTTTCCTGTATCTCTAACATCATCCCAACGAACCAAGAACGAATCAAAACCTCCTTCTTTTATTCCATATTTCGAAAGCAGTGGATTTGACATCACTATTGTGGTAAATATGAAAAGAAAAATTTTATATTTACGATCGAAGTCAAATTTATCCAACGATCAAACAAATATTGTGTTGTAAATAAACATGAAAATTAATTTCGCGATCTTAAGTTGATTTCCATAGAAACAAGGGAACTCGAGAGAACAACGGAAAGCATTGTTAATAAAGTCTTTATTGAGATGGAGCTAAATAATAAAAACTTAGTGATAATCTTGAAAAAGAAAGGGCCAGATGCCGTTTTTGTTCTCCTTGACATTAAGTGCTTCTGATTTTATTAAAAGTTTAATGAAATCATGGAAAAGTTCAACGTAAAGAAATGGATCATATTCAATCACAAACGAGGAAGAGAATTCAAGAACTGTTTTCGTTTCAAGGACGAATGAGTATTTCATCAAACTGTGAGTGTAAATTAATCACTAAGGAAAAGTACTAAATAAGCTTAAAGGTCAGACAGGCCTCAGGATAAACCTAAGTGTGAGAATTTTGCTTAAGTGAACAATTCTCATCAACAGTGTTCAATATAATATGTTAAATCCGCAAGCTATAATGTATTTATTTATATAAAACTAATAAGAACATGTTAATGCGTTTTTAAATTTAATTAGTCGCTGTGTTAATCCAACTATTGCTGTAAGTCGACAGAGGGATTTCAGGTTCGATAGTCTCATCGGTTGGATATTCTCATGTTTCGTTTGATTTTTCGTTGTTGTGAAACATCCTTTTCTGGTCTCTATTCATTTACACTTATCATTGACTGACAATAGCGTCATTTCAAAGTCCCGTCGGCATGACTTCCCTTGTAATTTGCTAATTGGTCTATCCCAAGTACGTTGCAAAGTTTCTTATAATTTCCACTGTTTCGTATTAATTTGATGTAATAGTAATAAAATAGTTAATATGTATATATTGGTTTATCAGAGTAATTGCATATAATGATTGTCTGTGATCTGATAAGATTAATAAAGGTAAACCTGCATATATTTTTCTATAATGAAAATTGGACCCAACTCTACTGTTTAACTAATAAGCATATAAAGTTTATATCTTAAAGAAATTGTATATTTAGATTTACAGTTTCATCAATTAAAGTAACATTATTATCTTCTATTCCTTTGATAAGTTGCACTAAAGTTCTTTATAGTTCACTTGTATGATACATTAACACTATTAGTATTCTAAGTTCTTTACACAAATAAACGTCTAAATGCTTTGACATCTTATGTGTAATATAATTGGTTTCTCACCTACTGCAAGAATATTACTATATCTACTGATCATGATAATGGTTAATCACCGTATGTTAATGCTCAAAATGATTAATCACCTTATGTGATAAACTAGTGTCGCTTATAAAATCCTTTATTCCTATAATTAACTTTTAAAAGTTCCTTTTATTAAAAGTTAATATCCAAATTGACCGCATTAACTACTTTGTATTCTTGCATGTGTTTCTTTAGCTAAAATATTCAAGTTTCGGTATTCCCAATGACGATTATCTCTCTATAAAATATCAAGCTTCGTTGACGATAAATTCTTTTATTTCTTCCATGTTTTAATTGTAGAATGTATTAAATAACCCCAGTGTCCTGTGTATTACAATAATTAACAGTCACTTACTTTATATTCTTCTTAAAAGTAACCTCCAAATATCTATGTATGAATAACCCTATTATCTGTATCCGTTCCGCTGTTGAATCGACGATTCCACGTTTTACGATTCAGTCAAATACTCACGAAGTTTGTTGACACTACTTGGAACATCATTGTACTGGTTCACCTTTTCTATTCCTGCTATCGATGGAATTAGAAAATATAATAAAGAACAGATTAGAGTTTTATTAAAGTAAACCCTTTCTTAAGTTTACTTTAAATAATTCAATTGTAATCACATCTGCACAACTATTGATATATATAAATGAGGATACTCATAGTTGTTACAAGCAGAATATAATTTTCTACTTCCATAAAGTTGTGCCATATCGTCTCGTTCCTTTTAATCGCCATTTTTCTTCTTTTTATCAACACATCAAAACACACAAGATCCGTGTTACCAAGTTACCGAGTTACTCTCCAAGAATCCACTTTTAAACAAGCGCTGGAGAACTTTATATAAACAATCCCAGCGTGGCAATTGTTTATAGTCTTACAATATATACAATAGTCACGCGAAGTTCTTATTGTACCTTTTTTACTATTTACTACATTTTAGATGACATGTATCCTATTCAATCAATAGTTCTGACGGATCTGACTACTCGAACCACAGCCTAGAGTTCGGATCGTTGATGGTCCCAGTTCTCCCGTTTCATGCTCCGACCGCCTCGTCTGCTCCAACTACTTCGATTACGTCTCTCTCCTTTCTTGTGGTTCTCAAAGTTTAACTTTTCTCATCCGATTGGAACACTGCTGTCAGTCGTGTGATCCTCTCGCCATGTGATAATGAAGTGAACCGTGTTTACCTTTGTAATGGATTCTCATTAGGTAAAATAACCAATATATATTAAGTATTGTAAACAGATATTTGTGATAAATCATTATTGATTATATAACTGAATATTACAACGAAACACAATTTAGAATCATTCTCTTTAATTCTATTAATTGATCATTTTGCGGCACTAAGATTGTTTCTACAAGGTGAAGAGCAAAACATGTCACCAACGAATTCTGTCAGTTTCATTGGACAATTGATTTTTCACTTTGATGTTTCATTTATATGAGCATCTGGAAGTTTTTGATACAATTTGAGGTTCATTAATCTATTGCAAAGGTGAAAGCATAGTCTTTTTACACAATTCAGTCGAATGACGAATATTTTTTACTTTGGTACAAAGTTTCTTCAATAGTTTCTTTCAAAGAGCTTCTTTCAAGATATTTTCTTTTCCATACTTCCAATCTGATACTCTTTATTTTTGTGAATTTACTTTGACATCATTTTTAGAATCAGTATCAACATTCGCTACCTGTTTCTTTCCTTTAATTGCCAATTCGAATTAAATGAATTTTTCGACTGTTTTTATAAAACCTTTGTTTGTTTCTTTTAGCTGCTTTGGAAGTCTTTGGACCTGTAACTAGGATCAAAACAGCTCTTAATGATCTCCAAAATTTTGAACTGCATCATACACATGAATATTCGAAGGTAAGTTAAAGATTTTATTATCTGAATGTCTATTTTAAGATTATTTACATATTTTTATTCTGCAACATACACTATATGGCAAAAAGTATCCGGACACTCCGTGGTCGGGAAGCGGAGATTCCTGAGGCACGTATTAATGTGATGTCGGTCCCCCTTTTGCATCGATGACAGCCAGTACACTTCTGGAAAAACTTTGCACCAGGTTTCTGACTTCCAAGCGGCCATGACAGCTGAAGTGAGTCCGGCCAGGGAAGATGGGCGTTATGGGTGGGCACATAATATGCGTTTTATTTCGTCCCACAGATGTTCAATGGGATTGAGATCGGGGATTTGAGACGGCCAGTATAGTTGTGGAACCCCCATGTCGTCAAACCACGGCCACACAAGCTTCGATATGTGTACGGGACAGTTATCCTGCTGGGAGAGAAATGGGCTTCACCAAAGTGTTGTCACAGAGTTGGGAGGGCAGCGTTGTCTAGAACTGGCACGATACATCACAGAGTTCATGTTGCCAGTCACAGGAACTAAGGGACCCAGAAAGAACAATGAAAAACACTCCCACACTATTATACGGCGCTACCGAACATAACAGTTGGCAAAATGCAGTCGGATAAGAAGCGTTCTCCGGGCATTCGCCAAACCCATTCCAACCGATGCTTCGCATTGACGGCGAAGATGTTCGGCTTGTGAGCGGTCGCACGGCCGTCGACACCCAAGTAGTTTAGCTCTCGGCGAACAGACCTGCTGCTAGCGACAACGCCCAACGCATGTTGGAACTCTGTCGTCATCACTACCAACGGAGACTTGCAATTTTGCTTCCCTACTCTCTTCAGAGTTCGACGGCTACGGTCAATCAGTTTCTCTACCACTTCGTGCAGCTATCGTTTCACTGCCTTGACGTCTCCATTTTACAATTACATCACTCACAGTTGATTATGTGCAGCATGTCCGCAATTTCACGAACCGATTTCCTATAACGGTGGCATCCGATTATCACGCCACGTTCGAAGTCATTGAGCTCGCCTAAGTTACTCATTTTATCTGGAATGCAGAATTATGACCGCCCAAGCCCTCACCAACGCTTTTATAGCGTCCAATGATGCATCAAACCTCCTGACTTGCCCGATTCATTTCGGCGGAAGGGTGTCCGGATACTTTTGGCCGTATAATATATGTTTGTATTCCATAAGCTCACAAAGTGGCTTCAGCTCAATCTCTAGATTTAGAGGTAGGGATCAAGTAGTCAGTGCCGTTCTCTTTTTTCATGTAATACTTATTCATACAAATAAATAACATTCCTTGTCGCTTATTAAGCTCATCTTGGACCGTTTTAAGTTCAACTCTAAGCAAATACATTATAAAGCAGATATACAGATTAGGATCTTAGATCCAATTTTGGGGGGTAATGTTGCTCGTTTTGCCGATCTATTTGAACAAATTATTGTCTTGGATTTATTGATAGTGCTCTAGATACTATTTCCAGGCCATTCTTTGGTCAAGTAGAACAATAAGATATTTATCCTGAGAGATATGGTTAGCTCCCTACCAAAGAAAGAGTTTGTAGTTCATGCAATTGCTTTCTTCTAAGAAAAGATACTATGTTAATTTTCTCCGGATTGACAGATAGATCTATCTTTCTCCATCAGCTTTCAACCAGTAACAGAGCGATTTCCAGTATTTCCGATAGCATTTTGGAAAATTAGCCTTTAATGATTGTTTAGAGGTCATCCTTGTAGCGAATATAATCACAACAAAACAATCCAACAAACATCAACAGTTCATTCACCACATCTTGTGGATATCTTCGAATGGTGGAGACCTCTTGGAGACCCCGAGTAGCTAGGATACAACCTCAAGTATTATTTAGAATTTATTTCAACCATAAACTTAAGAGAAGGTTAATTAAATGGCTATGAGTGGCTTCTTCTATAGCTTCTATCGAAATACTATTAAAATACCCTCTTCTCAATGTCCAGGAAGAGTAACTAAAGTTCTCCCAAAGCTTACCTTATAATACAGGAACAGTTACGGAGTCAAATCACACCAAGTGGCGTCTCACCGAGCATCTGAAAGTATTCCTCCGCGCCCACATGACTTTTTCCAATGTAAACAAAACGAATTCTCATTACCGCTATCGCGATATAATTCTATTGTATATTTAGCAATTTCAAAAAAAAAAAAAAAAAAAAGAAATTAAGCTTATTAAAAAAGCAATCTATTTATAATTTTAAAAGAAATCTTAAGTTACAAGACTTTAAAACGGAAATAAACAAAAAATTAAAACTTCTTTTTTAATATTGAATTTCAACTGACTCAGAATCAAATTGCAATATAAATTTTTGTAATTAAAATTTAATACAAATATTTTAAAAAATTATTAAAATTGTAATGGAAATTCTTTCTTATTTGAATTTTATTTTTACAGAGGCCTGTACTTCATTTCAAGTTTTATTATTATTTTATAACAAATAAATGATAGCTAAAACATATGGAAGAGATATTGTTATGTTATGCTTTTTTTTTAAACAAATATAATCTTTATTCTGAAAATATTCATGTGAAATAGAAAAGCAAAGTAATCCTCTTTCGTAAAGAATTGGTGGCCCTGAAAAGGGCCGTTTTTCAACAGACCCAATCAATTTGTCAGAGCGGTGTCTCAGCGTCGGTATTAGAACTACAATCCGAGTCTTGTGAGGAGTCAGATGTTTCTACTGTAAATTGAAGACTTTCAACTGTACTTTCTGCCATTCCGTCTACTTCCCACATGTAAATTTCTTCTTTAATCATATGATCAACACAATTTCTCCACTGCTCTGATGTTACCCGGCGAATTCCTTCCTTTGCTAACATCTCGACTTCCTGTGCTTTGAAAGTGCGGTTTTCTCGGGCCACAAATCCTTTTACTTGACTCCAAATCTTTTCGATTGGATTTAAGGTGCAATGATACGGAGGAAGGCGAAGAACTTTGTGACCATATTGAGCTGCAATGGTGTCGATTCGGTAGGCATCATATCTGCTGCGGCTGGAAGTTACGAGAGAGAGAAGTTCTGTTTTCAACATATCCTCTCTCCACGGAATGTGTTTTTCAGTTAGCCAGTCTTGAATGTCAGCCTTCCTCGTTGTTTGATTTGGAATTACTTCCATACGGACACTGTGATACGGTGCATTATCTAAAACAATCACGCTGTTTGGCTGAATAGGTGGAAGCAGCTGATCGAGAAACCATTTCTCAAAATAAGCACCGTTCATTTCTCCGTGATAATCCCCATGATTTCTTTGAGCCCTCAATATATCACATGCTCCAACGACAAATCCTTCCGTACTTCCTGCATGGATAATTATTAGGCGAGAACCTTTTCCAGACGGTGGCTTAAAACCTGGGGATAACCCTCGCGCAAATGCGTTTCGGCTGGAGATCACAGTTGTATCTTGCCATATCTTCCTCTTCGTGTGGCCAAAATTTATCCATGTTTCATCTACATAATAAATATGACTACCTTGCGAACGATAATGACGGATGTCTCGCAAATACTGACGACGCCATTGTTGAATGTCATCTCGCTCAATTAGCATAGACGAACGATCAACTTTACAATATCGGAATCCCAAATCCTTCATTAAATTTCGAACAGTTTCCATACAAATGTTAGGCAATTCTTCATCTTCGTTAATAGCTTCCATCACTTTTGATGTTGTCGGAATTTCATTTCTAAAATTAAAACTATGAACCTTCCTCCGTAGGCATGTCAGTGTGAAGCTATCGTAAATCTGTAACCTTGTTTGCATATTAACTTTCAACGGTCGTTTCTTGCCGGTGGTTGAAACATGGCCGCTTTCTTTGACTTCGCTCTTCATACGGTTAATACTTGCTGTTGACACACCTGTTAATTCAGCAACCATAGCTGTTATTGCATTGTCCGACTGATCCTGGTGCTTCTCTCTTAACTTGCACAAAACATTAAGAATGATAATCTCAGCAGCACTTTTTAACGGTTTTCCTGGTTTATGTGGTTGAAACACAATAGATTTGGAAGACGCCATCTTAACTCAACTGCGAAGGCTTACGTGATTGGTTAATTAACTAATGACTTTTAAACTCATAAATATTTGAAATGTGGTCGTTATCGCCTTAAAATATTTACCTTGATGAATTACGACATGTTTAAAATAATAATTTCTGTTAATTGGCATTTATTTTTGACAGTATCATTATTTAATGTACGGACTACTTTTCATTGCGAAGGTATACATCCAGGAACTGTTCATGTATTATCAGGTAAGCTTTGGGAGAACTATAGGTTCTGACAGAGAAGTGGACCATGGTAACAGGATAGACTCTTCTATGAGGTATTTTCCCACTCCGAATAAGTTTTATTCAATATTTTGGCTCGGTTCATTGAGCCTACTGAAGGAGATGAACTTTGTCGCTTCCATTTGGTCAGGGACAACTTGTTTCCTTGGCGATTTTCCTAGAAACATTGCGAGGACACTCATCTAATGGGAAGGAGGAAGGAGAGGGAACATTAAAGGTTTAGGCAGGGCCTGTCCTTGGAGACATGTTTCTAATTGAAACAATGTTTTAATTGGGATATGTAATTAATTGTGGCGTGGATGTGTGGGTTAAAAGTGAGAGAGAAAAGCAATTCTATTGGTTTCTTTTAAATGAAAAAAAGAGGAAAAATAAAATAATGTAAAATAAAATAACTAAGTAAATAATTAAGTGCTAAACTGATGTAATAGACAACTGAGCAGAGACTCTTCTCCTTAGACTCTCTGTGCCCCCCCCCCCTTTACCCGTTACATCAGATTACTGCTTTATTTACTTATTTATTTATTTTATTTTAATTTTTTCCCTGTCTATGATTTTAAAAAAACACGTGGAATTTATTTTCTGATTCACTTTTAACCTAAATATCTCTCAACGCAAATAAAAACATATCTCCACGGACTTCTCCTGTCTAAACCTTCACTGTTCCCTTTCCCCGTTATATCAGTGTGTTCGCTATGTGTACAGGAAGAAAGCCACTTTTCACAGAGAAAGTGGAAGTAGCAAAGTTCAACTCTTGCAGAAGGATCGAAATCGAGTTGAAGTATTTGAGTAAATCGAAGCAGGAAAATTCCTCTTTGGAGAGTAAATCCTATTGTCCAGAAAGAAGTTGAGACAAATTTCTTATACTCAAAGGCTTTCTCCAGGTATCTTACCATACGATCTAATGATAATACAAAATTATAATAGATTTTTTCCATTCTGTAAACATCTACCAATTTTTCTAAAGTTTAGGACGAAATGAGGTAAGGCTGATAGGCCGGTAATTTTTAGCTTCAAGATAAGTAGATTTCCCAGCTCAGAAATGAATACGGCCATGGTTTCTCTCCATTGAATCGAGATATGACCTACTCTATGATGGCGCGAACGATCCGACAAAGTATCATCAGTAATTAGGAAATAGAATTATATCCAGATCATGATTTGGAGTAATATCGTCCATAATTAGGGATTAAAATGGTTTAAAAGTTGAAATAGCCCATTGATTCAAAAATGTCCTTAGACATATTAGTCTGTTGGTTACCATTGAGGGATTGGTTGGTGCCTTTCATCACTGCTGACATTCCTAGATCCTTGAAAGTGTACATCTAACATTTTTATTTGTCGTCGTTTCCGGATTTTGTTTGACTACATATTTCTAAGTTTTATAAAAATGAATTAGTGATAGTTAGCTTCGTTAGTTTGTTTTAAAAAATTAGTTTTACGGAGATGATACATTTTCAGAGAAATTCTTTTATGAAGAAATTTTAGCCTCTCTAATGACTTCATTGTAACAAGTTGGTGTGGGTTACATTCCTTCCACTCTCCTGTCTTTTTAGCTTTATTGAAAAGCATACGGGTTTTGTATGTTAGGTTATGAAATTCTTTATTCCACTAGCGAATATGCTTAAGTAGACTTGCAATCTTCAACGGACATTGATGGTAAGAATTGGCAATAGTCTCTTGCAGTGTCTAATTGCTAACTCAATATCCAACCCGACCATATATTTAAACACATACATCTTGCAAGTGCTTCTAGATCCTCTCTGATGCTGTTCCTATCCGTCTTCCTTTCTGGAACATACTTTTGGTTGCTGTTAAAAATATATCTATGCGCTGAGAGAAAAGGTTCATTAGATGATGCCAATTGTTAAAAGTAAATTTACAGAACAGATTTTAAGATCAATGACTTCACTCCTAATCAGAATGATAAGATAATTCCATCGCCTTTATTTACATGTAAGAATTAGTACATATGAAATACTTTATGAGGGTTTCTCCTGCGTCGTTGCAGTCAATGCTTTCCCAAGCTATATGGTGCACATTGACGTAGCAACTACTAATAAGTTGTCTTCCATTGAGTTCAGTGGTTTATAATATTCCTCAACCTTAATGATGAGAAATTATTATTCTTTTCGTCTGAAAAGTAGGATAAAACAACAGTACTTTAACTTTATGTTCTGCAAGAATAAATTTGACTGCTGTTGTGTCTGCAAGGGGTACGACATAAATTCTTTCGGATCAAAGTATAGGTTATTATAAACAACAATGAGAGAGACCAAAATGTTTACCAAGTGACATCTTGGAACAGCTGTTTCACACTCTTTGGCGATCATCAGCCAGGAGCAGTCACCAGTAAGTAACAAGGTATCCGTACTGAGGCTAATAAGAATAATCATCGGAAGCGCAGTGGTGACTCAAAAGAAAAAATAAACAATAAAAGCTCACTATAATTTATGAGAAAATTCATGTGCCAGCCTTTCGCCGGTCTCAATGATTTTTTTTTAAAGTCATAAAAATTCAAACTGCGCATTTGAATTATTAATAAACAACAATGGGTGAGCCATTGTTCATTGTTCATTTTTTCTTTTGAGGCACCACTGCACTTCCGATGATCATTCATATTAATCAGAGTACGAAGACTTTGTTGTTTTACTGGTGACTGCTCCTGGCTGATGATCACCAAAGAGCGTGAAACAGCTGTTCCAGAATGTCACTTGATAAACAATTTGGTCTCACCCATTGTTGTTTATTAATAATTAAAATGCGAAATTTGAATTTTTATGCTTTAAAAAAATTCATTGAGATCGGCGAATGGCTGGCACATGAATTTTCTCACTAATTTTTCATTAGTGAGTTTTTTATTGTTCGTTTTTTCTTTTGAGACACCACTGTGCTTCCGATGATGTAGGTTCTTCGGTTGTTACAGGTTGTAATAAGAGATGATCCTTCTTTTGGCAATCCTAATCAAGTATTGTCTGGACCATATGGTTTCGATTTATACAAAAAAGAATTAGCTACTAAAATTCGCTACTAGAGGACATTCGGTGCTAAACATCGTGAAATAGCTCACTATTAATAAGTAAGATTTTGTAGATGTAAGGTGTACAGAAACCGATTGGAATCATTTTATAAAACTGAAGAGTCATGGCCCCTCATACCCACGAATTCTCTCTCTTTGTGATTTACGTACTTTTCATTTTTCTATAATTGTTCACTGTATTTTTGGAGATGCTTCACTAATTTCAGGTAGATAATTTTATTTAATGTTAACAGATGTTTCTTCTCAAGGAGCAGCAAAATGATCTCTATCCAGATCTAGATGCAGGATTTCCGCTTGTTTCTTCAGCATTTTCCAAGATAAATTTCGAAACAATAGAGGTGAGTATATTTGTATAGATTAAAAAGTTCTTTTTATCAGGTACTTTGGGGAGACACTTTCGGGCCATTAAGATATAGATGAAGATGAGGGTGAAATTGTGATGGGTACAGTACTTACCGTATTGTCCGGCGTATAAGACGACTTTTTAATCTAGGAAAATCTTCTCAAAAGTCGGGGGTCGTCTTATACCCCCGGGTGCTGAAACTTCCGAGCCGGACTGGAGAATCTGCGGTCGCCGCATATGGTGGGGGGAGCTCAAAAACGGCCGCGGCCGCATCCCCGCCGTATGCGGCAACCGTATGAAGGCAGCAAGGACGGCGCTGTACAAGTATGGTAGAAGAAAATCCACTCACCAGGATTCGTGGAAAGAAGTGACTTAACCCGATGACGAGGTGAGGATGCGCCTGACCGGGAAGGTGTAAGTGAAGGGCGGAGCAAGCTGCAGGCGTCCGGGGTATGGAAAAAAGAGATAGAGCGGAGACAGAATAAACAAGGCTACAGTTAAAAAATACTACGATTTTAATGAAATTCTAAAAAAATGTAGCATTAAAATAATGCACCAGAATAAACAAAGCTACAGTTCCTTGGAGACAGGGAGAGCTGACCAATCCAAGCAGGCGTTGTTTACAACAACCAGCCAATCGCCGGTAAGGTACATCGCTTTTAAAGGAAAAGTTTAATCCACTTGCACTGTTTTATGTTTACATGTTTGATGACAAACAGCACTATGTTTATAAGTGACAGTTTTCCTGCTAAGTATCTGCATGTCATAAGCATTTGAATTAAAATTACCACATTGAAATCAAATCTGATGTTTTTTTAATTTTTATTTGGTGTGTGTTGGAAGAGGGGTAGTCTTATACGGCGAGTATATCCCAAACTCTATATTTTAATTGGAAAAATTGGGGGTCATCTTATAGGCCGAGTCGTCTTTTACGCTGGACAATACGGTACGTACCAAACATAACATATGTAATGCAGAAAGAAAGACAGAAGAATCACCCAGAAATTGCAACCTTCTTCTCTACTTCACATGCTATCAATTAATACATATCTCAGTTATTCTTAAAATTTTGCTTTCTAAAAACAAAGTGGTATTTAATTTTTATTTTCTTATTTTTTTCGCTTAATTCAACTTTAGAATTTGAGCAATTGAATTACAGTGTTCCATTACATTTTGTGGTTTTCACTCTTTCAAGAAAGTAAAACGAAATCTAATATTTTGTAAGCATTTTTTATCTTTTATATAAATAAAATTATTAATTGATGGAATTGGGATGGTTCATCTATATTACTAAAATCTTTTATTTCTCTGTCTGTGTGTCTGTCTGTCCGGCGCAATTTTCTGTGAGAATGGAAAATAGAAATAATTTTTACAATGAAACATCCGCGACAAGAATCGAACCTGATCCGAAGTCAGACGTCTTATCCATTAGGCCATGGGGACTACAACTCACTTCTTATTGTTTTTTGACTTATTTCTCTTTCCCATTCCCCCATCAATAAGGAATGTAATCAAACTTTTTTTTTGAATCTCAAGATTGTTTATTTATTTCCCATTCGTCAGTTTATTTGTAATTCGAAAATGACAATTAGAACTATAATTGCCGAAACATTGCAATATTTTAAATATAATATTCTGACTTAACCAAATTCTGTGTGATATTGAAAAATAAGCGCTTGTACATGGAAGATGTTGGAATATAAAAAAGAGAGTCAAAAAAGACAAAAGCTCTATTTCTATTAGGTAGAATAATGAAAAATCGTTATTTGTAATTCAAAAACCACTGAAAATTATCAACCAATATTACTAAAAATCTTTTATTTCTCTGTCTGGTGCAATTGTTGTAATTTGTGAAAATAGAAATAATTTCAACAAGTTCACTACGTGAATCGAACGAGCAACCTTCTGCTCCGAAGTTAGACGTCTTAGCCATTAGACCACGAGGACTACATTTTAATCTACAAAAACTAAAAATATATCATAGATATATGATTCACACGCTGGTTCTAAAAGCAGTCGTGGATTGAGAGAATATAAACATTAAAAATTAAATTAAAAAAAAAAAAACTTTTAAAAAATTTTAGTTTTAGTTTACTTGATGTAATTTGTGTGTGTGTGTCTGTTGTTTACTAAATAAAAAGTTGTTTTCCGTTACATAAGCGAGGCTTCCGGAGCGAAGCGACGGGTAGCCGACTAGTCCTTGTAAATTCTTTATTAAATTGATTTCTAGTGTTAAATCCTGCTTCAAAGCTATCTTTAATTTGTATTGCTTTTTGTATTTTTAAAACTGCTTTTTGTATTTTTAAAACTGCTTTTTGTATTTTTAAAACTGTTTTTTGTATTTTTAAAACTGCTTTTTGTATTTTTAAAACTGTTTTTTGTATTTTTAAAACTGCTTTTTGTATTTTTAAAACTGCTTTTTGTATTTTTAAAACTGCTCTGTGCTTAAATATTTCTGTTCTTTTCTATTTTCATTGTCATCTAAAGGCCTACATAATTATTAATTCGAAAGAATGTTGACAGTTTTATAGAATATTTAAAAAGGAAAAATAAGTAAATCCTATTTGCAACACTTTTATTATATCACACAATATAAAAATGTACTACTCAGCCTTTACCTCTCCAAATATCAACAAAAGTATTTGTTCAGTAATTATTTTGATTGTACAATTTCCATATTTTTAGACATTATCCAAGCTCTACTGAAATCACTGCAGTTTCAATTTTCCATCAAATACACTGTTCCAAGTTTCAGAAACTTATTAAATAATTTAGAAGTGAAAGTACAAACTTCTACCATAAATAAAACAGCATCAAAGCTGATTGGAAGATTTTGAAATTATGCAAACATGAGATGGATCAACACCAAGAAAAATTGCAGATAGTCGATTGACTATCTGATGATTCAGCGGACAATTGAATATCAGATAAAGATCAAATTTATTTGTTTAAAATATTATTTTTTCCAAAACAAATAGCTATCACAAATAGCTAATTTCCTACGCGTTTTAGAGGTAATTGACATCAATTTAGTTCTTTGCATAATTCTCTTTTTAATCGTAATGCAATAAAGTAAATGGAGAATTTATTTATTAGTTTTTTACTGATATTTAGTAGTGTTGAGAAGATTAGTTCTTGAATTGTAATATCTTTTTATTTTAATCACTTACGTGTATTGAAACATTGTTTCATTTCCATCTTTAACTGGCAATGGCTGTATAATTGTAGACGGAATTTGTCTTTCCTTTAATATGTGACAAATATTAACAATAATTTATAATATATTTGATAGAAGATATGTCTGGGGAAATGAAGATATTTCATGAGCATTTAAAAGCATCTTGTATCAGTCCAAAATAGAAAAATAAAAATATCCTAGAATATCTAAAGGTAATCAGAAAAACATTTACATTTGTTTTATTGACTTTCAAAAGGCGTTCGACTGCGTTGAACATAACCAATTATGGAAGGCATTGCAACAACTAAACATTCCTGTGCATCTAATAGAGATGATAAGATCTCTATATACTGATCAAAAAGCTACTGTTAGAACACAACATGGAGACACTGAGTGGTTTGATATAGATAGAGGTGTGCGACAAGGTTGCATTCTATCCCTGTTCCTCTTTAATCTGTACTCTGAAATGGTAATGAGGAAAGCAGACTTGGAAGAATCAGAGATAGGTGTGAGGATTGGTGGTAGAGTTATCAACAACCTTAGATACGCAGATGATACAACTTTGTTATCAGAAACTGAGGAGGAGTTGAGACAACTTGTAGGAAAGATCAAGAGAGAAAGTGAAAAGATGGGTCTCCTTCTTAATATCAAATAGACAAAGATCATGACGACTGCTGAAACAAAGGATAATAAAATAACCATCGATGGAGAACAATTTGAATGCGTGAAAGATTTTTGTTTCCTTGGATCCAAGATTGACCAGAGTCAAGGCTGTTGTCCTGAAACTAAGCGTAGAATCGCATTGGGCCACAGAGCAATGTTGAGCATGAACACAGTGTGGAAAAGTAAGGACATCGGTCTTTCGACTAAACGCAGACTAGTCAATGCCATAGTGTTTCCTATTGCATTGTATGGATGCGAAAGTTGGTCAATGAAGAAAGCTGATTGGAGGAGAATAGATGGGTTCGAACTGTGGTGTTGGAGACGCCTCTTACGAATTCCATGGACAGAAAAGGTTACAAACAGGGAGGTTTTGAAACGCATGAAACCTGAAATTTCACTTGGCGGGAAGATAAATAGAATGCAGCTAAAATATTTTGGACATGTGTCGCGATCTGATTCACTTGAGAATGCAATAATGTTGGGAATGATGAGTGGGAAAAGAAGGCGTGGCCGACCGAGGATCACCTGGATAGACACTATTAAAACAATCACAGGTCTAAGTTTAGAGCAGCTAAGAAGGATGGCACAAGATCGGAAAGAGTGGCGAGAGATGACCCATCGAATCGCCAAGGATCGGATGCGGCTGAATGGATAAAAACAACAACAATGAGATAAAAAAAAGATTGTCTAAAACTACAGGTTAATATGAGGAGGCCAGCGCAGGAATTTTCTTTATTTTATTTTTAATATTTTAGTTTTTGTGTTTGTTTTAAATGTTGGAGGTTCCAGATACCTTTTGACTTCGATTTCTATTCGCAGTATTGAGATCTTGTTGTTTTACTGGTGACTCTTCCCAGCTGATGAACGATAATGAGCGTGAAATAGCTACCTTGGGATATCATTTAGTAAACACTGTGTCTCAACCTTTTATTGTGATTACGAATTAATCTTGTTGTATTGTGATTTATTCTCTGATGAATCATTAGTCATAGAAAGAGAAGAGAAATAAACACTGAAGAAGAATGAAACATCCAAGCCCACGCTGGGATTCGAACCCCGGTTCAGATGTATCAGTCTCATGGCAGGGCCACAAGGCAGGACCTTAATAACATAGTTAATCTTTCATTGTAACGA
>JAFIDM010008419.1:1635122-1659525 GCA_023159025.1 Thereuonema tuberculata | reverse complement strand
TCTATTGATGTGAAGCAAAACAATGCATTAAAGTATCAACAATAAATTATTTTTTTTACTATAATAGCAATAATAAAGAAGTATTGTTGCATGTTAACATCTGTTTCATATTACAACCCCAGTTCAACAATTCATTTTTTTGTAGAATGTTCTAAATAATTGTACCTATTCAAGAGTTTTAAATATTTATTTAAAAATGTGTGATATTTATCTCACACGATACGTATACTAATGCTACTGACGATTTTCGTACATTAGAGCCACTTGAAATTCAAGATTTTGTCAAAAATAAAAAAGTGGTCCATATTACCACCACCTCCCCTATTATTATTATTATTACTATGTTTGTATGTTTCAAACCTTGGGTTTCCCCAGCAAAAACAATATGGCGGGTCAAGGACCAAAGCACATACTGCCAAGTGTAAAGATGTGTGCAAGAATGATTAGGGATGTATGCTTGTGTCCATAAATTTCCTAACTATGCGTGTAGTGTTGAGTACCACAGCCTTCTGCAGTTGTGCATAAGTGTTTTTGTGAAGTCCTAGTGTGCTGAGACTGTGGTGCAATGTGTGAGGCACCACACCAGTGGCAGACAGAACGATGGGTACAACACGTACTCGATCCTGCCTCCACTGCTTCTGGAGCTCGTGTGCTAGATCAGTGTATTTACTGATCTTGTCTGCGTGAGTTTTCTGCATGTTCTTGCTGATAGGCACTGCAATATCAATTAGATAGGTCTGTTTGTTGACCTTATCAACAAGTGTGATGTCTGGTCTGTTGTGATGTATAGTTTTGTCTGTGTGAATGGGGCGGTCCCAGTATAGTTTATATGAGGGTGATTCTAATACGCTTTGTGGTATGTACTTTTAGTACGGGACCGTGCTCTTAATAAGTGAATGTTTGTGTGCTAGTTGTTGATAAACGATCGATGCTACCTGATTGTGTCGGTGGAGGTAGTCTGTTTGAGAGAGAAGGGGACAGCCTGATATTACGTGGTCGATCGTCTCATGTGTAGTGTGGCATTTCCTGCATTTGTCGTCATGTGTGTTTGCATTGTGTAGAATGTGTTTCTTGTAGTTGCGTGTGGAGATGACTTGGTCCTGTATTGCGATCATGAACCCTTCGGTCTCCCCCAAACAGCTCACCACTCGTCAGCCATCTGTTCGACGCTTCCATGTCGACATGAGGCTGGCTGAGTTCGTGATGATGTCTGCCATGGAGTTCCTTACGAGCCCATGATTCACGCAGCTGCTGAGTGTGGGTGTCAGGGGTGGTGAGTGTTGGAGAAGAGTTTTCGAGGTTAAGGGGTGTGAGGTTATTATTATTATTATTATTATTATTATTATTATTATTATTATTATTATTAAAAATAAGCATCCTGAAAAAAATAAAAAAGTAATAATTTGACACTAAACAATCGTCAAAATGATATAAGTTTATATGTTTAAATTTATGTTGAACAGATTTTAATTTCAGAAATTGAAAAGCAATACACTACCCTACAGTAATGGACCGGACAGTGCGCATTACTGGAAACATGTGAAAGTGTACCCTGATTTTAAAAGTGGGAAGTGATTTTAAAAGTGGATGCTGAAATTACATTAGCCACCCTGCGGGGCATGCTTTCCACAAGGTTTTGATACAGAGCTATGGGTATTTTTGTCCATTCCTGCTTCAAGAATATGGCCAGTGCAGCTGTAGATATCGGACGTGATTTCCTGGCCCTCAATCGATCTCAAACTCGTCCCATAAATGTTCGATGTGGTTTAGGTCGGGACTCTGAGCAGGCCATGGAAGCTGCTTTACAGCCATCTCTGTATACCACTGCTGGACAGAGGCTGAAACATGGCATGGAGCATTATTGTCCTGAAAATAACAATCGTCATTTCCAAGCATTTGCCATAGAGTAGGAACAACCCGATTATCCAAAAATGTCCTTGTAGCCTTCGGAGTTCAAGATTCCCGCAACAAGATGCAATGGTCCCAGGCCATATCATGAGAAACATCCCCACAGCATCATTCCGCCACCGCCGAACTTCACAGTTGCAACGATGCACTTGGGTAAAAGACGTTCGCCTGGCATTTGCCAACATGTCCATCCGACTGGAAAAGAGTGTAATGTGATGAGGCACGTTACACTCCATAAAATTGTTTTCCACTGCTCTACAGTTCAGTTGCGACTTTGCAAACACCACTTGAGTCTGGCGGTTCTGTTGAATGATGCGATGTGTGGTTTGTGTGCAGCACCACATCCGTGGATTTTAAGGACGTTCAATTCCTTCTGCAACATATTGTGATGAACTGTAATCCCTGATGCCTGTTGAAATTCATTGTTTATGATTCGGAGGGGTTTTTACGAATCTCGCGCTTTCAATACGCGTCGATCGCTTTCGGTCAGTTTTCGGGGACGACCAACGTGTGCATTTCGTGCCCCAACGCCCGTATTCTTCCACTTCTTGATGACATTACCAACTGCTGAACATGGCTGTGATAATTTCACCGAAATTGCACGAATAGACATGGCAGCAATGTGACAGCCAACTACAACGCCTCTTTCAAAGTCACTAAGTTTCCTGCGTTTTGGCATATTCTTCGCACTATTCGATATTTCTACAGATGTTTCCGTAGCAACTATCTGAATGGACCTTGCCTGATCACGTGCGCACATGCACTTTGACGATCTCGTCGGATTTTATGAAAATATGCTGGTGTCCGGTCCATTACTGTGGGGTAGTGTATGTTATAGTCAAAGTAACCAACGTCATTTGATAGATTACTGCTGCTGCTGTTTATTAATCAATTATCAAGTATTAAAACGTGTTTCTTCAGAGTCCTCTTCAATTCATAATCTAAATATAGGTAAAGATTTTTTACATCTCAACAGTATTCTTGTTGATTCTGAAAGAGATCCATATTGTTAGTTTTCTATTTCAATAGTTATAAAAGTGAAGTCACAAATTTTAAGTTTTTATATTCTTATCAATTTTTGAAATATCTTTTTTAATGTCTCTAATCATAAAAAAAAATTTCAATTTTCAATTTTTTTTTTCTTAAGCTTCGTACCTTCTTGAAACCTGAGCTCCAGAGAGATATCCACATTCCTGCTCTGAAACGATTCTACTTCTCCAGAAGAAATCGTCAGTATTTTCACAGAGATAAATCAGAAAACGTTTATGAGCAACCCATCAATATCGGTATCACTGGATGTGATCGAGTTTTTAATAAGAACTGTAGCTTTCTCCGAAGAACTGTATGGGGTTGTTTGATTTTAATCTCCACTGTCATCTGTTTTTGTCAGATTTCTGATACAGCGATCGCTTATCTGTTTGGTGATCCTGACGTTAGGTTGGATATTGAGAGAAATGAAACAATTGAGTATCCAGTAATCACAATATGTCCATTTCGGCCTTATCAGTACTGGAATTTTGTGAATGACATCAGAAAAGAGTATGCAAATGAATTGAATATCAGTGCAGAAGATGAGAAATCCATTCCAATTTATGACTTAATGAAGCTGAAAGATCAAAGAATTCTTTCATTTTGGACTGATTCAGGAGTAACCAAGGAATTTATATTCGCAATTTACATACCAGTAAGTACATAACATTATGATAACATAAATGATAAGATATAGAAAATCTGATAAACTGTATGATATCTCGTAACATTATGTTTAAAATGAAGTCTTGTCAAATGTTGCACAGTTATTTCTCTAGATTTTGTATTATTTTTATCTACATTATGCATATATTCTTCCCCAAAAACCTTAAATTATAAATAAAATAATTTATAATAAAATAAAATTAGAAATTAAATCATTTCAGAAGAACCTCTATACTGGAAAGAAAGGAACAGAAAAGTACAGTTTACATGAAACAACAACCGTAGATGGGAAGTGCTTGTCAATAGTTTTTAGTAAGTATAAAAAAAATAACTTTTCAATATTAACGAAACAAGAATTTCATATAAAATTATATGAATGACAGTAGTTTAGCAAAAAAATAAAAAAAATCGTGAAAGTATTAAAGTTACAAATATTTTTCAACATTGCAATGCTATTGCACGGAACTTTGCAATGTATTTCAGAATACTTACATTTAAAACATTTCTGACAACTAAAGCAATTACTTACAAATCTCACGACTGTATCCTACGACTGGTCATTTTCAATAATCTAACATTTTGTTAGTAACAAACGAGTAACTATATTCATCATCATATCTGAAACACGTAACTTTTCTACCAACCATGGATAATAAAAGCAAAACTTTCCAGAAGACATTGCTTTGAAATCTAACTGTATAAACAATAGGACACTATTACCTGAATACAAACAAAGTGAAAATCTCCCCTAATAATAACTCAAAAATAAAATTAGAAAAACGAAACTATTTTTTTTTTGACGTTTCAAACTTCATCTAAAATTTTCAGCATTTAATTCACTTAATGTATATTTTTTTGACAATTCCTAAAATTCATTTATTTCATGATTTCGTGAATTTGTAACTTTAAAATAATAATTTCTGATTTTATATTTTATAAATAAATTCGAATTTACAACGGAAATTACGGAATTAAATTGAATAGTCAGTATTCTCTATTCACATTTAGTAGTGATAATCACTGTGACAAACACTCATTGTTTCGAAATTTTCAATACAGAAATTACTCTCACCTCTTTACTGATGTCTACATCTATAAGATGCGTCGAGAAATTATAAAGTCACACAATCAATCTAAAATAAAACACGATATTTCCAACAAAAGTATTATTCAATGTTTGCTATTCCCTTCGTCATACCTGACATAAATTATAAAACAAAATGGAATGGCCAAAAACACAAAACGTTATGCATTATTATTAATTCTACCATGTTCACAAATTATAAAACCATTTCACAAAACCTAATATACATTTCTATTTAAATACTTTACTTCACTCCAAACAAATATAAATACACCAGAAATGACCAATATTTCGTCTATCCAATCGAAAGACCTTTTCTAGGTCTCGATATAACGAAACTAAAAATATTAAAATAAATAAGAGGAGAAAGAAAAGAATCTTTTCATTTATTTTAACTACTTATTTTAACAAATCAAGTTGAGTAATGCTGGGCGAACACGCGGCAATTAGCGGCAATATTGTGGGGACAATATGGCCCAATTTTATTGCTGACAACCGTTTGCAGCAATTTCATTGGTTGTCAGCAATAAAAAGGGGCAATATTGTCCCACAATATTGCCTGAAATTGCTACGTGTTCGCCCAGCATAACTCCATGAAATTGTTGGAAAACTTAGAACTGACAACATTCAATGCTTCCGCTACAGGAATGTTGGTATACATTCACTATATATCCATGGTATATAATTTAAAACTCCTATCATTACCGTTAGGCCTGTAATCCTTAATTCTATTGTAAGATCTTTAGAATTCTTTAAAATTATCTCTGGTCTATCTAATACAATTTCTTTAAGAATAGAATTAAGAAATTTTCCTAAATTATGGAGAGGAGATCTATATGAGTTAATTACAGGTATAATAGGGTAATTATCCTTCTGTATTTTAACTTTTGCTTCAAACCTTGGAATGTTCGTCTTGTCACTTATCATATTTTTATATTCATATAAATTAATGATTTCTAGTTTCTGTTATTTCTCTCTTAACTTTATTATATAATGTCATTGTGATATCTTCATTTATCTCAGCAAAGTCTCAAGAATGTAGTAAACCAAATACTTTCTCTCTGTAATTATCTTTATCTATTATTACTAGCTTATTTCCTTTGTCTGATTTATCTATGATAATGCTATCGTCTTCCAACATATGCTTTATACATCGTATATATCTATTAGGGATATTTGGTCTCAAGATTTTATCCTCTAAGTTATTATAAACCTGATACAATATTTCTTTTCTTTCTTTGAAAAACCACATCTTTTTCTCTACTTCTGATGGAGTAGAAAAAAAGATTTTCATGGAGTCACTCAACTTGATTTGTAAAAATAACTATTTCCAATTCGAAAGTATTTTATGTATGAACAAATTAAGGGGTTTTCGATGGGAAGCCCAATCTCAGGCACAATGTGCAATATTTTCTTAAATTGGATGGAGAATGAATACATTTTAAAATGAAAGGAATCTAAATTTCACAAGATATGTAGACGATGTTTTTGTAATATGGGGGGGAACAGAGAGGCAATTCTCTAGGTTCTCTAGGTTAATTATGTTAATAGTTTTCGTAAAGACATTAATTTTAAGATTGAGAAGGAACTTGATAACAAGATAGTTTTCCTAGATTTATTGATTAAGAAAGCATAGTCTGGAATTACTTATAAGCAATGTGTTAAACCTTATCAGAGTAATCATCTACTAAATTTTAATTCCAACCACAAAATTTTAACCAAAAAGGAAATAATTTACAACAACCTAAGAAGGATTGTTAACAACACTGACAATAAGAAAGATTGGCATAACAAGATTTTAAATTTAAAGGAACGTCTACTTTAAATGAATACCTAATAATACAATGAAGGTTTAACGTGCATTAATGTAATATGAAAAGGGAAGAAAAATCTATAAAATGCACAAATTCGTTAGAATTGTTTGCTTTTAACGAATTGAGCCATTATCAAAAGCAATCTGGGATAGCTATTTCGTCCTTATTAGGACTCATCAGTCAGATTTAGCTTCGATAATGGAACTCGGAATGCGTCAGTACCTATGATTCCGTCTCTTACAGCGATTTTTCTTTAGTTGTTTGCTTTCAACCAGGTTCCACTTCCGGGAGCGGAGACGGAATCATAGGTACCGACGCATTCCGAGCTTCATTATCAAAGCTAAATCTGGCTGATGAGTCCTAATAAGGACGAAACAGCTGTCCCAGATTGCTTTTGATAATGGCTCAATGCGTTAAAAGCAAACAATTCTAACGAATTTGTGCATTTTATAGATTTTTCTTCCCTTTAAATGAATACCCTAAGAATTTTGTAAATAACTTCATTAAGATTTTTCTCAAGAAGAAAAACATTATCAAAGATGTGAATGTCACCAAAAATAAAGATTTTGGAACAGTAAAGTTAGCTATAGGTTTAAAGATCAACAGGAACATCAAAGAAGTATGTAAGAATAATAATGTCAATTTGGGTTTTTACAAAGACAACATTTTATTTAAGAAAAGATTGGTTGAAAAGAAGATGTTAAACAAAATGGGTGTTGTTTACCTATTGCGATGTAGAGACTGTAAGGATAATGATATAGGGGATTGTATTGGAATGACAGGTCGGACTCTGCAAGAGAGACTTAAAGAACACGTTAAAACGTACGAGCACAGCTACCGAGATGTTTCCGACTGGGCTGATCACTGTTCAAGTCTTAACCACAACCCAGATCCGTTAGTGCTACGTTATTTTTGAAACTACAGATAGATGAGAGGAATATTGGAATCTTGTACCATAAATTGCTGCAAATGTTTTAATAAGAACAAATCCCTTAAAGTTAATGAAATTTCATTTTTTTTTTCGAAAATTTTCCCAATAATTGTTTATTGTTTTAATTGTTAATTATGTTTATTATTTTGAAACAAAGATACAATATAGTTTAAGGACTGTTTGTTATATTTTGTAACGGTTAGAGAGAGGAGAAGATTCTTTTCTTTCTCCTCTCTTATTTATTTTAATATTTTTAGTTTCGTTATGTCGAGACCTAGAAAAAGTCTTTCGATCGGATAGACGAAATATTGGTCATTTCTGATATATTTATATTTGCTTGGAGTGAAGTAAAGTATTTATAAAGCCATTTGTTCTAATATCCAATAAAGTTACTACTTTTCCGATTAACTTTGAAAACACGGTTAGGCAATGATTGCATGAGGTATTGGAGATAAGTTTTATCTTTATTTTCCCATTCCTGAACAAAGCTTTCTTTTAAAGTCTCAACGTTGTTGAACTGCCTTTAACCAGCATACACAGCGCTTGTTAAGTAGCTTCAAACGTTCTCTATTGAGTTTAAATCAAGGGAACGGCAGGTCAGTCCATCACCCGCACACCATAGTCAAGGAACCACTCATAGGTCGATGTGGCCTTATGAAATAAAGCATCGTCCTGCTGGAAATTAGAAGATAAAATTACCCGTTCTCTCAGTAAATGCCAACATCTGTAACATCTGATATTTTACAGCATTCATCCTTCCTTTTACAAATGCTAGATTACTCTTAGAGTGCCATCCAAAGGCTCCCTAGATTGTCACGAGAAAAGGATTGTCAATGAGCAAAAGATAAATAAAAAAAAAAAAATAAAGCACTCTGCTACCACCTGTCTGAGACTGGAAAATAATAGAGAAAGAAAATAATGGATAAGCATAAAAGAAATGAAACACACAAAGTAAGATTAAGATAAAAAAACACACACAGGTTTAATCAGGCTAGAATAAATACAAAAACAAAACAAAAATGCTTGCTTAGATGAAAAACACCAAGGAAAAAAAATTAAATGTGATTCATCTCATATTACTAGCTTTGTACCCATATTGTTGGCTTCATAATTTCTGGATGCACCCTATTTGCCAAGTGTCATTTTCCATAAGTCTGATATACTATCAGGCAGTTAACTACTAATTTATTTTTATTATTTTCAGCAAAATATTTCTTTCTACACTTGCTTTGTTTATGTAAGCCTCAGCATATTATCTGAATAGACGATTTTTAACTAATACTATGCCATCTCCCGTGTACACGCGCTTGTTTTTCTATATCACATTTTCTATCAAGTAAGAATATTATATTTAAAATGTTGCAACGTTTCGTTAATTATAGTTCTAATTGTCATTTTCGAATAACAAATAAACAGACGGATCGGAAATAAATAAACAATCTTGAGATTAAAAAAAAAAAAAAAGAAAGTTGAATACATTCATTATTGATGGGGGAAGGGGAAGGAAACATAAGTCAAAGAAAAATATAAAGTGAGTAGTAGTCACTTTGGCCGAATGGATAAGACGTCCAATTCGGATCAGAAGTTTACAGCTTCTATTCCCGTCGCGGACGTTTCATTGTAAAAATTATTTCTATTTTCCAATCTCAGGAAATTGCGCCGTACAGACAGAGAAATAAAAGATTTTAGTAATATAGATTGTGAATTATTTTAAATTAGTGGAGGCTGAGGAGCCAATCATATGTATTATATAAAATCTCTTCTTTGTCTGTCTGTCTGTTTGGCGCAATTGTTGTGATTTGTGAAAATAGACTAGAATTAATTTCTACAAGTTTGCTACGGGAATCGAACCTGCAATCTTCTGATCCAAAGTTAAACGTCTTATCCATTAGGCCACGGGGACTACATTCTAATCACTATAAAAAATACGAATATGTCATAGACGCACTCGCTGGTTCTAAAAGCGGTCGTGGGTTGGGAGAATCCACTTTTCCCGGGTTCCTAGTTCTTTCAAATATTATTCTGCCTTCTGGTTTTAAACTTCAAATTCAAAAAGTTTAATGTGATTTCGATTGAAATCATCCAACTACTGAAATCGCAATTATTGAATATTTTCTTCCTTTATCGAATTTGGCCAACTATGGACCACGGAACTAGCTCAACCTGACAACGTTAGGCCGAAGTCAAGAAGGGGGACGAGATGCTCATCCCGTCCAGGATAACCCTGAGATAGTAAGTCCCAGGGAGAAACGGACGAAACACAGAAGAAGAAAGAAACAGCCATACCAACACCGGGATTCGAACCCAGGTTCCGACACATCGGCCACACAGCAGACCCCCATCTAAATCGCTCGGCCTTGCCGGAACGGCTATTAAATATTTATTTATATTGTAAATATAAAAAATCTGGTCACAAGTTATTTTTCTTTTCATTCCTTTTTTCTTTTCGTTTACGCTTCCTGAAATTTATATGTTTTAGTTTAAAAAGAAAATCTGAAATTTCAAAGACAAACAAATGTGTTTATGTTGACTATTTGTAAAAAGGCTTAATTTTATATGGAAAACATTACGTCTGCTTTTGAGTTGTTGTTCTGTAGTATTATTTTCTTTTTAAGTAATACATAACTTCCTTTACATTTTAAGGACTAAACAAAAATAGTTCTTCAGGAACTGATATTGCTAATTATTTTATAGATGCACCAATCAAATTTTCTGGACCAGCAACAGGTGTTCTGTATGTCTTCAATCCAGCAGAAACATCAGCAGCTATCGATTTCACAGTGAGAATATAAGGTTTTATTTCAATCATAGTTTAGATATTTCAATCAAGGTAAGCTGTTAAAACTGAAAATAGGGCGCTCTCAACATTATGAAAAATATAGAATTCTATAAATTCTGTAAGTGATAAATGAAACTAATAATATTTTTGTTATCAGGGAAGTATTCTTGCAACAAAAATATTCGTAGGCCGATGTAGTTACTTTGTTTCTGTCGTTAATCCTAATTTTCTAAACCACATATTTCTTTCAGAAACTAATTTTTAAATCACAGTTAAGTTAGTTTAATGCTTTTTTGAAGTATACTGAATATTCAGAATAAAATGACCAATCTAAAAAAGATCTTTAATAATCCTGATTAACATCTTTCGTTAATGAAATAAAGCATTTTTGTCACTTCTAATTGGAAATCAGAGAAATTAAACGAAATTTTATTTGTTGATGCCTTTAAGAGAACATTCACAAAGGTAAAGATGTGTCATTGGAAAATATCTCAAAATCGAAATCCAGTCACTTGCTATTTGTTCCGATCTTTTGCTTTCAAAATAATACGAAAGTTTTGATCCAGTTTTATTTTTGAAACAAACACCTCCCTTTTGTCAAAGATTCACCACAAAACAGATCATAGCAATAGTCAATACAGAACATTTTTAGATAAAGTTCTAAAAGTTTAGATTAAATCTTTAAAACAGAATTTAAATTAGGAAGTTTCAGAATTATCAAGATTATATTATTTCCATATGAAACAATTTCTGATGTTTCTTGGTTTCTTTCAATGACTAAATAATTTCAAATTTAATAGTCATTGAAAAAAACAGGAGAAAAGAAAATGCAGTGTGAAAACTCCCTGCTTTGAGTTATAGTCGAACGGTTATCTGAGACAGCTGTTTCTTCCTTATTATTACTCATCGTTGAAGATAACTCAAAGGCGTGAATTGAAACGTGCATTTTCTTTATTCCTTGTTTTCTCATATTTCAATTATATCGCACGTTGAACTCCACTAAAAGTAGCCACTTTAATGATAGAAATATTTTTTCAATAACACATTTTAAATCTCTATATTTTCCAGACTGTGATTTGATATAATATTATTCATTAGATGTATTTTCATGCTAAAGAAGACGACCCTAGAACTTTGGATCCAAATATTTATATTCCATTATACAATTCAAATGAAGGAATGTGTGGTCTTCGTCTAAAAAAGGTAACGCACACTTTTTTCTATCAGTTTCTTACATCTGCTGTGAAATGGATATTTAATGAATAAATCACTTGGTCTGCATCCGAATTTAGATTCAAAGGCAGAGTTAAAGAATTACAGAAAATATATCAATTAATTAGGGGAAAAAAACAACTTTTTAAGTATTTTAGTAGGACAAGCATTATATCTCCTATTCTAATGATTAACGAAAATAATGACCTTCTTCTGGACAAGCAATATTGTGAGATAAGTAAGAAATACCGTGTTTATTTTCACTTTCTACATATTGACTGCATTTAATTCTTGAGTAAAAAAAAATTAAGTGGTAAAAAAATCTGAAAACAACGATTTTGATATCTTTCAAAAAAAGATCTCCAAACTCAAACGATAGCTTGGATCTGAAGTGGGACTTGATACTGGATAGATCCTTATTTCAGGGATTTTTCCACTCGAGGTGAGATTTTCTCGATATTTCGGTCCTATTCCTCGGGCCGCCTTCATTAATATTATTATTACTATTACCAAATCATTATTATTACAATTGTTATCTCTTACCAATTTTCCAACTTCTTTGAATCAATTATTATTTTATTTATGCAATATAAATATATATATTTATGTAATATATGCATGTTACCGCTAAAGCTCGAAAGCCGTTAATGTGCACATTACCTAGCTAATCTGTAAATTAACTGATTTGCTCCGTTAATGTGTGAAATCAAGAGTTTTTCCGCAATTTATCTAGGTAATGTACACATTAACGGCTTCCGTATTGTTAACATTCAAAAATTTGTTTCTCTCAAACTGAAAAATTTTAAAGGGAAAACATTGTTTCAAAAGTTACCAACAGATACATCCTGGAGCTGACGATGCCTCACTTAACCTAACCTATAGCTAATCGGAATAAACATTTCGGTCCTTCGGACCTCATTCGGATGAAATTTGTTTTGGAGGCTAATTAATCCGAATAAACATATATCAAAATACCATCACATCAATCGAAAAATAAATTCAGTAGCCGTGTAAAGAAAGGAATTATGCTGGGCTATTCAGTGACGACGAGAGGATGCTATATCTATGATGTGGAAGCAAATAAATTGAAACTAGAAATGCCTACATTAATTACAATCAAAGAGATTGTGATCTTTTGAAAGGAAAAGAAAGAAAGTTAGATTCATACAAGAGATTCATTGTGCCTAAAAAAAAAAGAATGAGTGATGATGGTTCATGGACCGAAGAGGAGAATAATTCGCACAAGGAAGAAGCTGAGACCAATCACTGATCGTAGGAGTCGTCACTAGAAAGTGAAGAAAGCGATAGGGCATCGGATAATAGTGAGTCCGAAGAAGAAGATTATGTCTTTGCGGAGAAGGAAAATTGTGGAAAAACAAAACGTCTAATGTTACCATATCTAAGGATGAGCCTAAAGCATATGAAGAAGCCATTAATGGTGATAATAGTTCAAAATAGCAATCAACAACGAACTAGAAAGCATTGCGAAACACGTGGATCGAAACTAAAATATCAGACTATGTGACACCACTCTCTACCAAGTGGATCTTCTGTAAGAAAAAAAATTCATAAGGGAAGGTGGTGAAATATAAGGAACGTTTAGTTGTATTCCAATTTCTCTTTCTGGTGCAACAGTGTTAGCTTTCTACTGTTTGCAGATGGATTACATTTGGTTTTTTTTTTCTTTTAGCTATCGTAGTGAGGAAAAACAAATGAGGTGAGGTACGCGGAAATGTTGTTATCACGTGCTACATGTTCATTTGAATGAGTCACACAAAGAAGGACGTTCAAATTAAATTATCCCTATGCAAAGACCCAATGGGTGAAACAACGTCATACTTGGACTACACACATTTCAGATGATCAGTAAAAGATTTCTGTAATTAAAAAAAAATGAAAACATGACCAACAGGGGGAAATATGGCGATGCTTAAGGTGCCCCTGTGCAACATATCCCAGTTGCGAGTTGCAGTTACCATACAGATTACTGGTCCGGTTGGAAAGATTTGCTCTAAAAAAACGGGCCGATTAGAAACGTAGCAGTAAACCCTCTTCATACTGCTACCTTTGGTGAATTTAAAAGAATCTGTTGAAACTGATGAGGATTCTCTGCTGCTCAGATGCGGCAGTTTTACGTGTTCACTGATCCACATAACATCATCATGTGTTCATTATTCCACAGGATATTCCAGGACCAATCTTCGTCCATCCACGTTGCATGCATGCCTGGAATGTCAAAGCAAACTTTTCTGGGATGTCGCAATCACCAGATTGACTTCAACTGTTTAAGTTGTAACTTCATCAAGGAAAGGAAATCACATTTTTTGTATGATGTACGTTTAGAATTAAAGAGAGTGAGACGACAGTAGAACCTATCTTTAATTAGGCAGAGGACGATAGAAGAGGAGAAGAAATAGGAAGGAAAAGGAATTGAGAAAACGATTCTAATCGCAATTTCATCTTGTCCACAAACGAGTGCCAGAGGTTAATGTTTTTAGTTGAACTGAAAAATAAAGGTGATGTTCAATCTAATTTTTTAATTCAATAAGAAAAGTACATTCACAAATATCATCAGGAACTTCATAATAACGAAAAATTTGAACAAGTACTGCTCTTGTTTGCTATTTTCACTCATTGGTTTAACATAATATTATTGATTGTAGGATATATTTAAAAATGTATTTAATTTTTTCTTTTGAATTTACTCATTGTAATTTTTCTATTATTTTTTTTTAAAAGAAATAGATTTCCATGAGTATATATATATATGAGTATATATACAGCATTTGCTCTATTTTGTTACCTTACATCTGCAATGTGGAAATGAAAAAAAGGACTTATTGAAAAAGTTATTTCATTTTTTGGTTTCGAGTTCTTGAAGTTAACGTATTTCAAATTAATGTTATTTATTTTCCTTGACAGGAAAAAAGTCTCTTTCTTGTGTTGCAGTACGTTAGTTTTTCTTTCTGCTCCAGCAATAATTTTAGTTTTATTGAAACCATGGTTTAAGTTAAATCCTTTATTAAGAGAAACTATTTCATTGATTTTCAGTCGTTTTTTGCTGAGACTAACAATATAATCAGAATCTTTACAAAACTTATTATAAAACAAATTATTAGTTTCAAATCAAAAACTAACCTTTCTGTTTTAAAATTTTTAATTAAAGAAGGAGTTTAGTTTTTGGGTGTAAATTGCACGACTTACTATGGTGCAGGAAGTCCTCCTGTGACTCCTAAATTGCTAACTTTACCACGCACTTTCTGTGGTCTTTAATCCATCTGTGTATCTTGAGTCCAAATTAATTTTTAATTTTCTTGAAGAAATTCATGATTATCAGAATTCAAACTTCAATCTTGACATCCATTAGACATAAATAAATAGATAAACTTCTAAATCTTCCAAAACATTATTCTTACAAGTATAATAAATAAAAACACAATAACTGATCAAACTTCCACAAATCTTCATTATTTTCGATGTTTCTGCTCTTTCACAGAGAACTTTCTTCAGGAAAAATTACACACGAAAGGAAGAAACAAAATTTTTTTCCTTCCTTGACAATAGATTTGATTAAACAATCATAAACTATCACTTGATAATAACAATAATAACAATTTGATCTAACATGTTAGAAATGGAATGTGCTGTAAGATATCAGGATGAAATTCTATAGCCTGTAGTGGCGCACTACGGTGGAACAGTTGGGGCCAACTTTCTTTTTATGGACGATTATAAAATCGTCCACTGTGCGCATCTCGTCAACAATATGCTGAAACAGGCTGAAATCGAGCGCATGGACTGGCCTTCACGTTCTTTCAGATCTGAATCCCATCGCACAACTTGGGATGCACTAGGAAGACGTGTGCCAGCCACCAATCACCTCCCATAACACTTTCTCAGCTGGCAGTTGCCCTGGTGCGCGAGTCGCCAGGAATCCCACAGGACCAATTTGATCCTCTCCATGCCTCATCGCTGTCAGTGTGTTGTAGCAGTCTCAGGTGCCTGTACACTTGACTGAATAACTTTACTGAACAGTTAATGTGCGACACCTTTTCACGTTTGACATTCGAATGTTAACCCCGTCCATGTGTCACTTCCTACTGAATCCCGATAAATCGATTCTGCACCTCATTTCCATATTCAGACAGCTGTTCCATCCTTATTAGGAATCAGCCACAGAATTTACCGTTGATGTTTGGCTCAGTTTGCGGGAAAGCTCAGGGAAAAGCATTCACGATTACGGGAATGGTCGACGACGATAAAAATCCAGTCAATTAAAAAATAATTCTGTGAAATCCACATCGCTTGTCCTTTCACTGAAAGGCACAAAGGGATTTAATTATAAATAGGAAATATTATAAGTGCAATGAAAAAAAAAATTAAATTCATAATAATTCATAAATAGAGAAAAAAATTCACAACTTGACAGTAAATAGGCCTTCGCACATTGAGCGAACATCAAAAGTCATCATCTCTAGATCGATCGTCATCATCTCCTTCTGCCTTTTCATCAGAGACCACGGACTTCAATTGTAGTCCTTCGAATTCTGCATCTAAACTATCTATCTGAAAAGGCTGAACTAAACAATTATTACCTAATTATTAGCTAAAAAAAGGAAGTTATTTGATGTAAAATGTTACCGATAGACCAAGGTATTCATTGCTCTAAAGCTGCATTATACTAGAAGAATTTTGTAGAATCTATTCAAGTCCGCAAGTTTAGGCCGAAAACGGTAAACAAACTAGAAGCATTCTGTTAACCTAACTATGTCATAATCTGCTAACCTTAATCATAGTCACAATCTTCATAATCAGAATTTTCTTACTTCAAAGATAATGCTATGGGACGCAAATAGTAATGCTTCTGGAGAGATCTGAGATATATTCTGATCAACACATCATATCTAAATAAGTAAGAATTTGAAAAAATAATCATTATGTTGGTGCAAAGAACATCAAAACTGAAGCTTTGACTATTTGCAGCAGTTGATCCATCGAATCGTGTTTTAGTTTGGTCTCCTGTGGTTGAGTTTATTTCCATCAGAGGAAGAATTTCTGTATAAAGCTGTCCAGCAAAGGCTATATGGTTTCAACCACAAAGCAAGGAAGCCAGTCTTTGATAATACGTGTATGTCTGTATGACGACATGGAATCATTCTGAATGGTCGTATAGCACCTGAAACGTTCTCCAGTAGCTTATGCATCCGATGGTGCAGAAAATCTTCCCGTATGTCTACACTGGATTCAAATAGATAATTTAGTAGCCCATCGTTCAAAGTGCATAAGAAGTTCCGTTGAGAAATACGAGAATGAATTTAAAACAATTGCACTGGTTTTGTTAGCTACATGACCCTAATATTATCAAATCCCTATGGGAACACCTTGAATCCGTAGGTGAGAGCACTATTTCCTCCATCTTCATCACTCGCAGACGTGGCAATGATTACAAGAAAATGTTAGAAAATACCGTGTTTTCTGTGAGAGACCAGTATCCATCTATTCCACAGCTGCTCTTCAGAAAATGCACATGATGGATCAACTCCCTATTAATTCAGATATTTATACAAATATGCTATTATTCATCTATTCTTATCTTGGTACGACAATTCAAAATTGCCTCGCTTATTTCTGACAACTATTTAGAAGAATTGATTGTGCAAGTACTGCTTTATATATATAAATATATATTCTGGAATAACTTTAATAATCTATCGTTTCTGCTCAAATGCATAACTTTTGAAACTTTTAACTTTTAAAACTTTTAAAACATTTCATATCAATAAAGTATTTCATATCACGGAACTGTAAAGGTAATAAAAATCAAGTTTAAATATTATCTTTTAATTGGCTACTTTTTAAGAAACAGTATTTCAAAGATAAAATTATTTAGACATCTTATCTCAAACCTCAACTGCAACATTAACATTATTAACTGCTTAACATTTTAGCCTTATAATAACAGTAGAGGAAGGCATGTCTTTCCGTCTCCACTGGTGTAAAAGTCGGAAGCGATAATGTCTTTCTGAAACATTGTTAAGTTTTGAGATAAGAAGTCAAAAAAATTTGACCATAGAGATGTAAATAAGTGTTGCTTCCTGATACAATTTAAAGAAAGGAGTTTAAATAGTCTGAACTAAATGCAAACCTATTTGTCTTTTGAATTAGTTAATTTCAATACGAAAAGAAAAAATAATAATTAATTATTAATAATAACATAATCGAAATAGCACTGAAACAGACAATCTTCTTTTAAGTTTTCGTTCTTTGTAAAACATTAAAACATTATTTTCATTCGGTTAAGTTCTTTTATAAATGAATTGTAGTTGTTGAAGTAAAATGCAGGTCTGTTTTTATTAATATTTTTAGAAACATTTGTATAATGCTATTTTTTTTAGTAATAAGCTTAGTTTAATATGTATTTAGTAATATTTTCTCTCATATTTGTTATTATACTTTTGTTGAGACATGGCATCATTGCAGTATGATTAAATTTCTAAATGTACTTTATATAATTTCTCTTTGCAGGAAAAGCATGTTTCAAGAAAGAATAAACCCTGCTCTGATGCGATCACTGCAGCCCAATGTAAGAGTAAATGCTATGACTTGAAGCTGGAAGAAACAGCAACATGTCGGTAAGCAATCAATATATTAATCGTTTATCAGTTTATTCCAGTCAAAAAGTTGAGAAACGTAATATTTTTGTTTAAGATAGATTTTTTATTTCGCATTTTCCACACATCACCAATTTCATAAAACTGAATTCTTATAAATCATCAATAAAAATACAGTACTTGAAGTCTTGAGAAAAAGTTTCACTGAATATTGTTTAAGAATTTGAACTGCTTAACATCTCTACTATTGAACTATACAACGGTTGAATACGAAAATAAAACAGCTCTTAAATAAATACCATATTTAATGTGGTACATTCTTTTTCTCACATTATTAAAGTTTATAGACTGTATGGACAATTTCTTCTAAAAAATTTTATATGACCTCGGATACATTATTATTTTTGATATAAATGGTGGTCTCATGAATTACTGAGCAACGTATTTATTTTTAAAGATGTCAATGCTGAACAGTGTTGTGTGCCCACTTAAAATCGAAACAGTAAATGAAGTAATAAATAAAAATAAAAGTAATTTAGTAGTTAGTTAGTCAATTACATTTTTTCGGCGCATTTGCATATATGGCGAAGTTATTATAATAATAAATGTCTACTAATAACAATAAAAACCGCTTCTTAGTAAAAAAAGAAAGTAAAAATTGTGAATGCCAATTTTTGCATCATTAATGAAAATGAAGATGTTTATATTGAAATGATGAAAATTAAGGGTTTCTGTAAAAGAGTCAATAAATGAATAGTTCTTAAAAATATCAATTATAATTAGAAGAGTGAAGCGAGTCTCTCCGTTCAATCAGATCAATTTTTGTGAATCGTTTTATTCAAAATTTGCAGTACCTAGAACTATGAAATTTTGCATGCACTCAGAAATCCATGTACAAGTGCACAAGCATATTTGTAACATTAAAAACTATTAATTTTATAAGATTTTTGTTTTAAATCTTGGAGAAAGCAAGAGCAAAGGCCATAACAAATGCGCCGTTAGTTCTGAACCCGAAACATTTTTTTTTAAATTTCTAATAATCCTACAGCGGCTTAGCATTTTTTAAATACCTGCAATATTAAAATGCAAATATATTTATTATGTAAATTTTCGGAAGTAATTTTAGCAGTGAGGAAGTCTACTCAAAGGCCGGGTTATTGCTGTTTAGTTAAGAAATTACATAAAAATTAATTTTCAATGGAAACCTACAAACCTCACATTAAAACATAAAATGATGAATAGCTTCACCATGATTAGGAGGCATTTGATCGAGGCATTAGTAACATTTTAGAATGAAAGATTCTAACATTGGAGAACATTTTATTTCGAAAAAAAAAAGCTCTAAGAAGCTCTATCGAAATTTCTATGAACATATCAATAAACATGTTTTATCTACTGTATATTAAATCTTCTTATAGATAAAATTCTAATGATTTAAACAACTGCTTTCAATTTCACTGACACAATTCTATTTTTAATGTTCCAAGATAATGAAAAACGAAACTTTTCCTTTATGTATTTAACACGAAAAACTCGAAATAACTCCTTCTTCCTCCTAAAACATCATTTAATCAATATTTCAACTTCTTTAGTAGAAGTTTTCTTCAGGAAAAACTACAGAAAGTATAGAGAAAAACCTAAGTTTTATCTCCACACTTAAAACAGAATTCAAAATATCAACAATCATGGAATCATTCATGACCCGATTTTTCTTGAAAAACAAAACTATTAATCGTAATGCTATTCTTCCTGAACAGTAACAATTTGTACATTTATAACAAACTATTAAATATCATACAATTTCTTCCCTAACAAATCAAAAAATAAATTATGAAATATCATACCATTCTTTCTTAACAAATCACATACACACATAACAATTTATTTACATTTTAAATTAAGCCAATTTCAATTTCAAAAAAAGAAAACATGATAAGATAAACAAATTATACAAGATGGGAGTGATTTACACATTGGAATGTAGGGACTGTGGGAGGTTATACATGGGGAGTTCCGGCAGATCTTTTAAAGAACGGCTAAAGGAGCATTCTAATGCTTGTAGAGACAATAAACCGGAACTGTCGGACTGGGCGTTTCACGCTATAAATTTGGTCCATAACCCGGATCCAATTATTGATATTATTTATGTATCCCAGGATGAATCCGAAAGATTCATTCTGGAATCGGGTTTTATTAATTTGACAAATTGTATGAACAAAATTAAGGCGCTAAAAATGAATCCTATTTCGTTCAGTTTTTCTGAAAAAATTGTAAAAAATAATAAAATTTTAAAACAAAAATTGAAATCGGCATAATTTAAAATGTAAATAAACTGTTATGTGTATATGCTTTGTTAAGGAAGAATGGTATTATATTTCATAATTTGCTTTTTGATTTCTTAGGGAAGAATTGTATGATATTTCATAATTTGTTATAAATGTACAAATTTTTATTGTTCAGGAAGAATAGTGTTAAGATTAATAGTTTTGTTGTTCAAGAAAGTTTGTGTCATGAATGATTCCATGATTGTTTATATTTTGAATTCTGTTTTAAGTGTAGAGATAAAACTTAGGTTTTTCTCTATACTTTCTGTAGTTTTTCCTGAAGAAAACTTCTACTAAAGAAGTTGAAATATTGATTAAATGATGTTTTAGGAGGAAGAAGGAGTTATTTCGAGTTTTTCGTGTTCCAAGATAATATTTAAATTCCTAATATCTTAGTCATTAATCGTTATCAATCATTGTAACTTTAGTATTGTATTTCCTATTTTTGTTTCACGCATAGTTTTTATGAATATTACAAATTACAAAACAAAAGGAAAAAAGGATTGACTTAAAACAGTCTTAAGTCACTTCTTTCACTTATATTGATATTTATGATACATTACTAACTATGTTTGCAATAGTTATAATGGCAGAGTACTAACAACAAATCTAAGTCTCTTTGGTGACAGTGAACTCTTATTAATATTGATAGTATTTTTTTTTCCTAGTCTGCCATTTATGAAGACCACATCATTGCCCAACTGTACGACTCCTGAGGATTTCAATATGTCAATGACAGCAGCCTACAACATCATGAAAAATTATTCAGAGGATCAATGGTGCAACTGTCCAAGAAAGTGTACGAATTATATTTATAATATAGACAATGATGGCTATTCTAAAGAACATACGAGTTTCTCAATAGTTGGATTTATCTTAGTAACTTCAACCAACATCATAAAAGTTACAACCGAATATTATCAAATGAATTTGAGCACTGTGTTTGCAAATATTTTTGGAAGCCTTGGTTTTTTTCTGGGATTTAGTGCCCTGACATTTCTTGAGATCATTGAATCTATTTATTTCACAATCACCTGCAAAATAAGAAAGTAGAAAACCAACATATGATCTTTAAATATTTGTTTCTTCTTTTTCTAAATTTAATAATGAAATGACGATACGTATCGTTTCAGTAAAAAGCTTTGTGATCTAAGTGTAATCTTCTGCTTCATCTCTAGATAGAGAATAGGTTTATTAATTGCGGATCAAATCGCCCATGGGAATGGTGGTGGTGAGACTGGAGTTAGATGAGGTCGGATGTTCAGCCAATGTTCGCCCTCCTGTACCTTTGTGAAGAAATGCAATACCCATTTCAATGGGAGGGCTTGGTGGAATGGTAACAGTCTCATCTCTAAAGAAATGTTTTCTTTCTCTGTTTTCTTTAAAGGAAGGAAGATGTGAACGTCAATGCAAGACTTTGTCATAAACTATTTCTCATTAGACAAAGTATGCCATCCCACAGGCCCTGCAGGCTCCTTCGAATCATCATCATTGGGTTGAGGTTGGAGTTGGGTGGTTAATCCGATGTCCTCTCACATTTAATCCCGCATAAGAAACATGGTGTCCATTTTGCAAAGGACTCCTAAAACAAGTCTCGAGAAGAATCATCCAAAGAATAATCCCAGACAACGTCGGAAATTGAACTACTTCTCCAGAGCCTCTGAAACTAAACTACGGTGCCGTCGTCAACATATAAAAGGTTTGTAAAAATAAAGAAAAAGGTTTTTGAAAAAGCAAAGTGATTGATTTAATTTTTATTTAATTATTATGGTATCAACTAAGAATTTAAGATATTTAATAAAATATGATTCTAAGCAGATTTTCTTTTGAAATAAAAAATCAGTAAATGATCTTTAAATACTTATTTCTTCATTTTTTCAGTATTAAAACTAAATATTGAAAAAATGAAGAAACAAGTAGATAAGAAAATCAAATGGTGTTGCATCCTAAGCTCCACAAAGAAAGAGCCCCAGATGGTAGTTTTAAAGCTAGGCCTATTATTAATTGCAGGAATAGTTGTATTGGTTGGCCCGGTAGCCGAGTGGGTAAGGGCGCTTGGCTGCTGGTTGGAGGTGGCGGGTTCAATTCCCGGCCTCGGCGGAGGACGGGAATTTTTCCACGCTTGTTTCTCCTCCAAACGGGCCCTAGGGTCTACCCAGCCCTCTATAGAATGGGTACCGGGTTTCTTTCCCGGGAGTTAAAGGCGGGCGAGCGACGGGCCGACCCCCCCCATCCTCAACTTTGTCCCGTAGGTTCTAAGTACTGGAGCCTACCCTCCAGCAGCATTGCGCGGTCCTCTGGGCCTGATCGCACCTTTAACCTTTTAATAGTTGTATTGATGTCTTATCTAGATATGTTGCATTTATTTTTAAGAAGATTAATGTTAAATCTAAATATGCAGTGAATAATTGTTATGAATTTGTTCATAAATATAGAAATGTGCAATCACTCAATGGAGGCATTCTCACTTATCGGCACTATTCACGAGTCAATTTCCTTTGCATCGCAAAGATTATACTTATGAGATAGCTAATGAGGATTTCCATAAGGTTACGTTACTAGAATTAATCAGACAACTTTTAAATATGCAATATTTTAAATTTAATAAGTATTATTTACAAAGTAAAGGTTTATTCATGGGCCTCTCGTCATCGGCGTTAATAGCAGAATGGGTAATGATCTATGCTGAAGACACGGCCTTAGATCTTTTTAAAATAGGCCAGGTTGAGATTCCCGTATTTTTCAGATATGTAGATGACTTATTTTTAATAGCAAATAGAGATATTCAGGAAGGTATTCAAGATATTTTTAATATGGTGCATGGAGATACACAAATAGAAATTGAAATGGAGTATGAAAGAAAAATTGGTTTTTCAGATACATGTATCGAGATCATTAGTAATGTATATAGGAAACCTACCTATGCAGGAATTTTAATTAATTACAGATCTAATATGTCTGACATTCAAAATCAACACTATTTCGATGCTTTGGCATAGAGCATTTAGGATATGCTCGAGCTTAGAATTATTTATACAGGAAGTCAACACAATTAAGCAATTATTGTTACATGATGATTTCCCAAGTAATTTTATACAGACTATTGTAAGTAAGCTCACTAGTAGAATACATAACAATGGCAAGCCACATAATGTTAAACCTTATGCATATGTATCTATTCCTTTTCATCAGAAGAAGTTTTTCGAAGTATCCAGGTTACTGGCCAGATATAACATAGTTACTACAACGAAAGCAGATAACACTATTCACAAGCATATAAAGCCTAAGAGTAATAATACAGCTCAAATTCTAAAAGAACGTAACGTTATATATATAGTATTCGTTATATAGATAATGACTGCATTTATATTGGAAAAACACATCGTGAATTGGGTGTACGTATAAAATTGTAATGCCGTTAGGAACAGGAATTTTCCACGATTAGTCATGTAGCAAAAACTAATCATAAGTTAGATTATGAAAATCCGATAATTTTGGGTTATGATGCCAATAATTTTATGAGTAAATGTATCGAATCATATAATATTTTAACAAAGAGGCACTGCTATAATGACTGAGTTTCAGTTAAGAATATAATTGGCTATCAACTTACTAAACATTGATAGTTTGTATATTTTTTTCTTTTTTTAATATTATCAATTAATTATTGTCATTGTCACTTAGTTCTTATTAAATTAATTAGTTTTTTTTAGTTATAATGACTCATCAAAGCTGATTTGTTAAAAATGGTTCTTAATTTGATTTGTTTATTGTTTTTAATTTATTAGTTTATGTTAGACTGCACAACGTTATCACCTCAGTTCTATGCCGTCTGCTAATAGAAGAAAAACGGATATCATTGTACCGGATATCAGCTACAGAGACCACACCTTGTGGTAAATGCAGGCACTTCTTATGACGACACCAATCACTCTGATTGGTCTAAGACTTTGATTGATTCTTAATTTACGCACTGCGTCAACATATGATCTTTGTATTGTCACGAACACTATTCGTGCCCCGAGCTTCGCTCTTCTCCCTAACA
>JAFIDM010008419.1:1597565-1618834 GCA_023159025.1 Thereuonema tuberculata | reverse complement strand
TTAGCCTTCACCAATCCTTTTCTACCCCGCGGTCACCACCAATCCTTCTTCTGTCCTACGTCTGCCACCAATCCTTCTTCTACCTGTTGGCCTTCACTAATCGTTCTTCTACCCCTCGGCCTTCACCAATCCTTTTTCTACCCCGCGGTCACCACCAATCCTTCTTCTGTCCTATGGCTGCCACCAATCCTTCTTCTACCTGTTGGCCTTCACTAATCCTTCTTCTACCCCTCGGCCTTCACCAATCCTTTTTCTACCCCGCGGTCACCACCAATCCTTCTTTTACCCGTTGGCCTTCACCAATCCTTCTTCTATCCCTGCGGTCTACACCAATCCTTCTTCTAACCCCGTCCTTCACCAATACTTCTTGCCTTTCCAAACGTCTTATTTCCCTCTTCCAAAACAAGTATACAACAGTAAAGCTCTCTTAAGAATCTGTTAACTGTTATTACATTGGAGTAACATGTGGGCCCGGTAACAGAGTGGCAAGGGCGCTGGGTTGCGAGTTCAAGTTGCGGATTCCATTCCCAGGCTCGGCGGAAGGCGGTGATGCTTCCACGCTTCATTCTCCTCCAAACGGGTCCTAGGATCTGCCCAGCCTATCGGGTTTCTTTCCCGGGGGTTAAAGGCGGGTGGGCGTCGGACTAACCTCAACTTAGAACCGTCGGTTGCGAAGCGGCGGGAGCCTTATCTCCCACGACGCCAAATGCACGCACAGGCCTACAGTGTTGCACTTTAATGACGTCACACAAATTAACTAATCTTTAATAGATCGTAGCTAATCATTAAGTATGGGGCACGATTCTGATTAGGGACGTAGGACAATGATTTACATGTTGACCGCCGAGGGAAATAGCAAAACTCTAATTTAAGACAATAAGAATAAATAAAAATTCTCTCGGGGACATAACAGATGAAAATCGAAACTTCAGAATAACGGGTGATAACAAGAAAATGAAATAAAAATAAAAGACGAGGTAAATACAAACATAAAATGAAATAAGCTAAAATGTGTTGTGAAGGTGGCAAACGAAAGAAAACACAAATAAATTTAAAATAAAACAGTGACAATGTTGGAAAATTTAATTTGCGAGCATTTAGTAAGTACTCCAACACCATTTCCTCGTTTCCTGTTCGTCACAAAGGTTCAATAGGATGCCATCATTTTAGGATTGAAGTATAACACATAATTGGTCTTTTCGTGGAACACACACAGCCTTTTTGTTTTCCTTTCGTTCTTTCAATATGCATCATAAGTTTACTACAAAAATACCTACATTTCAGTACGTTTTTCCTCCTTAAATCTTACATCAATTTTTAGCGACCCACGTGGGAGTTATTGTGATAGCGACCAAAATCGGTAGCTACTCGATTTGTCTTGTACGTCCGTCCGTATCTGTTCACCACTAGCATTTCCCGACCGAAGATCGAATCGACAAGCGGATTTCACTATCGTGTTCAGAGATATTAGAAATTGTTATTGTACCCTATTACCAACTCTAGAACGGAAGGAGAGATCGACAAATGGATTTCATCATCATGTTCAGTGGCCCAAACAGCATAGGAATAGGGCACTATTCAGGGACCAACTCACCCCTCATCCGTCATCTTAGAGATATTTGGCATTGTTTTCATTAGATTTCTGCTATTAGATTAAATATCAGAAATGCAAATATCCCGATTCAATAGTCAGCTATAGCGTGATCCGTAAGTTCCCAGATTCATATGCTGACTGTTGTCGGTACGAAACCGTATATCTACTGTAATTTATTTCTTTTTCTTTCAATTTTTTTTCTTAGTGTCCGCGTGATTTTTTTTTAAATTTTTCCTTTTGTTAATGTACTTCTTTTTTTATTATTATTTTTAATTTTTTTTATTTTTATTTTTAAATTTTTTTATTATTAATGTCTCCCTTAAATTTATGATTTAGCACAAAATCACATTCACTTTTGCCTTCTTCATTATACATAAACCATAGTACTATAGAAACATTAATTCAGTTTTTTCAGAAACATTATTTCAGAGATTAAAATTAATAAATTTAACTTTTCGTCTTCTTAAAGACCTCACAATTTTATTCTGGTTCGTTGATCTGTAAATATTGACGTGAAAAGGAAAAGTTGTTCCATTCCTTGATAAAAGCAGTTGCCTTAATGTAGTTCATTAGAGAAGCGTTGATATTATCTAGGCACGGGAACATACAATTACTTATGAAAAGAATAAGTTCATTTCATTACGAAACAGAAGACGTTATTGATAGTGAAAAACCTTGCATGACTTGCAGCAATACTAAACTCATAAATCATTTTACCCGAAAAAAAAAATTAAATAATAAATAATGACTGAGAATAATTATGAGGAACGAGGAATTTTACGACAAAAGAGAAACCACATAGTCATCGAGTACAAGTATTGATATTTCTTGGTATTCTGACCTCCTTTCCACGTGAATCACTGGAACAGTTACCAGGAAAGTGATCCATATAATTAAATATTTTTTTCTAAATTACGGTGCTTATGTATTTCTAAAATTATATCGTCGATATACTTCAATAGAAATTGCATCTCTGATGATCCTGTTAAGAATGTTTTTTTGTAAACTTCCAATGCAGCTTCATATGTTTAATATTAATAACTGATGGAAATGGAAATCCCAGAACCAAAACAGAGTTATGCTAGGTGAATGAAACAGAGTTACGCCAGATGTAGAATATCAGTCTACACAAGTTATTACATTGGTTTTAGTTTCAACGTCTCAGCTCATAAGATCCGCGTGCAGTACCGTATGAAAATTGAATGTTGTCCTCCTCAGTACACACTGTAATGAGCGCTACGTTGAATGCAAGCGTCCATACTCATAGTACATCCGATCGTAGAGGTGTCAGATGTCATCCTATGTGTATTGTGTTGCACTCCTGCTGCACTTCTACGATCAAATTGGCAATAGTCGTTGCGGATGAGCCATCGTCCAATCATTTCCGTCAAACGCTCTATTGGCGAAAGGTAGGGTAACAGGTTGACATCTCGAAGAACATGTAAAGTTGCAACTGGGGTATTGGAAGAGCGTTATCCTGTTGAAACAGGCCTCCCCACAATGCCATTCATGAACGATAGAAAAACAGGTTCGTTCAGCATTCTGAGATAAATGTTCACCATCGTGTAAATGTTAGGGAAGTTTAAACTACCGGGGTGGCGGGTGTTATCATACGAAACCCCTCTCCATATCAAATTACCTGCAATCGATCCGATATGTGAACGCAGGATGCAACTTGCCAACAAATGTTTACAGACGTCCTCCTGACCCTTATACGTCCATCAATGGTGCCGAGACAGAAACGAATCTCGTCCGTGAACACCACACAGTTCTATTCTGCCCTCTAACGGAAGAGGACGCGACTGCACTGAAAACGAATTGAGCAGTGGACACAATTGAGCGAAGGCCAGTAGGCAATTCAGTACAATTCTTATGGTGACGCCGGGTCTCACTGCGGCTCGAATTTTCCGCTGCAGACTCCGTGAGATCTGCCACGGCCATCCTGCGAATGCTCCGATCTTCTCTCTCTCCAATAGGCCGGGAGCGCCCGAACTCCGGTCTTCGGATAACAATACCTTCCCGGGATATTGTTGCCGATATTTGTACACTGTGTAGATGTCTCGAGCAATTCTTGCCGCGATCTCAAGAAATGAAAATCCACTCTCTCCAAGGCCTTCCAAATGGCCTCGTTCAAAGTGGACAACGGTATGCAATTCGTTGTTGCCTTTGGGTAGTATAGTATACTATACTATAGTTATAATATATTACAGAATCCCAAAGGCAATAACTATAATTGATTATAACTATATTATAGTTGTAGCACCTGTTATCTCAGCCTTTCTCAGTTACGCTTACGAACAGCTCCACACTTGTCTAATGCAAATTCCATTAGGATCCGCAATGGAGCTGCAGGCGCATCATGTGAGTTGTGACTTTGAAACTGGTATCATTGTACGTTAGTTATAACTAATACAGGGAAATATTCTGTGTAATTCTCCCCTAGCGAAACTCCCTATTGACGTTGGAATTTCCATTTTCGTCAGTGTATTTTGTAAAGTTACAAATATTGTAGCCAGTTCTGAAGTAGCCTTTTCCTATTAACATAACGTTCATGTCGTACGAAATATACGGCAATATTACATGATAATTTATTACAAAAAGAAAAACTATAAAAACACTAATAAATTATTTACAACAATTGAACAAGAAAACAGAGTCGATAAAAAGTGTCTACTCTTTAGAATTGAATAAAAAAAAAATTCACGAACTACTAAATATAGCAAATCAGCTATTTGCTGTTTTCCTTTAGATAATCTTGGTATTACTCATTCTGTCTCTTGTATTCCTTGGGCTTTTTCCATATTTCTTTCTTGAGCTGAAAGGAGAATGAATTTATTATCTTATTAGATGATCCACATAATGTTTTCGTTCAAGAAAAGTCCCGAGACTTTTGCAAATATCAAGGTAAATATTAATATTTTTTCGATAGTTCTTCTGTATTTAAACAGTCTAATGGCTGTCGGTGTTCTTTTAAAAAGCGACGTTTATTTTCATTGCCAACAACAATAAGTTTTTCCCATCCGATTCTCAACTTGATATCTGTACCATTGTTGTTTATCAGAGAATTCTTTTATTTCCTTTCATTCCTATATTTCTAAATGAAGTATTTAATAACATTCTTCATTTTCCCTTTCAAAGTCATGATTTTTAGTTTAAAAAAAGGTTCTTGTTACATCAGTCTCTTCTTCGGCTAAGATCCAGTATCAAATTCAAATTTCTATTTTTAAAAAAATTTAATTTTTTTACAATTAAAATAATTAAAAATCTAATTATAATTCTTATGTTTTATTTGTAATGTTTCTGATACTAGTGTTGAGTCCGATAAAGTTCAAAAGAATTCCAGATTACTTTTTCAAAAAAGTTTTTTTTTTTATTTTTTTATTTTTTTTTATTTTAATAAGTTTACAATTTTAGTCCTACTAGATCCACTATTAAAGTGATCTGTCTGTAGGTTCTGTATAATATATCAATTTTAAGTTATTACAGATAATATACGTGTTAAAATAATTTTGTTATATTACCATACATATATTGTTATTCAATAAATATGATAGTCTACTATACAGTAGTATTAATATACATATATCAATAGTAATGTAAATATTATAACATAAATATTTTTATAAGATTAATTACAATTTTCACTTTTTTTTAATGTTATTACTTATATAATTCTAATTTTTTGAACATCTATATTTACAGTATTCAATATTAAATAATTAATTAAGAAATATCATTTTTGATTGTATTCAATACTAACACTTCTACATTTCTTTAATGTTATATTAATAACATTACAATCCAACTAAACAGAATTACTTCTTTTCTTTTTTAAAAAAGAAAAATATAAAATATTAATTCTAGTTTTATTAAATAATTTAAATTTAATAATTTAAATTTTTAAATTTCTTTAATGTTATATTAAAAACATACCATCCATAAAACAGAATTACCTCTTTTTTTATTAATGTTATTACTTATATAATTCTAATTTTTTGAACATCTATATTTACAGTATTCAATATTAAATAATTAATTAAGAAATTTCATTTTTGGTTGTACTCAATAATAATATTTCTACATTTCTGCAATAACATTACAATTCAACTAAATAGAATTACTTCTTTTCGTTTTTCAAAAAGAATTTTTTTTTTTCTAAAATCAAAAAATATTAATTCTCATCATCATCATGGTAGATCAATCCGTAGATTGGTTCACAACATAATGTCTCCAGCCTTTACGGTCTTGTGCAGCCCGGCTCAACTCCACGTAGCACTGCAGATTCCTGTCTTTAAGGATGTTCTGTACGAAATTGGTCCTGGGGCGACCTCTTGTTCTTCTTCGATGGATATGGCCCTCCATGAGCCCGGCAAGTATTCCCTTGTGTCGAAGCTGGTGGCCAATCATTCCGTCTCTTCTCCTACGTATACCTGCCATCATAGTCCTCTTTTCACCAACTCTGTAAAGGACTTCCTCGTTTGTCAACAAATCAGTCCATTTAATCTTCTCCATTCTTCTCCATCCCCACATCTCGAGCGCCTCCAATCTCCTAACATCATTCCTCGTCATTGACCATGTTTCACATCCGTACATAGCAGTACTCCACACAAACACCTTCAACAGTCTTTTCCTGGTATCCAAGCTAATATTTGATGATGTCAAAATGTTCTTTCTCCGGTAGAATGCACACTTTGCGTTTCCAATTCTACTTTTTATCTCCATTTCAGAGGTACCATTCTGGGTCTCTAGACTTCCTAAATATCGAAAAGACGTCACCTGTTCGAGGTTGTTGCCTCGAACCCGTACTCTCATCTCTTGTAGGGCCCCTTGCCCATCATCATGACTTTTGCCTTTTTGAAGTTTATAATTAGGCCCCAGTGTCGTAAACAACTGTCCATTCTCTCTAGTACAATCTCCAGTTTCTTCACGCTATCCACAAATACAGCAACGTCATCTGCCTATCTAATCCAGTTTATCATCTTTCCATTAATCTTGATGCCAGTTGTTATTTTGTTGTTATTGATGGCCTCAAATGCTGCCTCTAAATAAATGTTGAATAGTAAAGGCGACAATACACATCCTTGCCGTATTCCTTTTCTAATCTTAGCACTTGCCTTCTTATCACCTATTTTCATCAAGGCCTCCTGTTCCGCATATAAACCGTACAACAATCTTCTATCAAGCCAGTCCACTCCCTTTAGTTTTAAAATTTTGAACAGTGTAGTCCAGTCTATACTGTCAAATGCTTTCTCTAAGTCCAAGAAGGGAACAAAAGTATCTCTGTTTCTATCTCTTCTTCTTTCCACTATCTGTCTAACAGCAAATATTGCCTCTCTGGTTCCAACGCCTCTCCTAAAACCAAACTGATCTTCTCCCAGTTGTCCATTCAGCTTTCCTTCCAGTCGTTTGAGTATAATTTTCAGCAGGATCTTGGAGGTATGGGAAATCAGACTCAGAGTTCTATGTTCACTGCATTTATCTGTATTCTCCTTTTTTGGGATAGTCACAATAGTGCAGTGTTTGAAGTGCTTGGGTAGAATCCCTGTTCTGTAGATCTTTGTGATCAGATTGAACAGATATGTCTTTGAAATCTCCCCTGCTTCTCTCACCAGCTCAGCAGGGATTCCATCCTCCCTAGAAGCTTTACCTGTTGTTAGAGACTGTAGAGCCCAGTCGAACTCTTCTCTCAGTATATCTGGTCTGCCATCAAATCCGTCTCCGGTTCTATCGATGCTTCTTCTAGTTTCCTTCCATCGTATAACTCTCAGGTATTCTCTCCATCTGTTCTGGTCAATCAGTAGAATTCCATGTTTGTCTCTTAAAGGATTGTTACGTTGATGTTTATTGATATCAAGTCGTCTTATTTCTTGGTATGCCTTATCAACTCTTCCATTTCTCATAAAATCTTCAACTGTAGAACATCTCTCCCTGTACCATTCTTCCCTACCTTCTTTACATTCTCTGTTTACCAAATTCCTGAGTCTGTTATATTCTTTCATACCAGCTAGATCTTCTCTGTTTTTGTACTTCCTTCTTTCATCCATCAATTTAATGATTTCCTGAGTTATCCAGGGTTTTCTGGTTTGTGTAGGTTGTGGGCCTAAAGTTATATCGGCTGCTTGTTTTATTGAATTGCTGTAAGATTCCCACTGTTCTTCCACTGTCAAATTCTCATGTTCAGACCTGGTATTTTCTGAGAGTTCACAATCCGTGTTTTCACAATATTTTGTTTTCTCTGTTGCAGACCTGAGCTTATCCAAGCACCATCTTTTCACAGTGTATTTTCTCATTTTCCGTTTTTTCAGCTTAAGTTTGCATTTCGTCATGACCATATTATGATCGCTATCTATATCGATCTATATTAATTCTATTTTTATTAAATAATAACATTTCTAATTTTTGTTAATGTTATATTAAAAACATACCATCCAGAAAACAGAATTACCTCTTTTTATTTTTTTTTTATTTTTTTTTAACATTATAGTATTCAACGTTAAGTAAATGATTAAAGAGTATCATTTCAAACAGTTCTACATTTCTTTAATTAAATGTAGAATTTAATTAAATTCATTAAAGAAATGTTATATTAAAAACATTTCAATTCAAGAATAGTAGTATCTTTTTTTTTTTTTTTTTTTTTGTTTTTATAGATATATGTTTCTGTATAATATGTTTCTAAATGTTCCAGTTTATTTTTCTACATATTATTTTTTGTAATATTTTCATTTTTTAATACACTTATTTTATTAAATTCATTTTGTTTTAAACTATCTTCTATTTGTGTAAAAAGTTTTGATATTATTCTATTTTTGTTTCTTAGACCAAAGTTATTTTTTGGATTTTCATAATAAAGAATCTGTATTAATTTATTTCTAGAGTATTTTCTAAGTTATTTTTTCTATACTGTTCCCTTATTTTGTAAAAAAAAATTATTATTAAAGAATACATTATTTTTCCCTAGGCATTAGAATTCTGTATTTAATTCTTCCATTTATTTATTTTTTTTAATGTACCATAATCATTTATTATATAGTTTATTATTTTATTTAATATTCTATTTATATTATTGTCTGTATTGTTTAGATGTATCCAGCAACATAATCCATAATTTATTAATGAGTCAATAAATGATTTATATAGTAGTATTTTATATTTCACAGAAAATATATTTTGTACATTGTTACCTGTCGTTTTGCCCACTTCTCCGCCAATGAAGTCGACTCGTCAACCCGGCTTACCTGTGCGAAGGCGATCAGTCCGAGAGCAGGACCGAGGCAGTCAGCGGCCATATATAGAGAGGCAGAGCGCTTGGAAGGCAGTTCGTTAGTGGCGTTCGGCCACGAGAGGGTCTCAAATTGGAGAAAGCGTAGCATTCGAGTTGTGTGGCCAGCAGCTGCGGGCAGACTCCCCTTCGGGAGACAGCAGTCGAGTGTGTTTTCGGGCAGGTGCCCTGAGAGAATTCCCAACCGGGACATTAGAACCGAAGATTTTAGCAGATGTACTCCGAGAAGGAGACCTATGTTTGAGCGAAATTAGAAGAATTGAATAGTGGCAATCCGCCACGGGAAGGTTTTCAAACCGAAGATTTAGAAGAATCGTTAGCCATAAGAAGTGTTGCCATTGCCGAAGAGGCTTAGCGAAGACCGTTGGTCGACAGCAGGCTACGGACAAGCCAACCTTAGCCGAGAGAAGAGCGCCAATTCCCGTAGAAGTTCGAGGAAGACCGGTGATCGATAGAAGGTTACCGATAAGCCAACCATGGCCGAGAGAAGAGCTCCAGCTGTCGTAGGAGCTTGAAGAAGACCGGTGAACGATAGAAGGCTACGGACAAGCCAACCTTAGCCGAGAGAAGAGTTCCAGTTGCCCCAGAAGCTCGGAGAAACCCGGTGATCGTTCGAAGACTACGAACAAGTTCCCCCTTGCCGAGAGAAGAGTTCCTGTCACTGAAGAGGCTCGGAGCAGCGCACATCACGTCAGACGACCTCGGAGAGATGGCAGCCGTTCCGCAGTAGACGATCCTGTTGTTGTGGAGCTAACCAGACGTCCCGCCAGTCGATAGAAGTCTACGCAGAAGCTGGAAGTCTACGCAGATTGCGTATTCTGATTGAAATACAGTAGAGAGTCGATTATCCGAATGCCGGTCATCCGAAACATCGGTTAACAGAAAGCCTTCCAGGCGGCAAATTTCGCGCCAAGCCGTAACTACGCGACCAACCGCCAGGAGCCTGGCACGGCGCTACACTCCGGTTTTATTCCATTCCACTTGTTGCTTTCTTGACGTGTCAGTCAGCCATTGTTAGTGTTGTGTTAGTGTCTTCTGCTCTTGCTATTTGTGTTGTATCGTGATTTGCTTTTACTGTTACAAAGTCGACCAAACGCAAACGAGTTGTGCTAAGTCTTTCCGACAAACTCAATATAATAGAACAGTTAAAAAAAGGTGTCAGTGGATCAAGCTTAGCTCGAGAATATGGTGTTGGTAACGCAACAATAACGGACATTAAAAAGAGAAGTGAATAGATTACTAAGTTCGCTGGTGTGGCCGACAGTGAAGACGGTAACCTGCACAGGAAAACGATGAAAATGGCGGAAAACCATGACTTAGACACTGCAGTTTACACATGGTTTATGCAGGCCCTTTAATTTGTGAGAAGGCACTAGAACTGAATACAAAAATAGGTGGTAGCGACAGTTTCAAGGCTTCAACTGGATGGCTGAAGCGTTTTCAAACCAGGCATGGTGTGAGAGGGCTAGACATCCAAGGGGAAAAGTTATCAGCTGATACTGAAGCTACTGAGAAATTCCGAGTCGTTTAACGATATGTTTAAGAGTGAAGGTTATGGACACATGAATGTCTACAATGCCGATGAAACAGGGAAAAAATGCCTTCCAAGTCCCTTGTTTCAAAGTGGCAGCACCTGGTTTCAAGGCAAGTAAATCTCGAATTACAGCCATGGTATGCGGAAATATGCATACCATATATTGTACATAGGCTACCTTTGCTACTGATACGCAAGTCTAAAAATCCACAATGTTTCAAGGGAATAAAAAAACTGCCACTTACTTACAAAAAGTTTAGAGACTGTCATGAAATGGCTAGAACGACAAGACGACTGTGATCCAGTCCAGTTGCTATCGCTGAAACGTTAGCGGGATTTAGCTGCTAAAAAACGAGTCTCAAAACTCAAGGAAAGAAACTTTTTGGACTTTTTCTTCTAGGTTCTTCTTTTGTGTTTTCAGCGTTTACCATAATATGTAAAACATATGTAAAAACATTTAAGTGTTTAACAAGTTTTCCTTAATACAGTATAAGGTTTTTGTTTAAATATTGTGTTTTTCTTTAACTGTACAGCATTTTTTCTCAAAAATGTTCGATTAACCGAAAAATCGATTATCCGAACAACCCCTTGCATCAATTGATTCGGATAATCGACTCTACTGTACTCTGTATTTGGAATTAAACTGGGAGAATAAAAGTCTGTTATTGTAAGAACCTTTGTTCCGTCGCATTCCGTACCCCTCCGCCACCGTACAATCCTGCCCACACGAAAGTACGGTAGCAATAAGTTTAAACATAAATATTAGGGAGTTGAGTTTATTTAATATTATCAATAATGAGTTTTCCAAGTGAACTGATCGTTAATTAGTAAACCTAAATATCTATTTGTATTAATTATCCAACCCAACGTGTAAAATAAGTGCCAAGACTCACATGCTCATAATGCTTTCACTGGTAAAAAGATATGAGATCTCATGTAGAGCCAAGCCCCTAAATCAACGAGGCCTAACTCTACAAGCCCCAACTCTAAAAACCCTATATCTTGGTCAAAAAGTATGTCTTGGCCGTTTCGTGGCTGTCACACAGACAATCCCATGGAGTTATGTAAAGGATATGGAGTATGCCAAGGCACACTTTTTGACCAAGATATTAGGGTTTTTAGAGTTAGGCCCCCTTGTAGAGTGAGGGGCTTGGCTCTAGATGAGATCTGATAACTTTTTAACAGTGAAAGCGTTATGAGCATCTTGGCAACGTATTTGACATGAAATGTTTTGGGTGAGATGAAATAGTTCCATGAAACGGCCAAGCCATACTATTTGACCAAGATATAGGGTTTGTAGAGTTAGGCCTCGTTGAGTTAGGGGCTTGGCTCTACATCTCATATCTTTTTAATAGTGAAAGCATTATGAGCATGGGAGTCTTGGCAACTTATTTTACACGAAGTGTTTTGGGTGGGATTTCATTTCTTTTTGTAAGATAAGATCTGATAACTTTTTAACAGTGAAAGCATTATGAGCATGCGAGTCTTGGCAACCCCTTATTTTACATGAAATGTTTTGGGTGGGATTTCATTTCTTTTTGTAAGATGAGATGTGATAACTTTTTAACAGTGAAAGCGTTACGAGCATATGAATCTTGGCAACTCATTTTACATGAAATGTTTTGGGTGGGATTATCTATTACAACTTAATTTAGTTTTAAGATTATTTAGAAAACGGATTTTTTTTCAATACCCTACTTTTATGTTTTTCTATTGGTCAACTTGTATATACATGCTAAAAAATTCATTTTAACGTGCCGTTAAACAGTCATTTTAAGTTGTATATACAAGCTGTTTGCACTTTGGAAGATATCACATTATTACACAGTATTATTTAGGCCGAAGCATTGAGGGTACGACGTATTTCAGATCTTAATAAAATCCAAAGTATAAAAGCTAGATAAATGAAACTTAGCGTATTTCATTAGTATGGTAACTGCATCTTATCCTGAAAATTTGAGCTCTCTAGTATTATCCAGGCCGAAGCTATGAGGGTTGGATAATACATAACCTGACCCCCCCTTTATGAGGGGTTGGAATGTGAAAGTTACGGATTTCTTAATTTTTTGTTGTTTGTATGCTAATCCTAGCCTGCATACCAAATTTCAGCTTTCTAGGACTTCAGGAAGTACCCTAGAGGTTTTGATGATCATGAGTCAGTCAGTCAGTCAGTCAGTCAGTCAGTGACGGAATCGACGTATTTTAGGTATTAATAAAATCCAAAGTATAAAAGCTAAATAAATGAAACTTAGCGTATTTCATTAGTCTGGTAACTGCATCATATCCTGAAAATTTGAGCTCTCTAGTATTAACTAGGCCGAAGCTATGAGGGTTCGAAAATACGACGAAACACTTCCAGAAAAGGTACGTAGTGCCCTTCCTGCCTTCGGCTCGTCTTGGCGGGGGCACTGCCGTGCCCCCAGATTTCTATAGTTTCACAGTTGTATTTATGTTGGAATTTATGTTATTGTTCATCAAACAACTATGATTATGATATTTTATGAATGGATTTATATGTAAAAATTTATTTTTTGTTCTGATTATCATTAGTTTTGTTTTTTGACTGTTTATTTTCATTTTATTATTATGTGTCCATACAATTAATTTATTAAAGTCTTTTTGTATGTTTTTTTTTTCTTGCTTTTTGAACCTTGCCTTATGCTGGGCGAACACATACCAATCTGCGGCAATATTGGTGGACAATATTGGTAATTTCATTGGTACCAACCGTTTCCACCAATAAAAATGAACAATATTGCCCAATATTGCCCATTGGCGATTGTCGGAAAAAAGGTACCAATTTAGTTGGCGAGAAATATTGCTGGTGAGCGAGCGAATCACATGAACGGATGAAATCACGTGACAATGGTGACGTCGAAGGAAGGCGGGACTTTGAAAATCGGAAAATCACTCACTCACGCCGGCCATGTTGTTTGAGAAACAAGGCTTAAAATCAGCAAAATGGGTCGGCCCAAAAAAGATAATTCAAACAACAACATTTTGTCAATTGATAATGAAAGAAACTTAATTGATTTCTACAGAGGGACGGCGTTTAATACTATAGCAATTCTGTACGAAAACACGCTCTCTCTAGCTCTCCCTAGTGAGCAACGCCGTAACCAGGCCAATACTTGTAAAGGAAAACCTGTGTGTTCGCGGACAATGCCAACCGCCAATACCAATAAAGACCAATATTGTCCACCAATATTGCCACAGATTGGTACGTGTTCGCCCAGCATTAAAGGCCTTTTGAACCTAACGATTGTTAGATTATGATTGATCTAAGATGTGTTTTAGCTTTTCTTTTTTAATTGTTATTTATTTTCTTTGGGATTACTTTCGGGAAAAGAGGGGCAGATTTTGGTTTTCGTTTCTTAAATATTTTTGCTGCACGTTATTTTTTTTTCTTGATTTTTCATTTCTTCTTAGATTGTGTTGGAAGGTCAGCTGGTATTTCTTTATCCTAAATGCATCATACAAAGAATACATTCTCCAAATTGTTGAAATAAAGTAATTGGAAAACGAAATTTAATATTACGAAATTTTAAAAGTTAAAACAGATCAATTTCAGTTAATGATATTTTTAATCTTGTAGAAAAAAATGTGAATAATTTATTTAGAAAAATTAGTCCCTTTGAATTTCAATTTTGAATTGCACATTTCAATTCCTTTTATGAAAAATTTCATTCTTGATAAATAAACCACAGAACTGTCGTTCAGGGTTTTTAGAAAAGAAAATTAAAAGAAGCATGACGATTAAAGATTTCAAATTCGAGCAACCAGTAATATTTTAAAAGCCACATTAGCTGTAGCTAATCCAACCACTTACGAAGATCTAAATTATTGATATTGAATAAATAGATTGTCTTTATAGCAGTAGAGTATTAGTTGAAACAATTTTTAAAACAACACAATATTCCATATTTTTATTATGTACTTAAACCTTTTAACTTAATTACGATTTAAAAAATTAAAATGCCGGCTTATAACATCATACAAATATGAAGTCATTAGTAAAATCCAAAATCATCTAATATATTATTTTACATATTATGGATTGCTTTTATGAATCCGCAAATGTATTTGAATTAAGTATTTCTAATACTGTTATTAATTTCTCTTGAAAAGCAAATTGAAGCAAGAAATGGATTTAATTGGTGAAGAAAATGAATTTGATCCCAGTAACATCGAGATTAACAGTTTGCCGCAAAATCAGCAACACAGAAGCACTGTTAATTCAGATAACGAAATTAGCCCTCCTGGAACCTTCCGCCATGACATCGAAAGAGCAGCAGCAAAAGAGAAAGAAACATCTGCTGTGCCATTAATAAGTATTCCAGGATTTGATAGAATTGCACCTTCTGCAATAGCTATCCCGATCACTGTTTTTGGAGTAAAGGTTTGGAGCCTGTTTTTCTTACTGTGTTTGGGAATTTGCTGCTATCAAATCTTCAGTTGTATCAATGAATATTTCTACGGAGATCCTGCTATTAAAGTTGGTATCAAAACCAGCAATGAAGGTTACTTGCCAGCAGGTATTATCTGCCCCGCAGACTTAACAGCTGCAAACGCCTTGACCTATCCCTTCTTAGAAGATTACAAAAGACGATTCAATGTTTCAAAGAAAGATATCTACTTCTCTGATCTTCTGAGATTACCAAATGTCACATTGGATATGCTGTGGGATCTGTACAACTTTTCCTCAGAGAAAATGCATCCTATTTACAAAGTAAGTTTATAATAAAACTTTTCTTATTTAATTATTTTGCAGACAGGTAATAGTAATCTGAACTATCAGTATATCTAATTCCAATCACAAACCTTAGTTATAATGTTAATCAATTAGTGAAAAATTCTAGTGAATATAATGACTCAATTTTTTTGTAATTGAAAAAAAAACCCTGGAGGATTTAATGATTTATTCTTCTTAATTTTCCGAACAAACACATCTGTTTTTATTTAATTTTTGCAATGTTTCCAATGCTTATAAAAGAAATTAAAAATATACGGAACATATCTACTGTAAAATGATACACTGCAAAACACTGATCAAGGATAAGGTCTCATAAAAAATATGTTCCCTCAAACAAACATCTACTAAATCCTCCCACTCTAATCTTCCATAGAAGATGATATCAGTGAACCACAGCAACTTATTGAAATCACTTGTTATCAACCCTAGCCAAAATCTCTATTCTATTTTCATTTCATTAGGTTATGAAATAATATTCAATTTTTAATTAATTGCTTATCTATTTCTACAGCAATTAATTAATGTATACTGAATTTGAAAGTTTTTTAGAATAGGTGATAGAATATCACAAATAATCAAAATAAAGTAATATAAATAAATTATACAGTGACACTGGTTTCATCAATTAAAGAAACAACAGAAAAATCGCAATTAGTAAAAAATGAGTAAAAATTACTTATAAATCCCCTAAATATACATGACGTGAAATTTATGTCATATTCAAATGAATGTCTCTGAATTAACTCAAAAGAATAACAACATAAAAGGATCTTGTTGGTTATTTAACAAAAGAACTTAGGGTAGAAAGCTGTCGGAAGATTAGAGGTAGGTCAAAGTATGAAGATGGATAAATGTGAGTCTACCTGTAATCTACAGATTGTGGAACCAATTTCAAACTATATAAGTAGCTTTCCGAAAATACAGCCTAGGAATTCATCCTTGGACACCGCTTTCTTCGACTGTGTGTCCAAGAAACAGCATTTCTACCCTGACACAGCTGCGTGCGACTGATGGAACGCTGGTATCTGCTTCCATTGTGGAAGCCTTCATACGGTGTAAATGTTGGAAATGGACAAGACTTCGTATCACTTAAATTCAAAAACTAGTAAAGGTTCGTACTGTTGAGGGATGAATCTAGGTTTACTAGACTCCCGGTGCGCGCTAATCTTAAGAGAACCAAGCATACGGATAAGATCTATCTAATATCCGTCAAAGAGATAATTATGGTGAAAATAGCATAATAGTGTTGGTGGCATCTCGTTAGGTAGACATACAGATCTGTATGTGCTTCCAAGAGAAACCATGAATGCTAGATGATATCAGGGTGATGTCCTTTGTAGTAATGTGCGTAGGCAATATATTTCTCATCAAAAGACAGATCTCTAATCTGGTAGATCAATATTCACACCACTTATAAATTGAGATCAATCTAAAGTTATTTTAGACTTGGATCTCTCCGGATAGGTGCTTCTGAACCTCTCACTCCTCAACATCTAGAGTGGCTCATAAAGAGTTTAAAAGAAGAAGAATTGTTGATATCTAATGAGCTTTTTGTCAAGAACTGATCAGTAGCATAAAACTGTTGTCCTCTTTTGTTAGAAATGGCCACAACCTTATTGAGCGTCTACGGCTTTTTAATTTGGGAACCATAATTTTTGAAATGTTGTTATGTGATCGTTGTTTGACATATCAATGTCTCATAATGTATTCGGGTCAACATTATTTAAATACAAAATATTAGAGGTTTTTCACCAACTTTCATAAAAATTAATCATGTATGTTTTTAGTTATTTCGATTTTTTGTGATTTTTCCCATTAATTTTCCGTAATTAATGGAAGAACATAAATAAGAAATGCAAAAAGTAAAAGCAACTGTTTTTATTAGGTCAGTTGAATTCATCACTGAAATTCATTCTTTCCCTGAAACTCAAGTAAAGAAAAACAGCCATCAATAGAACTGGTAGAATTTCGAATTCAGATTCGTTTATTTATAGTTTTAAAAACATTAATAGATAAGAAGTAATCGAAATAATGCTGACAAACAAGAATTATCAAATGATTCAAAAATTCTTATCATAAATTTAGTAGATGTACAGAAGATAAAGTAAGATTGTGTCTTTAAAATTTAATGATTCCATGGTGTTTTTAAATTAATGTGCTTCCTAGTGTTCGGCTTCGGGACCACCTGATTCTTGTGCTAAGATCGATGATATAATAGTGGAATCTGTTAGAACTTCTAGTGGTACCTGTGTTGTAGTAAAATGTGGTAAGTATTTTTAACATATTCTCTTTTTTTATTTGATTAGTATTCTAGGATTTTACTGAGTTGTTGATTGGAGAAATGAAAATAAAACTGCTATTTCAGATGGCGCCCAATGTATGCTGGGAAAACATTCTATTGCAGGTTGTGTTATTAACGTCAGATGCGACAGGTCCATGTTTTCTCTACAAATTCTTTGTCTTCCATTTGTAAGATGCAAAAGGAGCCTTATTTCGTATGAACACTTTTTTCTCCAATCCTTAACGATCGAATGCTGTGGTTCTTTGACAGCAATTAGGTGCGCTGTATATCTTCTTCAGCTTACGTGATGTGAGATTTGGACCTGACTGGGGTCTATTCCATTCGAAAGAAGCTTCGATGCATGATGTTTTATGAGATGTACATCAAGTATATTCTGATGGGATTTCCCTGTTGTGCTCATCTCCCCATCTTTTATAAATCATGTGATCCACAAGCTGTTGTCTCTCACAGGATCCCCCATCGCTGGAGTTTTCTTTTGATGTGTCTGGAACCACTGTCGTTAAACCATTTGAAATCATTTGTGTATAAAAAGGATAGAGTCCTTTAAGAAATGCACGATCCACCAACTACTTTTCAACTTCAAAAGTCACTAAAGACTAATGTTCCCTTTAGGCAATTTTTCTTCACCTAATTATTGCTGGAAAGCCTGTTCTGCTGTTATTAATATCAAAAACCGTAATCATCTGATACATACATGTGTGCTGAAACGAAACATTTATATGAGAAGGTATTGTATAGTGAAGGAGAATGCGACACCTCCAAAAATTAAAACTAAAAACAATAAATAAACATTAAAAATAAAAATAGGAAAATTCATGTGCCAGCATGAACATACAAAAAATACCTAAAATTGTGTAATATCAATGGCTGAGATCAAGTGTCTGCAATGTGATATCTCAGATATCTCAGATTTTCGGCCATATAAAGAAGTGGCCCTTAAGATAGGTTTATGTGGAATTCAAAATGAGAATGCAGTAATTCTAAATTTTCAAATGGAAATTTTATGTCAATAAAAAAAATGCAATAAGATTTGAAATAAGACTAAACAGAAATTTCATTTTTTTCTATTGGAATATCTTCTATAAATAAGGCACTTAGTTACTGAGTTCCTTTTAATTCTTGAAATTTAATTGAATATAAAGAGTTTTCTATTTTCTAAACCATTACATTAACTATCGAACACCCACAAAAAATGGTTTCTGGACCATTTTGTGTTATTCTTTCTGGAAAATCCTATTTCTATTAGGTAATGTTCAGTTCTTCATAATAGAAGCAATGAAATGAGATTACACTTCCTTACAAAGAATTTTAAATGATCTGAAGTGATTTTTTTTATATTCAAAGCTGCTAATTGAAAAGTAAACTTTAAAAAAGTAAATATATGTAATCATTAGATTGTGTATATATTTTTCTGCATGAATATCTGAGATTTTATTGAAATCTTGCATTTAAAAAAACTTGAAAACATCATCAATGGCTTATTTTGAAAGCTATAATTTATTGTATCAATGATATTATCAAATTGCCTTAAGATATGCCTTTACTATTGTCTTCCTATAGTGAAACCTTTGAAATCCTATGGACCAACATCTTTCGTGAGAATTCCTCTTCCTGAGACTCCTACAAACTGGTTTGCTGTTCATTGGTATTTCAGGGTAAAGTATTCCATAAAACTATAATTAATGTTTGAGCTGATGTAAAAAATTTACTTTATATTAGTTTCGTCCTGTTTAAGCTTTTATATACAAAAAAAACCTTTCTAGGCTGCCTATGTAATTTGTATTTATATTCTATATGTTTCAGATTGCATTTTTGTAAAGTCAGTTCATATCCTGCTTCAGGCGAAACGTTTTAAACTTGTAATTTTTAACCTTATTTCAAGTCTCTATTCAGAGAAAAAACAAAAAATTAAATTTTAAAGGAAGTATTATTTAGAGAAATTATAGAAGAAATGTTGATATAATGAGATCATGAAACCATACCAAAAAAAGCTTCAAAATCTAACTGTTATTAACTGTTGCAACTTTTAATATATAATTATTTTTAGCTATTACTGGGCCTCCCACTGTCTCCCCCTGGTAAGTATGAGATAATCCAAGAAGAATCGATTCGAAGTGGTTATGGCAAAAAGTGATATTTTATTCCTTTTTGAATGAACTCATCATTTGATAGCTCACGCCATTGTTGACGGAGAGAAGCTCTCTTTCACTTTGTTCACTACATCGTCAACCACCAACAGGGTTTCGTCAATTCAACGGCTTTCAAATTCAAAGCCCTGTTTCTTCAAATTTTAGGATCATTTTTGTAACCCATTCGCAATCATTGGACCTCATCGAAGACCTTTTAACGATCTCCCAAAGCTTCTAGTGCAAAATTTCCGTTTTGGTTAAGCAAGTCCACAAGTAATGCACGTTCTCGTAAACTTAACGTCATTTTGAGTTGAACACAAATTGCAAATGAAAAGCATGTGAGGCTGCTGCTTAAATAGTGATACAAGGGATGACGTGCTACCGGAAATTTGCATTTCTGATGCCATACATGCCTACAAACGCCCTCTGGTGCTGGTTTTTGAAACTACTTTTTTTTTTTCAATGAATGTCCTTCCTATGGCGTCATTACGACATATTGCAAATTTGGTGCCATTCCGAAAAGCAGTATTTGCTGTAGATTGCGTGAAATAGGTGAACTTTAATTATAGAAACCCCGTAGTTTAAATAATTTTTTCTTCTGTTTCGAAATCACTTTTAGTTTTTATAAACCTTCTTGTTTAATATATCAGTAAATTCTTTTTATTGAGCAGGTTATTTATCAAGCAATCGAAGTGAATCCAGTGTATATGCAAATTCAAGATGGTGTAGCAGCATTGTCTATTGTTTCAATTAAAGTTGCAATGGAATTCAATGAGGTAAGAATTTAAAAGTTTTAAAATTATTGAATATCAAAATTTTAAAATTAGTTTTTCTTAATAGTTAAGAAGAAAGATAACACGCCGAAAACAAAACATTACTATTTTTATAATAGGGCAAATCAAAGCTTTTGTTTTGTTCAATGTCCTCCGTTTGTTCCACGCAGGTCTGTAGGTGGATTCGCAGGAATGGTATAAGGAAATTTGTTAGAAATTTTTTGTTTTTCATTTTTCAGATTTTCAACTTGGATTTACCTCATAAGCCTTGCAGAGATTCTTCTCAAGTGGAAAAATGTATTGAAACTTGTATTGAAAACATCTTATATACAAGTTTAAGTTGCAGGTAGTTATTACAAGTTATAATAGGATATATTATATTAATGTTATAATTGAAATAGAATAAGACTTTGATTCTCGGATTTGTTACCAAAATAATCTTTATCTTCGCTAAAATTATGCTGGAGTTTAAATTTCAATAGATTTCTTAATAGAAGTACTTTTTATTTTAAAAGATAGGAAATTCATTAACTGTTCTCTTATTATTTTTAGAATTTCAAGATGCTTGTAATAAAATATTGTATTTGTTCGGAAAGAAAAAAATAGAAATTGAAAAAGCATGAAGAATTCAAATTATAAATAAATTAGCTAAAACGAGGGAAAAAAACCAATCAAGTGTTTCACTGTTATTGAGAATGAACCAGCTTTTATTAATTACTACAAAGATGTTTAAAGACTTTTCTCAATACTTTTGTTCTAGATACTTTTTTTATGCTTTCATTCATACGGATAAAAATGAAAATCTGAAACTTTCATTATTTTTATATTAAATTCAATTAACGTGCCAAACAAATCTAAGTAATATCTCCAATTAACAAGCACAGATAAAAAGATAAAAATTA
>JAFIDM010008419.1:1569598-1582565 GCA_023159025.1 Thereuonema tuberculata | reverse complement strand
GGTTCAAACTATAGCAGAATACAGAATTAATAAACCCATATTTCCTATTCCCAAATAGTATATCAACGTTTTGTTTTTGGTTGTGTTGTGTGTGTTTTTTTTCCTTTGCTTTTATTTATTTATTATTATTAGGTCTACCCTCATGCATCTTTTTGGCAGCTATGGCCCCTATATCCGGTGATGTTCATATCCGGTCCTGTTTAGAAGTGATAACGGCGGCAGCACCGCAGCTTTGATTTCATTGGTCCTCCGCACCTTCGCCCCCATTGGTCCAAGTTCCTGTTATGTTAATTGCCACTCTAGTCCAGTTGTACTTAAGAACATGTAATTCCAATTTTTAATTAGTTGAGAAAGCTATGTGACAGTAGCGAAACCGGTCCTGTACCTTTTTAATGTGTTAATATATTTTTCATCCAAATTTGTGTGTCGGCGTCTCATTTTTATTCTACAAATGCACACGTTAAAGCTTTTGAGCTGTTAGTAATGTCACGTGGAAGTTATAAATGTTAATTCTGTAACCGTCTAGTGATTATCAACGAGTACAAATTAAAACTAATAAGAAGATAACTATATTTAATTTAGGAAGGTGTATCTAAATGGAGATATCGGCGTTCGTGCTGGGTCCATGAAATACGCGCCAAAAATCCACCGATCACCAACCCAAAAAATAATACAAATAAAAATGTTTTAAACCTCAAATCTGATTGACACACTCTATTACCTCTTAACCTAAAACTTAAGGAACTTATTCCGGTGACACGCAGAGATGATAAAACAATCAAACAAACACTTGAATAATAAAATCATCTTTATGATTTTATTATAAAATTTATCAATTTCAATACTTCGAACACCCTTTCCCCAGGTGTACACCTTGACCTAATAAAATATCCTTATCCCAGTCTCCTGAAAGAAAAACAAAATAAAAACCCCAAAACACAAGCATAAACATGTATAAGTATCATATCGTACAATGTCCACACATCAATATGATAATGTATTTTGATTTACTAGTAAAACAACTTTCAAAACGTAGAGAGGTTTATCGAAACACTCTTATTAAATAGGATATTATTTTATAATTTTCCCTTTTCTACAAAGTTTCTTGTATCACTGTAAAGTTTATATAGTAGCCTGTTCTCCATATTGTTATAAATCATACTTGAGTTTACCTGCGACAATTCTCACATAAGAGCTTTTCACCTGTGTTTTTTTACGATTTACACTAAAGTTTGTGCAACATATATATTCTCCTGGTTATTAATGAACACACTTGTAAGTACAATGCAATAGTTCTCGCATAAAAACTTCCCACAGGTATATTCTAAATGGCTTTCCAACCCTGTGCGGATGCCGTAGTTTGTCACCAGGAAACGTGTCTTCGGTGACAATCGATTCCCTCGCATAAATGATCACCCTAACGAATCACTAACATTTATGTGTAATGAACAAAAGGGGCAATTGTCCGGCTGATTTTCTTTTTGTTTCAAGGACGCTCTCGTTAGGTACAAGTTCTTCGAATGACAGGAATTCCCCGATAAACTTCACTATTAGTTGATACTGGATCTGGTTTTGGAGTTCGTTGCCCCTAAATTTGTGTGCATAAGCAATTGTCTCGTTCGGAGTCAGCTGATCGTTTTTCCCCCGTCCCATACTTGCTTCCATCCGGTTCCACCTGGGTTGGTTTCCCCGATAAAACAAGGTTTTACTTACAATGACCCGTCTTAACTTGCTTTCGCCGACGTAACCCTAGCTCCGCTCCTAGAGTAAGCGCCATTGGCCCTCAGTTCCTCTTGGTCCGTGGCGTGGGACGAAACATCAAAGCTTTGCCTTCCCTCGTCCGGGTTGCATCGTCTCATTGGGATATCGGGTATTTTCTCCTTTCCAATCCGCATTTGTTGGCGTCGGCCGTGGGCAAAACTCCTGAGCCGCTCACTAACCGACAGCATCGGGCAACTCGCTCCTAATGTCTGTTGACAACACTCACCAAAAAATCTCTTTTGCTCCTTTTCCCACCAAAAACGCTAATTTCCTTAACTATTGACCAGTAGAACATTGTTCACATGACACAGCCGAGTTATCGGAGCACTTCCCCTCTCGGAAACGACCTTGAAACTTTGTGGCGAAGTACCATGTGTTCGCCGTATTAAAACACTGTATCTTTCCATGTTTTCTCTCTTTAAACCTTTCACGTTGATATTCATCAATGGAAACGGGGAAAAATATGAAGCAAAAATAACAATAAATACAATTTAAATATTTTCCAAATGTCGACAAACACTTAAAATTACTATAACCTTAATATACACCAAAATTTAAAAATAATTATTACTCGCCTAGAATTAGAATTACAATGCAACATCTCACCGGTCACTGGTTGTCAATAGCAACGTGATAATTCTGGTCCTGCTGGGACCAAACAAGAATCAGAGGAAAGATGCAAGAAGATAATGAGACAAGATTAAGTAGATGAATGACAAGAGATGAAAGTCAAGTAAAGGAATCAAAAAGAGTTGGAAAGTGATCGAGAGTTCAGATGACTGATTTCCAGTAGCAGTTGTCTTGCCGATCTGATCAGAACCAAAATGCAGAAATACTTCTTACAACATTCTTCTACAGTGTCTACAGTGGGTTCCTGCAGCTTGAACTATAGTTTTGCTCATCTGGTTAGATCAGATGATTTCTTGAAGCACAGGCACAGCACAACGAAGTTTCACAAATTTCTGAGTTCAATGAACACTTGGCGATGAAAGAAAGTACGGATAAAGTGAGCCCGTCTGCTCATTGTCCGTCAAACTGTTTACTAATTACGGCATTAAAAGGAGGAATCTCTTACCTTGACGAACCTCGTTCCGTCCTGTTAGGTAGGAAAACGATTTCCGTGTTTTCAAGAGTGAAAAGTGAAAAAAAGAGCATCAACAAGATAGCGGGGGAAAAAACTGAAAAAGTAAGAAAGAAAAAAAGGAGTAATGGGTAAATGACATATTATATATGACGGTGATGGATGAAAAACCTTCCCTCCAGATCTCACCGGGCCCCGCCCCAATGATGGATATGAACCGGTCGGCCCGGACCCACCCCGAACAGCCCCATGGACCGCCAAAGGCCCTATCCATGCGGCCGGGTACAGTTCGGGCCCCACCCTCCCCGTGTGGCGTGAGATAATATGAGCGGGATTCTGACGTTCTCCGGGTCATCTCCAGACGTCTTCGCTTGTTATCGGGGCTGAGATCAAAACGGGACTCGTTAATGAATACAATTCGTTCCCAGTCAGCACAATTCTATGTTGATCGTGCCCGGCACCACTGCAATAGCTCTTGACATTGCATACTAGTCAGTGGTAGACGGCGTCAGTGGATGAGCGCCGAGAGCGTATATTTTGCTCCTGTAGTCTTCTACTAATGGACGTGGTGGTCAATTCAGTACTGATCACACGTTGGTTCGTTGATAGCGACGAATCTGACGCTGTAACAGCTGCTCTGATAATCGCTCTATCTTCGCGCTCTGTCATCGCCCTAGGACGTCCGCTGCCCTCTTGTCACTCAAATCTGTCGTTCTGTATCCATTCTTGCCAGCATCGTGTAACTGCCGTATTGCTCCGACCCAAAAGCCGAGCGATTCTTGGGTTTGTCCATCCAGTCTCATGTAGTTCTTTTTTTTTCACATCCTTTTTTTTTCAAACTTCAAAATCGCCGGCGAGGCTTTATTATAGCAAAGGTAGGAAAACGCAAGTAAAATCCACTGGAAGTTTTGTTCCTGAAAGCGAGATTCGCTCTTCATATGCACCATCACGATGCTCAGTTTCAATACGCTGTAGCTTTCATTCATTGGCTGCAAATTTTTGATCATTTGCATATTCAGTTGAAATGTGTTTGCATGTGAATCTTGGGTTATTTAGCTTTGGTTTATGTGAAGCTTTTGATTATTATATCGGGTTGTTTTTTTGGGGTGCGTCGATTTTTTTTTGTCAAAGAGTGTAAATAAGACTGTTATAGTCTCAAAATATGATAATAAGGAATGCTGTAAAAGTCAGGGATATTTCAAATATGTTGTGAGATTAAGTCTACTCTGCCAAATGTAAACGTTACGAAGATTTCTATGTATAAATGAAAAAAAAAAACTTTAATAACAAGATCTTTGATAAAAAAAGAAAAGCAAACGAAGTTTTAGGATAGAGGGACCAAAAGTCGTTAAAAGTAGCCCTAGTTATTGGTGTGTCTTGTAATCTATGCAAGGGCTGTCAATTCTTCAGCTGCACTTCTGTAATGTCAAGGCATATCAATATGTCATAAAGAAATTAGCAACATCTTAGAATTGTACTGCAATGAAGAAAGCACGAGACAGAGAAGCAGACTTGCGTAAGGATATACAAAGAATAGTTAATAAGAACGTTGAGAGCAGACGAACAACTGGAAAAGAGAATCTTCCATCTGAACAGCTGGAAAAGTCCGAAAAACTGGAACTGCGTCCTCAGAGAAATATCACTCTTTATTCAAGGCTCAATTTGCTAGCAGCCTAATCCTCCCACATACAGCTCCCATCATTAAGCGATGCCTTCATAGTGTTGATAATCTTTTTTAATTAGCCTGATCTATCCTCACTCATCACATATCAACTTTATTAGAAGCTAGTAAACTTATCACAGCTTTGTATGCACAAGACCTTAGCTATCCCGCAACATACTATAAGTCCAAGAGCAGTTGCAGTTACTGGATAGTTTTCCAAGGAGAATACTGTGTCCGTATGTCTTCCAAATATCTTGACAGATTTCAACTTCCATTATTGTATTATTCCATGATATGGATTTGTAATTGAACTGTTCAGAAATGAGATGCTCATTTCAATTGTAATACAGTTGTTTAGTAAACCAACACTACCGTTAAATAATTTTTGAGACTGACTATAAGAGTGCAGTTTGGTTTTATTGGTAAGTGATAAAATTGTATTCAACAGTACTACAAGTGCATTATAGAGACAATGTTATAATGCAAACACTTAATAATCTCAGTTTCTCGATTGATTGTAACAAATGAGGGAAAAAACAATTAATCTGAAGAAGAAGAAACTAAGTTTATTAAAAAGTTTCACGACCTCATTTTCAAAAATACAAATACAAAAATTGTATTATCCGAAATGTAGTTTCTTCAGCAATATCACAAGATGTTCTTTAACTAGGATTATTAAGCTAATTTTGCTCCATGTATTTATATTTATTTTATATTTTTTTACTGTCCTCAGTTTTCTGTTACATGAAAAGCGTAAAACAAGTCCAAACATGCAAGGATTTTTTTTTCAGTTTTATTTTTAAAATTTATACTTTGTATCTTTTTTTTCTTAGCTGAAATGATGCAATTTGAAGGGTTGGCCTCGAATTTAATAATTTTGTATGACAATAGTTATATTACAAGAAGTTCAAAATCTTACTCGGTAAGAAATTACATTCCTCTATTTAATTAAAAAAATAAAATGTAATTAGCATGTTTTACAAATATTTTACTGACTTATTTTTTTATGACGTATTTTATTTATCAAATAAACGTGTGATAAAAAGTTCAGTAACATTAAAAATAAACACATAATTAAACTAATTAAAAAAATACTTAATATTTTTAATAAGTCGACAATTATTAATCCAGTGACAGAAAACGTTGCTTTTTTTTTATCCTTCATCAGTTCAAAATTGTTACGGCTGCGCCATCTTGCTAGATACTTGGTGACGTCATAGTAGGATAGTCCATCCTTGATAGTGGGGGTTAGGATTCTGTAATGAAGAGCTCTTGCTTCCTCTGGCTGCGATGTCTATCCTTTCAAAACAAGTGTCCGCTTTCCACGTGATGCTGAAATAGGGCTGATTTCTCCAAATTTTTACCTTTATACAAATACAAGTGTTGTTTTGAACGTGATTCAGCCTTTGTGAAGTACAACCTACATAAAATTTTTCACAATTCATACAAGGAATTTTATAAACAACATTGCTCTGTTCCATAAAATTATACTTAATTTTATTCAGACATTTATTCACAGTTTGAATGTTTTTAGATTTTAATGCATTTTTAATGGGCTCATTAATCTGCCTTATAAACGGAATGACGGCTTATATTTTATAAGGCAGATTAAATTAAAAATAAATTTACTTATTTTACATCTGATATTAACTGATTTTTAAAATTTTTCAGCTTGCTGGTTCCACAATTTCCCCAATTTAATTGACTAAACAGTTTATAATTAATTGGATTTCCTAAGCTTTGACCGAAGTCATTAATCAACCTGTTAATATTAAAGATTCTTAGCAATTTTTTCTAGTTATTAATCCTTCATTGTAGTTATTTTTAGCCCTTTTTATCTCAAAAAATCTTCTAGTAATGTTTTACAGATCAATTTTTCTTTAATAGTTAAGATCTTGAATTTCCTTCTAATGTTGTGCTTTTCTTCTATTAACTTACTTTTGAAATTACTGTATATGTCGCAGTCGACAATTTAACACTTCGTAAAGTGTCTGACAGCGCGAAGAGTCAAACCACAATGGACACATCGTGTAATTCAATCTTCAAACCAAAAATTACCGTTTCTTTTCAGAAATATTGGACATCTCGGAAAGTATCAGCAACTGGTTTGACAGATGCTGTATTACATTATAATATTGTTGTATTATTACAGCATCTGTCCAATCGAAATTAGACACTTCGCGAAATGTCAGGCTGGTGTTAGACACATGTTGTAGAAGGCGATTCATCGATCCATTTTTAAAGCATGGGTCCAGCCCGTTTTAGATACTTCCTGAAGCATCACAAGGTGTTTGGACTGATGATGGAACATGAACAAATACCGGAAAAAATGCAATGCAAATACAGTGATAGGCGTGATCATTGATACAAAAGAAAATTATTTACATTATTGTGTTTTATAAGATTTTAATAAAAGACATTATTATATATTAATATAGCCAATGATCTAAAAAAAATGCAAATACAATAATATGACCAATGCAAATAAAAAATGGAATAATAGAACAATATTTCTTATATATGTTTTTTATTTATTAGTTCTATCCCAACGAAATTTCCCCTACTTGTTAACACATGACATACTATTACGGCACCATTTTTTTTTATTGTGCACAGTTCGGCAAACGGTCTGCAAGAACCTTTAAAGAAACCTTTCCCTCCCACTGAGTTTTTCTTTATGGCCTCCCACTGTGAGAACTCTTTAGTATACTCTGTATTTAGTTCAAGAAGGCTTGAACCAGCTTTCTTTAAACTCTCCACCCGAAACCATCTTTTTGTAACACCATTCTCACAGCGAATCTGATACACTCCGATTTCTACATTAATGATAACAACGAAATTTGGTGTCTGCTGGACCCCTGTCGACCTTCGGGACTGCAAGAAGCACTCAGTCCCCTACGTCAGCCTTCTAAATAATTGGTTTACTACAAAGTGACAGTTTATATACAGAAAGTAACTAAAATAAGTCCAATGAGGTGGAAGATGCCGTAGATGCTTTGCATTGACTGACGTATAGATCTTGGAGAGGCACTGGTGGAAATCTCGGAGGTAAACATAAGTATGTGTGAATGCAATGACATTTGAACTGCATTTTTATTTCATTTTTAATTTTGATTTCTTTCGATATTTTTTTCGAAGTCTATCGTAGCAATGCAGAATGCTTATTCAATGATGTATTTTTCCTTTGCTGCAAACGAATGGGAGGAAGTTCTATTTACACCCGAAGTTCGTTTGATATATCAGTCATTGCATCTACACATGGTTTCGTTTACCTTCGAGATTTCCACCAGCGCAGCGCCTCTCCATGTTCTACACGTCAGCATCTATGTCATGTTACATCTCATTGGACTTATTTCAGTTACTTTTTGTACATAAACTGTCCCTTTTTAGTAAACCAATTACCCATAGAAGGCTTCTCCCATTATTAAGCCGAAACTAGTAGCCTGCATTTCATTGTGATGTTACGGTCTTTTTAATTTTCCTTATTTTATTTTTCTGCTCCTACTTTTCTACGACGCAATTTTGCGCCGTGATGTCACTTAGTTAAGGCAAAACGACCTTTGCCTTGTTTACTTTCTCGCATGATCCGCCGTGTTTTTTTATGTCTTCTCTCTGTTTTCTAATTAATCTTGAAATGGCAGGTTTTCCACATTAAAACTTTTTATTTATCACTTCTTTTTATTTATTCTTACATCCTACCACCTAATGTAAACTTTATAATTGTTATCTGTGAATGTTTATATAGATTATTAAATGTAATTTTGCATTTATTTGGAACGATTTTTATGCTGTGAAACGAAGTAGCCATTTTGTGCCTGTAGAGAGTTTATAGTGATGTCATTTGAAGTTTCAAGACACTCCTTATTTCTTGAAGGGTCATTGGTAAAACGTTGTTTACGTCACCATCCCTATGAAATGCATTCTTGAAACTTCTGAGTCACTCTCACGATGTAGCTCGGACGAGACAGACGTATTTTATCTTCCGTCTTGGAAGAGCGGAGGAGCTGTTAGGAGAAAAGCAGCTTTGTTTTTCTTTTCTACCTATGCACGGTTAATGGCAAGACTTGAATCTCATCCTGTGGTGCGCATATCTCTGGATACTTTTGAGATTTGTGTTTCTTGATGTAGCGTCGGTTTCTTGGATATCTGTCAAGTATTAAGAAAGGCCGTATACCCTCAGAATAGTTCGGTTACAGTGAGCAGCTATTGTTATTAAGGAACGTTCGTTTAGTGTAAAAGAATGTGTTGTGCGCCATTTGTGTTTACGCGGATACTTTGACATGAACAGTGAATTTTGTCGGAGCTATCTTATATTTTGTGCCAGTGTAAACAAGACAGATCGCCGAAACTGTGAGTAAAATTTCCTTTAGAAAGTTAAATCAGGGAGTGAACTCTTCAAACATAATCTCTAGTCCGAAAGTCTGTTTCATAAACAATTTTCGATCAGACTCTGCTTATAAAGTGACTCAAATTATTTAGGAGAATATATCTTAAGTTTCTACTTTTGTTAAATTGCATTGATAAGGTTATTGTGAATTACTATTTGATAATTACCAACTTTTGAATATTTTTTTTTAATTTGTAATCTGTTGGAATTGCTGAATTTATGAACAAAGCTTTGTGTGTTATTATTATTATATATTTTTATATTGATATGTAATTTCTATTGCATTAGTCTTGATTTGTTGTGTGTGATTGTATGATATTAAGCTCATTTCAAATACATTTTGTTGTTTGATATACCTGAGTTGTTCATCATTTCTTTACTTCTCCTTTGGTGTTTTATTTATCTGGTTTTTAGCTGTGGGATTTACGGGCCCAGCGTTCCATAGCTAAATTTTAATTTTTCATCACCTATCTTTACGGGTGTAGGCTTCCGATCGCGTTAATAATACTCTGTTTTTTATATTCTCTCTGAGATACAGGGTGATCCGTAACAGTGATTAAAAGTTTCATCAACTTATTCAAATGTACTGGCTTGATTTTTTGAGATACAGTATATTATGAAAAGTAAACGTAAATCTAATTTCGTTGGAAATTGTTTGTTTTTTAGAAAAACAAAGCAATTCAGACATTACAAAACAAACAAGCGAAACATTACTTGCTAATAATAATTAGCACATTCATCTTATTTAATAATATTACAAAACAAACACGCTTCTTAATAACAACAATTAATCCTTTAGGAAAGTTAGAAAGCTAATATTCATGCTTAAATGTTTTCATTGCTATGTCTTGTCCAACACATAACGATGTATTCTCTGTAGTATTACTTCATTTAGCAATAAATACAAGAGTCAGTAATAGCAGTACAGGTCGTTCTAAGTGAAAAGTTAAAATACGTAAATTGCCCTTTCCTGAAGTAATAGGGTTACTTACAATTTAACCAATTTATTTCCATATGAAAATTTCCAAGTTTTGATTTGTAACATCCATTGACAGTTCATTATTACTATAATAATAATATTATTATAGTAATAATATTATTACTATTATTTAATCAGTTCATTATTTCTGATTAAATCAGAAATCAAAACGTTATGATTTCTGATTTAAAAAACAAAAATTATTCATTAAAAAGTTTGTAACTATGCTTTCATTAAGTATTACGTCATCACATGTAACCTCAATTCAATAGGTAATTGTTGATAAAACAACTCCTTCGTGAGCTATATCGTGGTATGTAACTGGTGATTTAACTGGTCATTACACGACTTGCGAATATGATCAACCCACAACCCAAGGGTTCTAAACTCGAACTCCGGTCGGGACAGACCTTTCTTCTGTTGATAAATTATTATGTTAAGATTATTCTCGAGTTTTGTCGATTATTCTCGTAGTCTCCAGCAAGTTCTTTCTGTTATGTCACTTTTTGAATTTCTTGTACATAGCTGACTGCTTAAGACAACCGTTGCGGTATGGTCTTGTACGCAAGGCGTCGGCCTCGCATGAAGCAGATGCGTTGGAACCTAGGTTCAAATCCCGGCGTGGGCATGGATATTTGCTTCCTTTTCTGTGTTTGTCTGCTCCTTCACTGCATCTTCCTGTAGCCCTGTAATATGGGTTGGCGACAAGAAGGGCATCCGGCCGTTAAACCCCTGCTAAAATCAAATATTGATCAAGTGAGACTTCTCATCAGCGATCCCACATGGAAAGTGGGAAAAGCTGAAGAAGAAGAACCAACTGCTTAAGACAAGCAGCAGTAGCAGTGTAAGCTTGCAGAGCACAAAAAGCATTAGTTTCCAAAAGTCCAGTTTATTTGGAAACGGGATATATTGCGTTCTCACCTATCTGAACAGATGAGCTCGGGATCTTGAGATAAATGCCGATCATTCGTCGTAGATCACGAATCCCTATCCAATTCAAATTCTTCAACTATCCCGTCATTATCATCCAACAACCAATACCGATGAACTACGGACTCGAATAGGAGCAGCCTGGCAGGCGATATCCCAGGAACACATCCAAGGCCTGTTTGATTCGAGCCAAACAGCTCTTGTTGAAGCTTGTGGAGGCTTTACATGAAACTGATTTTTTTGCAAGTAATGTTGCTGCATTGCTATAAAACTTTAATCGTTTTTTTTGTTTGTTTGTATCACTAATGTATGTAATGAATTTCCCTCCATTCTGATGATTCCTTCATTGTGTTGCAATTTTCACAACCATGAGTGTATGAATAGCCTTCAGTCATTTGGGTTAAGCTCCGTATTCAAAGCTGTCAGCAGGAAACAACGCTATTTTCCGTTTTAAAATATGGAAGCAATTCTTTTTGTGGCCTCCTATACGCAGACACGTTGACATTAGGCTACAGAAGATTCCACTGTTTTTCCTTGATCCTATAAGCTCTGCTTTCATTTTCGATAGCTTCAGGTCTCGAATTAGATCACTTAGTTCACCCTCAGTAGGTCTATAGGCACTCTCGGCGATTCACGTTATAGCAGGAAGTCAGATCCTGGGTTGTTGAAGACTCAGATGATTTCTCCTTCACACTGTCCCTATCTTCATCTGCCAGCAGACAATAGTCTTCTGGAGAGTGAGGAAAAGGCATGTCTTCCCCAGGAGGCAGTGGTCGGATAGCTGTTGGGATACTCCACATTCTACTTCTTTTTTTTAGCTTGCCATATTTAATAAGAGGTACCTTGCAGAAACAACAGTCATTTATATGATTTTTTCGACTCTTTGCAAATCACGGGATGGCGAAAGGGCATTATTGAACGTCTTTTTTTATTCAACCATCCACGTACATTCACAGAACTTGCATTGCAGCAAATATGAGGGTGCCCAGGGTTGTCTTACTCCTGGACGCCAAAATAATGGCGAGTGGAGTGATTGGGCGTTTCTAAGTTAACGCCACATCACCATACACATAACAAAACTTGTCTTGTGTTAACAGTTTGTGTTAACAGGTGCTACATTTACGTGGCATCCTGGACTTATTATGTAAAGTCATAATGTAAAGTTTAATCATAAAACTGAAAACAATGAAAAGAACGACACTCTAACCTTCACTCATGCAATTTATACACCTTTAATAAACAAACAAGGCCTACAGTGGCTCATCAAACCTGTCCAATGGATGGCCAACCTGCATAGTTTCTTGACGACATAATCCCTTAATATAAAAATAACCCTACATCGCTTCCTTTCGAGGCCGTTAGGAGCGCCAAGCACTTTACTCTGTACCCAGAACCTGCATCATCATAAATGGGATGTACCTCGGAACCAAGAGCTAAGTGAGATTTTTAAATGTCGTATTCATTTTTCGCATGATGAAATCAAGTGGAATTAAGTCAGATACATTTTCATTGGTCTATAGTAATATCAAACTTTATTATTAAAGTGTATTTCCCAATGGTCAAAAACCTGGAGATTTGTGAATAGTATTTGTAATAATATTTTAATATCATTAACAAACACTATTCAAAATAAAACTTAGTGGATATTAATGAATAATAAGCCTCCATTCCGTTTAGATACTTGTTCACGAGGACGATGAAGACTATTCTCTTCTTGATCCCACCCCCGCAAGGCATTCACCTGAACTTCCGTTTATGCTGACAATTGAAATGGTTAAGGTGAGTGCTTTGAATGCTCCTTGAAATATCGTTGAATTTGATAAGAAAAAAATTATAATTTTGAATATTTGGGGATTTCAGGCAATTTATACACCTTTAATAAACAAAGTGTTCTTCAAGACAGAACAAAACATAGAAGAATTGAGTGAAATGAAAAGAAGTGTAACGTGCCCGAGGATTCAAAGTAAACTGTTGTATAAAATTAGCCAATTACTTATATTTTCTACTAAAGGAAAAACAAAACGTTAAATATTGAAATGGATTGTAGAATTAACAATACTAATGTGTACGTGACTGACGTTTAGACATTGTCTGGGCTTGTCCTTTAATTACATTAAACAACTTTGAAATTATAACTTTTGTTTTTACCTATAGTCATGTTAGGAA
>JAFIDM010008419.1:1551534-1563357 GCA_023159025.1 Thereuonema tuberculata | reverse complement strand
AGGTAATAGTTCTAATAGGTCTAATAGATATTTCTAATAGGTCACTCGACTTGTGTAAAATGTGTCTTTAACACGGTTTCTCCGTTGAAGAACCATGTGTTTCAACAAAATGAGATTTTTTTTTAGAACTTTTTATTCACTTTCTACTGAACTGTGAAGATGACTCAAAAGATAAAGATTCAAAATTTTATTAAATCGACAGGAAAAGATAAATAAGAAGAGTACAATTTATTTTTCTTTAGTTTCAAATTCAAAAGAACAGGAAACAAATTCACTTTAAATACCCGAAATTTGAAATACTGATTAAAAAAGATTGAAAGAAATTTAAGGCTACGAAAGAATCAGCTAAAAAAGTTGCAATTGACAGACGGTGAATTACAGGTAAATTGATAAATTTAATACTAACTGAATTAGCTGAATTCATTAATTTATTTCTCTTTATTATGTATTTAACTAATTTATTTCATAAGCTAAGGAATAGGCAAGAGAATGTTTGGGGAACTGAATTTATGTTCTAACATTTCATGGGATTCCATATCTTTCTATAAGTGGCTCGTCGATCATTGGAGTTCAATGACTTCTTATAAATGTTTCGACGTCTCTAAATTCAGAGTTATTTAATTTCTCATTTTAAATTTCCTTTTCTTATACAGTAATGTTCAAAGCTTAATGTGTATCTAAATATATATTTGTGATCTTTCTAAGTGTAAATGCATTCTAATAAATAAACATGTGAACTAACGATAAAAAAACTTTAAATAAGCGTTTTCGGAACGTCCAGCGTTCCTTTGAATTTTGACAATATCCCAAATACTTCTGTTTTATTAATTGCTCAATATGGTTTTCAAAAATAGTTTAACTTAACAATAATATAGCAGCATCTTTGCTTGTATTTCATATAATTATATATTATTTCTTTTCAATTATTGCAAATATTTTTGTTATTTCATTTCTATGAATTTGGAAGTTAATATAAATTTACTTTTTTTTTCTCTTTCCTATTTTTGTATGCAACCTTTTTACTTTTATTTATGAGTTTCCTTCAGGTTGAATGAGAACCGTTCGGAGACAGTTGACTTGTCAGTCATCCTAAAGTTGGTTTGGTGAAAACAGAAAGGGAAGCGTCATTAATCTCTAACCTTGCAATCTACCCAGGAAGATGAGTAATACGTTATCTTGGCCGCACGGTTGGCATTGTACACCTCTAAGTACTGAGGTTCGGTTCTCTTGTGATTTCGTCATGGCGGGCGATCCGCGTTGGGCAGGTTTTCTCGTGGTTCTCTCGTTTCCCCTGCGTTTCTTTATCAGTCTTTAATCTGTCCTGAACTCCGTAGCACAGCACAATAGATCAACGGTCGAGGTACTCGGCTTCCCTGCCACCGGCACACATAGTATGTTATTTTACCTAATGTGTTATTTACGTTGAAGAGAAATCTTAATTGTATGTAATTTACTTTCTTATAGTTTCATTAGACATAAGTAACTGATTAACATGAAAATACTTTAGTCCTTATAGTTTGATTTCCATATAATCTTAAACTATTCATTTACCCGCTTACTAAATAGTTTGGTTACTTATACTTTTATTTTGTGTTAATTGTAAAGGGTTGGTCTTTAAGTTACAAACCAATCTAATGTCTATTTTTATTTTAATTGTTTGTTAAAATGGAGTGATTAGAATATATTCATTTGTATTTTATGTTTCTGAAAAGAAAAAGATAAGAAGACGAATATTCAATTCTTCTGTTAAAATACAGTGTTTATTCATTTAGAATGTTGTTTTGGTTCTCATTTTTCGGCTCTGCGCCCACTTTTCCTACAAATATTTTTGAGACTCGTTTAAATAAGCACCCACCAACCAATGTTATTTCAATGTTGGAACTGTAACCAATTTTTTCACTCTTGTATGTAACGTTTTCGTTCAGTCAGTAAACAATGCATAATTATAATAATAATCACACTCTATTAATAAAAGTATTTATGAGTCTGCAAATACTAATAAACTAATGTAATACCAATTGTGATTGAAGAGTTCGTAATAATAATAATTTTATAATGTTGTTTCTTAAATCTGTTTGTTTTTTAATCATGTGTTAGATTATTTCAAAAAGATAATAATTTTTAAAATTAAAATTTAAGCTGTACTTATGTTAATGTTGAAATAAATATAAAAATATTTCATAAAATTTGTATATTCAGATAGATTTTTTTTTTTTTTTTTTTTTTTTATGGGAATAGCTGAACAAAACATTTTAAATAATAATACGTAAAAACAACGAAATTGTACTAATTTTAAGTATAGTTTAATTTAAGTAAAAGTTCTTGACTTATCAATGATAAAAGAAATACGGTATGCGCCAAAATATACAGTACTGAAATCCTTGAATCTCGAACACGTGGTTGCGTTTGTCGACGGGGTACAGCTCCAGCTGCAACGTGTTATCGGTAGTGAAAAGGAAGTTGTGTTGTGGAGTTGTTGTTGGAAATTGGTCTCTCGACGGAGGAAAAAGTATTTATAGTTGAGCATTATTTCCGCGCATACGGAAGCGGTCGTGAAGGTGGACCGAGTTTGAAAAAGGTGGCAGAACAATTCCAACAGGAGTTTAATAAGACGGCACCAAGTAACACAGTTATGTTGTCTATTGTTATGAAATTTCGCCGTTCTGGTAGTGTACTGTGTCAACGGAAGGGGAAGTCAACAGGGGTTTAGTGATCGAACCATTTCTTCAGGATTTGAGAAGATTCTGTCGTGCAAGGAACATTCAGATGAATAGACAGTGATATCAAGAGGACGGGGCGACCAGCCATACCGTTCGAGCATTTCTAGCCATGCTGCACGAAAACTTTCCAGGACGAATCATTTCACGTGGTACTGACATCCCATACCCGTCCCATTCTCCTGATCTTACACCACCTGATGTCTACTTGTGGGGAATGTTAAAGGAGAGTGTGTTCAACTGTGAAGATCCACCAAGAACTGTGTCTGCATTACGTGAGCAAATCATCTCCTTTTGTAGAAGTCTGCAGCAATCTTTGTTTCATATGTTTGCGAATCTGCGTGAACGATATGAACACTGTCTACAGTGGGCGGTGCACACTTTGAACACTTACATTATGCATACCGTGGTAAATCAACACGCTAATAGTGTGTGTGTGTGTGTGTGTATGTATGTATGTAGTGTGTATGTTAATTTCTTTTGAGGAGAAATAAACTCACAGATGACAATAATCTAATTTTCTTCATCTTTTCATTTCAGTACTGTATATTCCTTTAAGAATTATGAAGATTAATAAGAAAGTAATTGTTATATTTTATAATATGCATTACTTGGCAATTGTTCATGTTTTATTTATTTTTCGTCGACGTTTAGTAATCAAATAAGTAAATCTTTTAAATTTCTAATAACAGTGACGTAATTTGTAGCTTGTTGTATCCATTAAAATGTTATATAGGCCAGTCAATAAAACCATCAAACATCGCAAACGCGCATGTATCTACGATTTTTTTATATGTTGTTAGGACCCCTGAGAGTGGTGTATATCCAAGTTTGCAACCCTGAAAACCCTGTGCTACTCCCGTGGTGCTCGAAAAACTGCGAGATTCTGGCACTTGTTTCAGGTTTTGCGAAAAAAAACTGCAGTAAGGAAGCATTTTTCGGGTATCTTCACGGTATGCTTTTGTAAAGCAAACTAAATTTGCTACAATTTGAGCCCAACTCGAACTCTCGAGGTCCATTGGTTGCCGAGATACAGCCAGTCAAAGATGGGCAATTGTATCCAAAAAGTGAAAAGTTATCGGTAGGGTCATTTTCCAAGACATGTTCCGGCTAAACGAATGGTCCTAAAGAAAAGTCATGAGAAAGGAATTTGTAGAGAATTGAATTAGCTTCAAGTTGATTCCAAAATGGTGCCTTTATGCCTCATAGTGTCCTCAAAAACCAAAAAATTGTAAAACATCGAATTTTGGGAAAATGATGAAAACATGATACTGAATAATGTTGGTATGTATTTCGTTAAAATAAGTTAGGTCAGTCAATATCGACACAAAATAAGGCAAATATCGCAAACATGCATGTATCTATGATTTTGTAATTTGTTGTTAGTACCCCTGAGAGTAGTTTATATTCAAGTAGAAACCCTCTGCTGCTCCCGTGGTGCTCGAAAAACTGCGAAATTCTGGCACTTCCTTTCAGTTTATTCGAATTTAATGTTTGAGATGTAAAATATGGCTGCAACTAAACATACCTACAAAATCATACATTGAAATATACACAATACATGAATACATAATAACCCTGGAATACAGATGAGTCCCGCTAAGGTACTCCACAAATCTAACGATAATATGGGCGAATACCGCTATGGGTCTCCTTAATCTGTGGCTCTCGGAATTATTTGTAGCCATGTAAGTGAGACCAAAAACTGTGTGCAATGCCTAAGTGAAAAATGGACAGCGTGAAACAGGTTACAAAATTTTTGTACTAGTGCCCTTCTATAGAAATCGTTTGTGCCAGGTCCCTGGCAGTCGGATCTATTGTTTAGTGAATAAAAACCTCGGAAGCGGGATGAGCACTAAATCAGCTGAACGCCTGCGACGCTCTGCTTCTCTCTCCAGCCACACCCATCAAAGTTCCCCAAGCAAAACTGCTCTCAAATGAATGTAACAAACGTCAACTGATCACCATGATGCGTAGCCTCTCAAATTCAGAGAGGCTGGGTATCGAGGTACATCAATCTTAAGAAAAATGCCGATGCTGATGTAGTGAGGACTGCCCTCTCCAAGAACTCATTGCTCGACCAAGCATTCATCATTGGGGAGGACGTCGACCTACTGGTCCTTCTCAACGGCTTAAGCTCTGAATAGACGAACGTGTACTTCCAAAAAGGCGGCAGAGGTGGGTCTAATATCCAGCAAATTCCTTCACGTGTGGAGAAATGCAGGGTCCTCGAGGGATGGTTGTGTTCCTGCATGCAATCAGTGAGTGTGACACCACCTCTGCCCTTTTCTGGCAAAGCAAGATGACCTCACCAGCATTTTCCTTGATCCAAACTCCAACCAGGAAGACATAGGAAATGCTGGCGAGAAGATCTTGATGAACCTCTACGAAGGAGATGAGGAAACGCTGAACATCCTGCGATACTCAGCATTTGTAATATCGGCAGCAATGGCCAAAGTCAATGTTGCCCGCCCCGCCCCCAACCACCACAAAGGCAATATCACTCTTGGAGGACCTACCACCAGTTGCAAAAATGGTTGGGGGTCGACAAAAAACCCGTGTGACTGGGGATGGACCACCAGCGAACAACGTTTCATGCCCATTACAAAGTGCGCAAAGCCCGCTCCTCAGACCCTGCTTAGAATGGTGGCTTGTAAATGCAAGAAAGGATGCTTAGGGTCGTCCTGGATGAGGAGGACGATGAGGTGGACGACCCAACACCATAAGACGACCCGCCTCAATCTGCAGAAAACGTCGTCCCTCCCTCTCCCTCCCCCACTGAATGAGACCCGGCCTTTCCAAAACGGTGAAGTTCTAAACTACTGCGGTATTTATGCTTGACTGTGTAAATCATTCTTGTTTACATTTATGTTTACATCGTTTAGTTTATATTTACGTTTATTTGTTTACTGTATGTTTCTTTGAAGCCATATGTTACATCTAAAATGTTAAATTCACTTTCTTGCACGTTTTTTTTTAACAAAATCCATACCAACATTATTCAATACCATGCTTTCATCATTTTCCCAAAATCCGATGTATTACTATCTTTTGATTTTTGAGGAAACTAAAGGCACCATTTTGGAATCAACTTGAAGCTAATTCAATTCTCTACAAATTCCTTTCTCATGACTTTTCTTCAGGATCATTCGTTTAGCCGGTACGTGTCTTGGAAAATGACCCTACCGATAACTTTTCACTTTTTGGATACAATTGCCAATTTTTGACTGGCTGTATCTCGGCAAACAAATGGACCTCGAGAACTCGAGTTGGGATCAAATTGTAGCAAATTTAGTTTACTTTACAAAAGTATGCCGTGAAGATACCCGAAAAACGCTTCCTTACGGTAGTTTTTTCGCAAAACCAGAATCTCGCAGTTTTTCGAGCATCAACGGAGTAGCACAGGGTTTTCAGGGTTGCAAACTTGGATATAAACTACTCTCAGGGGTCTTAACAACATATAAAAAAATCGTAGATACATGCGATGTTTGCCTTTTTTTGTGTCGATATTGACTGACCTAATATAATAGTAAATTTGAGTTTACTAAGCTAATACGCGCTATTTTATTGATAATAGGAGTCTTTTTATACAAAAAGGAGTTAATTTGTTCATGTACAGTAGAATTATCCGGATTAATTGGGGATTGGCATGATCCGGATACGCAGAAATCCGGATGATTGGGTCAAGATGAAGTAGGAGCATGAGAATCATACGAGCATCTTTCCCCTCAAGATCAATTTAACTCTGATAATAGATTTTAGGAGGCAGTAATGAAAGACTTGGATGACACTAATGTGAAAGAGGTTTTAAAAGTGATTTGTGTATTCAAGAAAGATAAAAGCCATGGAGTAGATGGGAGTAATGCTCAAATGCAGAAGTAAGGTGGCACTTAAGTGACGATTAAACTGACTGTGGCACTTCTATAAGCTACAGTATATCTGTTGAATTGAGTGGCACCAAGTGGCTGGATACTCAACTCTGACAAACAAAAATCTGCACCAAAAATAAAATTCACTGAGCCGTTCCTCCATGGCCGAGCGGTCTACACGGCGGTCTGCCATGTGGTCGTTGTGTCGGAACCTGGGTTTGAATCCAGGTGTGGAGAATCCTGGGGTTGGGTTTGACTTAAAAAGCATCTGAGTGCTGAGATGAGACACCCAAGAGCAGTATCTGGTGATAAATTGAATATGAAATATGGAAGTGAGAAAGACGTACAAGAGACTGTTAGAAATGCATTGGGTTACATTCCCCGTTTATAAATAAATGGTAGTGGATGGTTAGTGTGGCAGGAGAAAGAATTTAACAGGAGAGAAGCGTTTGAAACTGTATGGATTTGAGAATCTGTTTAAAATAAGTCAATTCAAAATTAATTATTGGAATGTGGGTGTAAAGATAAAAGGAGACTTAATATAAAGTTTGTATCAAGGAGTGATATTTGTGTCATTTCTTTTAATCACTTTAAGCAAAATGTTTTCATTGTCTTTATATATAAAAGAATCTAAAACTATTAATTATTAAAATTATTAGAGTGTTTATCAGAATACATTAATATATATTATAACTTTTTTCTCAGTTGATCTTCTAAGTGTTTAGTTTTCCTTTTGTCTTCTTCCAAACAATTTCTTTTCATTTCCTATCAGTTCATTTTATCAACTTTTTTTTTTTTTTTTTGGGGGGGGGGGGGTTGAAACTTGTATGAATTACATCTTTACTCTTTATGAAAAAAAAGAAAAAAATCCTCAACAGCAAATTCTAGAATCTTCTGAATCTTTTCTAAAGCATTTAAGGCCAAACAAAGGAATGAAAAAATACAATTCCAAATTTAAAACATGAATAAAGCCATAACAGTAATTTGTCAAAGGTTGCTTTTGAGATCAATTTAGTTCAACATATTCTCATTCATTTCTTTATCGTTGTTGTTTTCAAACCTCAAGTTATATTTTGGAGAAAAGATTGTTGTAAAAGAAATAAATTCTGAAAATTGTTTTCTGTAAAATATCAGGAGTTATTATTTTCTTTCAAATATATTTTTTTATTGTAGGATATAATGAATTCCATACATTAATAATTAAACATTAAATATCTACGGAATAAAAGTGGTTTACTTAAAAAAAAAGATCTCTAATAGTAATAGTTTAATTTTATTTATTTATGTTTTCATTTAAAAAAAATTAAAACAGGTCTGCCATACACAGAAATATTTTTATTACTCCTAAAATGTTTGGGATAAAAGTTTCTTCAGTCATTAATCAAATGAATGACGAGAGATTATTAACTGCCGTTAGCACTGGACTGACCATTGGACCTCATCAGCAAAACGTTGGAAACCCTATCTCCATCGACACTACGGAATAGACCTATCTTTTAACTGCCATTGATCTGAGCAACCCAATATTTCAAAATTTCAGAGGATTCTGGGCCTCTTTACATAATGCTTTGTAAGACCTAAACAAAATGAAATAGTTAAAATAATGATAGGGATTTTTTTTTTTTTGCACAATTACAAGGAACTAAATTTATTAAGTATACAGTTGACTCGTGATAATCCGACATTTGACAGTCCGACACGCTCGGTAGTCCGACGCAGGTGGGTTCGAAAACCGACCCGATTGAAGCGGCCACAGAGGTCATATGCACAATCACTTGCGATAAAGTTATGTCGGCTGCAAACAATTTGATACGTTGGTGGAGATGGAACTCGACTACGAGAACAGTTTAATGTTAAAAGATATTCAAGAAAAAGCCATGACATACTCTTTACGTAAGAAGAAACAAAAAACTATTACAGATTTTTTTTTTTAAGCTGTAAATAAATGTGTATGTATTTTTGTTTTAAGACATAAAATTATATTTTACATTATATACTGTAATTTTATTTTTTTAAGACATAAATACAGTAATAAATTAGTATTAAATAAATATCTATTCAATACAAAATAAACTATATTTGCACATAACTAATAACTTAAGGAATCACTGATCTGTTTTTGGATTTTTCGACACCGGGAATCCAGAACAGCTGTTTCTGGGTTCCTACCCGTCATCAGCTGGACTCGCCCAGTGTCTTAACAGTCGGCGATTCCTAGATACATATAAAGAAAACAAAAAAGAACAAGAAAATGGCCCTTCACATTAAAAAACAACAATTAATAAAATAAGAATAAAAAAGGGCAGACATTTAATCCCCGCTAGCCTCCGCTTAGCTTAGGATGGATTAAATAAATTGTTGTTATAAATATCTATTCATTTGTGTAAAACTATGCCTAATGAGGTTTTTTTAATATCCTCAATGGCCATAAAATATGTACTCAATATGTATTTTTAACAATATAAGTACTGTAGTATGTACAGTACTGTATATACATAACTTAAATTTTCTTGGTTTAGAAGTCAAAATTCAGTTTTAAAAAATCAACCTTTGGTAATCCGACATTTTTGATAATCTGACATCCCCTCGGTCCTGTAACTGTGGGATTATCGTGAGTCAACTGTAATTAGATTTGCAAATATACTAAGCATTATTCTGATTTTTGACAGAACACGTCTCACATATTTCCCTCAGGATTTAATTCTACATTGCATTTCATGACACTGTATGTGATAAAAGTTTCTTTGTCAGTTACATCAGCAAGATTTACTAAAATCAAATAGAAATGAAAAGAAAGGAAGGCAATATATGAAATTGTACATTTAGAGATCATTTCATTTCCTATCAGGAGGTAGTCCTACAGATTTCGACACCAACTGCATCCTTGATAGGAAAAAAACTGATGGAAAAAAAAGGCCATGATCAGCAAGATTCCAATGAGATCTGTGATGTCTACATTTCATCAGAAAAACCTGGAACCACAAAGCACATCCTGCTGAGATCTGGACCTTTTCTAGATTTCATAATTCATTGTGAAGTTTTGGTGTCTTTAAGAGAGTACGAGAATTGCAGTGCACTAATTAAACAAACTTCATTCTTTACATACATATATTAGACAGACAGAAAATTCATTTGTATTTTATTGTTCATTCATTTTAATGACAGAAAACCACATCCATACAATAGTTTGTTTGTTTTTTCCCAGACAATGCTAAATGAGATGTCTGTTACTTTGTTTTGTCTTGTTTATTGTGGACTTTTCAGTTTCTCATTAAGACTGTTTAGAAAAGAACTGAGGTAAGAATTGGGTCACTTGAGATCTTCAGGGAATTGTGCTCCACAAAACTAGTTACGGGGAAAAATAAAAGAGTGACAATCTCTTAAATTATTTTCCAAATTCTGAAATATTTTAAAATAAAAGTATTCAGAGGGAGAGAAAGTTGTTTTTTTTTTTCCCTGCAAATTTACCTGATGCCTGTATTACAAAGGAGGAAGAACTCAACAATTTATTGACATTTATAATGAAAGAATTAGAGCATTTTCTAGACAACAGAGTTTATTTAAGTGTCGTATAAATGCAGAATCTTAATTAGAAACAATATTTAATATTTGTAGATTATTTTATTTAAAATTTGTTATATTTTATTGCTTAATAAGTGTTTTTTTTTTTTTAAGTAATAAGCTTTAAAAAAATACCCCAAACAATTCATTTATGAATTTCCCATTTTAAGAAGAATGATCTTTCACCTACTTCTAAGAGAACATATTCACAAACAAAACTTGTATTACAATGGAAAGGATTACAAAATCTATAGCCATTACTAATGAGTGTGATATTAAAATCATTAGTAAGAAAAAAATGCACGATTCAATGTTGATACAGTAGGTTTACAAAAGAAAAGTCCAATTTAGAAAGATAAAAATATTCCTAATAATAAATTAATCCAACGTTTGTATTTATTCATGTTTTATCAAATTGTAAAAACTTCCAAAAATATTTATTCTTCCAAGAAAACTCCCCAGGCATAATATCAACCTCTTTATCAACATATTCAAATTGTCAAACTCACAATTTGAATAAAAAACTAAATTCCATCACTATTGTTATAATTATTTTCTTGTTTCAACAATAAATGTTTTTTTTTTTTTTTTTTTTTACAAAATGCCCGGGCTCTTAGACTGATCGTCTTTCTTTAGGCCAACAACAAGGGGAGAGATATGATGCATTTAACCGACGAATCGTTGCCCAGGGTACGCCAAGGGAGGCAGCATCAAGTGATACCCGCAGGAACGGACAGAAACAGAAGAAGAAAGAAACATCCATGCCACGACCGGGATTCGAACCCGGGTACTGGCATACTGGCCGCACGGCAGACCGCCGTCGAGGCCGCTTAAATGTTTTATGTTGAAAAAAAAATCAATATTTTAAAAATTTACTATTTTCTCAATAATTGACTAAATAACTGATCATCTTCTAATCCACATTTGTTTAAATGTTGCCGATTTCTCCCACAAACGGATTCCACACATGTTCTACTTTAGCATCATTTTCTCTAATTCTATTCAGATTGGTTTTAATACTACACTCCGATTTTTGTATGGTCTCTGAAGTAACCCTCATTTTCTGATAGGTGACGATCAAATCCCTTTTACTCACAGGAATAGGCAAAGAAGGAGTTAACGATCCTGTGATTACACTGCTTTTAGCCATAATACCCACTGAATCAAGATTTGGTTCAATCCGAAAAGCAATTTGGAGAAAAAAAATTAATGAGAGAAAAGTCCTGAGGAATTGATCCTGCTTCTCCAGTCGGCATCTTTTTCGCTTAACCTTTAAGGCCAGCTTACGTTTGCAAAATAATTCTAAATTGCATTTGGGCATTTCTCTTGCCGAAGGATTTTTAAGAAGTAATAAATGAAGTTTAACGTGCATGTATTAAAATAAGAAGAAAATTGAAAGTAAAATAATTGAATAAGCAGAATTAAAAAGATGATAGTAAACCGACAGTTTCAAAATACTGTACAAACATTTAGGTCGACAACATGAGATGAGAATACACAGTGGGAGGGTTTGGGGAGTAAAGGAATTAAGGGCATTTTGCCTATGGTGATAGGGTTGTAGGCCTTAAGCAGGATGATGTTGAAAGATTCAGCAAAGAGACAGTGGGATAGTTTATTGTGGTGGGAGAAGGATTTGGCAGCTGAGAAGTTGGGGATGTGTTCAATCTCACTGTAAT
>JAFIDM010008419.1:1539168-1551134 GCA_023159025.1 Thereuonema tuberculata | reverse complement strand
ATTTTGCTTTGTATCTTTTTGATTATTGCTTTGTATCTATTCGATTACGATTTTAAGAGAAAGAGGAAGTTTTCTCTTTTTCTCATTTATGTATTTTTATTTATATTTTTCCTGAAGAAGTCCCTTTATTGGGTTGAAATATAGAATTGGAATTTATGAAGAAACTAAGGAGTAGTGAATTATTTCGTTATTTTTGTATTTTCGAAGATATATGAAAGTTATTATAATGAATAATCCCTTTATATTGCAATACGAAGAGCTGAAATAAATTTTGCTTTTTGTAGTATTTGAATTTTCAATTGTGAGTCTATATCTAAAATATAAAAATATTTTTTTGTTGTTGTTGAAAGTAATTTTTTAGGGATAGATTCAGAATAAAAATACAGATTTGTCAAAATACTTCCCATAACATTATGTTATTTATCGCATCAACAAATCAATTTATTTTCAAGCTGCTTGATGATTTATTTAAAATAATCTAAAGCATTCACAAAGACATTTCATTGAATTCTACAAATGAGATCATTTAAGCTGTGTCCATTGACTTATTGTCTTCATTTTCATTCACAATCTACTGTTTAAAGACAAAGAAGTTATTTTTTCAGATGTCACATTTATAAGGAATATTTTTATGGGCAATTAAATGAATTATGAGTTGAAATATTTTTCTAAAATTCACTATATTTCAATATTTTTCAATTATATGTAATTGTACATGTTGGGATAAATCATCAGTTCTTGAAAAACTTTTTTCACAAAATTCGCACTGACATTCACCAGTGTATAATCTCTTATGTTTGGCTAAAACATTTGGACTGGTAAAACTCTTTTGACAGCATTCACATTGAAGAGGCTTTTCACCAGTATGGGATCTCATGTGAATAGTTAAATGACACGATCGAAAAAAGCTTTTTCCACAAAATTCACATTTAAATGTTTTTTCTCCTGTGTGTGATCGTGTGTGTCTAGTTAAATCGTCCGTTCTTGAATAACTCTTTTCACAAAATTCACACTTGAATGGCTTTTCACCTGTGTGAAGTCTTCGATGCTTAATTAAATTGCCTAATTCCAAAAATGCTTTTCCACAATATTCACATTTCAACGGCTTCTCATGTGTGTCTATGTCTACTCAAATCATCCGTTCTTGTAAAGCATTTATCACAAATTTCACATTGAAATGGTTTCTCTCCCGTATGCGATCTCCTATGTTTACTCAAATCATCTGTCTCCGCAAAGCTTCTGCCACAGAATTCACACTGAAATGGTTTTTCACCTGTATGTGATCTTATGTGTTTACTTAAGTTACTTGACTGTGAGAAGCTTTTTTCACAAAATCCGCACTGGAATGGTTTTTCCCCTGTATGTGTTCTAATATGAACATTGAGAGAGCCCGATTCTGAAAAGGATTTGCCGCAGAATTCGCACTTAAAAGGCTTCTCTCCTGTGTGTGTGTTCGCACATGGATAGTCAGATGGTCTCCACGTTTGAAGCTTTTGTTGCAGAGTTCACAAGCGAATAGTTTGTTTCCTTTCTGTTTTTTCGTTCGACTGTCGTCATCTGAATCCGTCAACATTAAGCTGAACAAATCTGCAAAAGGCTTCTGTGATCAGAAACCCACAACATCAGGCCCATAAAAACCGAAAACAACGATTAAAAGAAGAAAGGTTACTTTAAAAATATCGAATACAGCCTTCTTGATCCATAGAGATTAGAAATGCCCTGTTGAAATCTGCTAGAGCGGAAGACGGTGGTGACATCTGGTGGCAATAATTGTCCCTGGCTCTTCACTTCCTATTTTGAAATTTTACTCAAAATGGTGTCGTCACCACAGTTCAAACAGCCGGTTGCTAGGGTTTTAGCATTGAAATTCGTTACGACCAAGAGGGTGTTTATTTTGGTTCTTCTTTGAGAAAATACCCAAAAAATAATAAAACAATTATCAGAACGCAGTTTTAAGACTTCAAGAAAGTCCACCTTAGGGCTTTTCCCTCTTATTTTTGTGAATTTTAGGAGAAATATTAAGATAAAAAAATCTGTATTTATGCCAATTTTTGAGGTTGAGACTTCCAGAAGATTCCGTTACACCCGATGTTGAGAGCTTCAGATTGGTTAACTCAAAGTCACTCTCCAATAACAAAGGACGATCTGATGCACTGAATTTCTTTTGAGATATAGGATTGCACAAGAAAAATAATTTTATAATTGTTGGCGATTTAAAAAAAAAAAAAAAAAAACCATGCATTGTTATCAAACTTATGACAGTCGTTACAGTCTATGAATTATTCATTGCCGTAGCTTTAAAAATGGGCATCGATACATAATCGAACTAATCAAAATATTCATTACTTTTGATTATTATTTATTTTTGAATCACAGCCGTAGAACAAGCGTCATTAAACATTAGTTCCGAAATTTATCACTAGGAGGAGTGCCACGGCTGCAACATGGCTGACTACGAGAAACTCCTTACTTATAGATAAGGAAATCAGTTCAGAGGATATCGTAAACACCTCTTCCTTCACGACAGTGCTGCAGTTTAAAAGAGAGAACGTCAAGGAATAAGACAATTGTAGTAACCTTTCTACGCTTTTGTCTGGAATTGCAATGGTTTTGATGTTTGTTCACGTCAATTAACTGCTTACGGTAGTTATGTGTTTTATAATAATATGTTTTATCATCAGATGAATACATGTTAAACTCCTAGAATTAAACCTTGAAGAAATGTTCCATCGTGCTCTTATCTTAAATAGCCCTTCTGAGACGAGGTTTCTACTGAAAAACCCAAGTGTGTGATTATTTAAATGATGGAAAAAGTGAATCAGTGTGAGTTTTGTGAGAAATGCTTTTCCAGTGCGAGTAACTTGACTGTTCATATGCGCTCGCATACAGGTGAGAAGCCTTTTAAATGTGAATTTTGTGGGAAATGTTTTTCCCTCTCGTGTAACTTAAATGATCACATTCGATCCCACACGGGTGAAAGGCCGTTCAAATGTGAATTTTGTGAAAAATGTTTTTCCCGCGCAGGTCATTTAAGTCGCCATCTTCGAACCCATACAGGAGAAAAGCCATTTGAATGTGAATTGTGTGATAAAAGTTTTACACGAGCAAGTCATTTAACTGATCACCTAAGAATCCATACAGGTGAAAAACCGTACAGATGTGAATATTGTGAAAAGGGCTTTTCAAAACCAGGTGATTTAACTGTTCACACTAGAATCCATACAGGTGAAAAACCTTTTAAATGTCAGTTGTGTGATAAAAGGTTCTCACGTACAAGCCATTTAATTCGTCATGTTAAAATACATACAAAATAAATAAATAAATAAATCAGACACATGTTTTATAAAAGTGTTTCCCCAGAAATGTAAATTTTTCTTTTTATATCAATATATAAGTAAGAAGATTTTTTTTTTGGATATAGACAATTTATTACATTGTTTTGAAATAACTTCAGAGCATTTAGGAAACTGACATACGAATAAACAAGATCTTAAAAATAGGCTAATAATCTAGTAAAATGAACACGGAAAAAAAATAAAGAATGTATGTGACACATTTGACAATGACTACGTGAAATAGTTGAAATTAATCATGTATCTTTATTTGTTTAAATATAACTTTTATTATTTACCATTATTTATTTGTGCGTGTTTCCTGTTAATTCTACATAATGCACAAATTCGTTTGTTTTCACCTTTGAGCCATCATCGACAGCAATCTGAGACAGCTGTTTCGTCCTGATTAGGACTCATCAGCCAGATTTAGCTTCGATGATCAAACTCAGAATGCGTGAAAGCCTATTGTTCCTTCTCCCACTCTCAGAAGTGGGACCAGGCAAAAAGCAAACAACAATAAAAAGAACGCTATAACAAGTACAGAATAATGTTTTGCTTTTTGCCAGGTCCCACTTCCCAGAGCGGGAGAAGGAACGATAGGCTTTCACACATTCTGAGCTTGATCACTAAAGCTAAATCTGGCTGATGAGTCCTAATAAGGATGAAACAGCTGTCCCAGATTGCTGTCGATGGTGGCTCAATGCGTGAAAGCAAACGAATTGGTGCATTCTCTATTTTTTTCCATTTTCATATTACATTTAATGCACATTAAACCTTGTTACATACTAATCTAGTAATAAACATTAAGAAAAAATTACTTATAAAAATAACTTGTATTTGAATTGTGAATAAGTTAAATGTTAGAAACAACTTAAACAGCTGCAATAAGAGCTGTAATAATTAATTAATTAATTTTTTTGGAGTAAATCTAAATTCTGGGCTTACTCAGGATTTTGGGAAGGTTATGATTTCATTCAGCCAAAAAACAAAATCTAGTCCTTTTCCAAGGGTGGGTGACACAAAATCCTGTTTTTGCAGATTTAAAAACCTTTTTATAAAGATTAAAAAGACTAGAAGAAGAAAATGTGAGGCAGAAATTTTAGTAAAATAATGTAAATTTATTAATAATTGTGATAAGAGAAGAAATTAATTGAAACATAAAATCTTCTTCAACTGCGTCCTCTTCGTTATTATGATATTTCAATCAGCTTAAATACTGCTGATTTTCTGCAGGTAAAACTTATTTCTGTATCTTCAAAAATACAAAACAACAAACAACAGCCTACAATGCAATACTTAATAAATATATCAATAGAATGGGAAAGAATACAATACTTGGTAATGCCTGCGTCACACCAGCCTATTTTTCATCATTGTTTTCACTCATTGGCCCTATAATTGAGGTCTATGATCGTGTGATTTGCCTCACTTGACCATGATTCAATCATTGAAAAAATTTAAGAACGGTCCTAAATATAACCTTGTTTTCAGTGATGCTCATTAGTGAGCTCCAATCAGAAACGACCAGCTACGAGCCCGAAGGAGCCGACCAGCGCCATTTTGGCTACCGTATCGAGTGAATCCGAAGGCTATTAGGAATTAAATATCACAGTGAGGAGATTATTTTTCGAAAATAAACAATATTTTTACTGAAATAAATTAATTCTATGCGTCAAAATGTGCAGATGTCAAATTTTTAAAGAGAGATTTCATTTCTTCTTGAGCGGCATGAAAGGCCGCAGGGGCTTGTGGGATACCCGCTGTTTTCAGCCGAAATTCAGTTCGCTTTCGCAAATTGTGGAGATGCTTGAATACAATTTACAATTAGTTTCGAACAGATTGACAGCTTACTAAAAGTCATTTCAAATTCTACCTAAATTGCGTTGCCAAAACACGATTTTAACCTCCAAAAAAATTAAACGCCGTCTTTTCGTAGTTTTGGAGTAACCGCCAAAATCTTTTAAGCTCAACTCTGATTGGCTAGTGCTCTGCCAATCATATGCAGTGTTTCACCATATTTCGTCGAGAAAGCAAGGAAGGGGGAACCCTTCACTAATTTCACTGTGTAGCAAAACAACGTTGAAAAAAATAGGCTGGTGTGACGCGGGCATAAACAGCATACATTACATGAATTTCTATACATTTTTTCTATTTTGTTTGAACAAATTGACCAACCATTCATTACTATTCATCCCTCTGTCTTTGTTATACATTTGAAACTTCTAATAATCATTGCCTCGACTATAAATCTTTCATTACTGTCTTTGATTCTGAAAAAGGTTTCTGTTATAGAATCTGGATTGTGTTTGGTTTCTATGCAACGATCCACCCAATTGATATATGTCTTATTTTATGCTCCTGTGTTCCAGTATTCTTTCTGGTACTTCCTTGTGATGTATGCTGATTACCATGTATTGTTTTTGTCCTATTGTCAGGGTGCGCACGCCTCCTTAAAATCCTTAGAAACTCCTTAAATCTTCTTTAAAAACAAACAAAAAAAAACCGCATGAATGTATATTATATTCTTGGAGCATAAAAACAGACTAAATAGATTGCTAGTCTTGTATCTACTCTGCATGCTCGAAACTTTCTGTGTTGCTAAACATCACACTTAACTTCTGTCCCATTCTAATTCTATTTTTAAAATTTAGTTCTTGATAAAGTCAGCGATATGCACAAACATAGAACATAAAGTTGTATGGAACAGAACTGCCAACCCTCCAGATTTCTTAGTACTACTAATTCAGAATATTTGCTTTTATTTAATTGCAAGAATTCTGCGATTAAACATGACAAAGATAACTCTTCAAAAATAGTGGTATTAAAAAATCTAGAGGGTTGGCACTTGGCAGCTGTGAGAACACTGTCTTTGTAATAAGTTTAAGTGAGACGACAATAAGGAAGAAAAAAAAATTTTGTTTGTTTAGGAAAAATAATTCTACTTATTATGGTCATTAAAATGCATATTATATATATCTGTAGAAAAAACAAACTAATAGATTACTATTCTTTATTACATTTTGTCTTTAAATTCATCAAATGATGATCTCTATTGAATGTTACATTTTTTGGATATTGCATATAAACAATATCTAGCAATTTTGACCGAACTCCTTAGAAATTTCTTGGACTCCTTGGATTTTTTCTTTCTAAGATTTATACGAACCCTGTATTGTTGTATTTATTAAGTATTGTAGGTTGTGTTTGTTATATTGAATAGATACAGAGATAAGTTTTACCTGAAGAATATGGGCAATATTTAAGCCAAATGAACTATTGTAATAAAGAAGAGGAAAGAGTTGAAGAAGATTTTATGTTCAAATGATTGTTCTATAGTAGGTGAAGAATCTATATTCGAAAATCTTTTATTTCTCTGTCTGTCTGTCTGTGTTAATTATTAGTTTCCCTTTAGTCTACAGAAAATACTGAAAAAATAGGCCTAACCTTGAACAACAGAAGTAATTCTTACACAGTTTAAAAGGGGAAGTTTGTCTGCTTATGATAGTCGAAATCCTACCGTGGGAAGTTTGTCAGAAATGGAAATTGCAAGATGGCTGTCAATCCCACAGCTGGGTTTGGTAAGCATAGCTTCCAAAAAATTTCAAGTAATACTGTAGTATTATATATTCTGTAGAAGTAACGTTTTAGAATTATTCCATCATGAAACAAGTTCAAATGAAAGACTTTCTGGGAGAAAGTGTCCATTTAAATAAAAAAATATATTCAAAATAATTAAATCTAAAACACAATTACATGACTAATTTCACAAAATAGAATTGTTCAACACAAACAATGAAAATTAAAATGAAATTATTATTTGCTACTGAAACTAAATTATAAAGAGTGTTACGTCACGTATAACTATTGTTTGAAGTTTAAATAATTATGTGATTCTTCAAGTAGATATTCATATAGTTCTAAAAACAGTTTTTTGAGTCTCCTGTAAAGTTTTGAATGCAGATATAGCACCCTGTACAATATCTCAAATTTTTTTGAATGAAATCTGTAACACATTATATGTTTATACATAGAAAAAAAACAAAAAAAAAAACCTGAAAATAAGAATATTAAAAAATACACATCATAAAAATAAGGAAATAAAATAAACTGGCCCAGTTTATCTGAATGTTCTGATAAACTTTCAACTTCTTTTTCTGAAACATTTTTGCAATCTTTTTCTTGGCAAGGTCAACAAGCGTCAGTACAAGATAACCCACTCTTTCTGCAGGTACAACGCAGGTTTTTCACAATTTATGGTACATTTGCGACGTACAATAGAAAGTAAATATTTTGTAGCTAGTGGCAAATTGCTTGCAATGGGAAAGGATTGATTGTCTTTGAGGAACCATCCCCATGAACAAGCGTCCTGAGGATATTTCTCAGCACATTGAGTCACAGCTGGTAAAGGCATGAAAGCAAAGTAAATGTCTGCACATTTCCTCCCCAAGGGCTTTTATAAGACATAAAATATTGTATGTAGTCCTTTCTTTAGTTCCGTGTACAACATCACTTCGGAAATGCAGCAAAATCCGTAGTCAGTAGCGTGGTACAGCAATAAAATCAGAAGATCAGTTTGTCCCCAACAACAGCTGTATTACAATGTTGCGAGCTCTCAACTGCTGCTTTAACAATCGAAACATCGGCATCATCTTTACAGAAAATAACTTTAACTCCATTTTTCTGTAAGTGGTTACCTATGAGATATATCATTTGAGACTTGTTCTCAGCATTAAATTTCTCCTCCTTTCCGAAAGTTGTTTGAGAAATGAAAATTATTGTTGGTGTAAATTTTGTATTAAACCCCCGCCTGCGATGCTCGCTGGTCTTTTATTGAGAGCTTAATGTATCCATCAAACACAACTGACACTCTTCGCCCGTACGCTTTACATGTAAAATCAGCATAAGACGCAGCGATTGCAACAAAAGTGATATCTTGTTCCCTCGGGACTCTATGAAAAAGCGATCCGCCATCTAATACATAATAAGTGGTGTCTCCTTGTGGGTCTTACGACAGTACGTCCAAGTGTTTGTTCATGGGAATGTGACTTCATCATGTATTCTGCAATAACTGTAGCAAGTGGAATTTCTGAGATTTTCATAACAAGTTTGTTGTCTCAAACAGCAATGGTGGGTAGGGTTCATGATCCAATACATCTTCAATGCTTCCACCTCCGTTACTTGCTGCAATAATTAGATGTTGGAATAGAAATGCTGGATCAAAAGACATTTTATCATCACGGCTCTCTTTTAACTTTTGCTGATGATGCTATTGTCTGTACTTGATCTTTCCTCCTGCAGGAAACAGTGAACACATCTTTTCCAATTAGATTTGTGACAATTGCTTCCCCAATAGTAAACGATTTTTGAGCATTTACAGAATTAGGAGTGAGTCCTGTCACTAGGTTTCTTAAAGTTAGATCAGAAATAAAAGGTGAGAATTTTGATGCCATCCTCTCCATCTTTCATTTGTCTAGAACGATGCATTTCTTAGTGCTGCTCACTTGTCGTATATGCAGTTCTGGTTAATGTCTGCATAGCTCAATTGAACTCACAGGCATAGATAGAACCCACTCACCTCGCATATTTTCTGAGAGTCCACTGCCTCTCGTCAGACCTCCATTACTTTTAATGGAATGCATCAAAACTTGTTCTATTACCATTAAATTAATTAAAATTGATTCTGTTATTTAACAGCAAATTTGTGATCAGCACTAAAAAATAGCCTACAAACATGTGTCCCAAGCCTCAATCATTAACTTAGAAGTTTCTCACATTTTGCAGGAGGACATATTGGAAAAGCGTAAAAAACATAATTTTCCATGGAAGAATTTTTGGATTTTTGATATGTTATAGTGTGGGTGATTTCGAAATAGGAAACGTTAAAGTTGCTTCTGTTGCAGTTTGTTCAAGGTTGGATGGTATTTTCAGTGGACTACTTGCAGAGAAAGTCAAATTATAAAATTTCTTTTTTTTTTTTTTTTTTTTCACCTGCATGGGATTTGAACTGAAGACCTTTGTCCTCGCAGTCAGGAATGCTACCCATTGGACTGCTGCTGGTCCCCCAATATCCAATCCTACTTTCATTCAAAAAGGAATGAAATATCACTTTTTGCCATCCCGGTAGCAGAAATCATGCAGCAAGGCAGCGAGCGCTGCAGATTTATCTTGAAGGTTGCAGATTAATTTACCAACTTACAACTTATAAAGACTAAAAAAAAAATTCATACAGAAAATGGAAAAAAATGCGACCGAGGGAAAAAAAAAATCTCCAACTTTCAGATGATTGTGTTTCTCTTTTCTTTTCGAATAATTGAGCATTCTATTAATATTTTCTCTATAAGATGGTGCCCTCCCGGGAACTTCTGGAATGTTGGTTAGTTCGGGGGCAGGCACTAGACCTTGGCACGTGCATGCACTAATCTCACCGGTGAAATGGCTTTGCAGACCGAAAAAGTATCCTGTTTTTATTGTAATGAATCTATGTTACTGAAAAATTTAAAAACATATTGTCAGTCGTTTCATCGTGGTTCAAAAGTAAAATATAAATCAATTTCAAATAAAAATGTAATAGATTTATTTCAAAACGTGACAAATTCTGATTCAGATGCACAGCAAGTAGAGGTTTCTGATGTTAATAAGCCTTGACAAAGGGTGTGTGATAAACAAAAGATTCCTGATGAACAGCTGGTTCTGAATGATAAAACTGTACAAAAAATTTCGTCTAAGAGAGAGACTGAAGAAACTGAATTTGAAAATCCAAGAAAAAAAGCAAAAATAATTGAAATGTCTGACAATGACATAAATAATGGATTTCTTGAACGGATTTTTAAGACTATGAAAAGTAAGTTATTTTGTTTATTTGCAGATGAATTTTGTGAGTTGCAGATAAATTTTGGCTTCTGAAACTGGTGCTGCAGATTGATACAGAAAATTCTGCTACCGGGTTTGCCATAACCACTTGGAATCGATTCTTCTTAGATTATCTCATACTTACTTATGAAATAAATATATACTAAATAAATGAAGGAGAACAGGTTGCTGTCGTGCAGAATGTTGATTATATAACAGGTATATATTCCTTCTTTCAGTGGCACACCTAGGATTGGGATTGAGGAGGGGGGAGCTAAGGATATTGTAAAAAGTCCATTCAGATGAAGGCCTATCTAAATTGTTTCAATGATCACTTTCCAAAATACTAAAATACAGACAAGTCATTGCTTTAATAAAGGTTTTCTTCTCGTTTCCTTTGTATTCAAGATGCTTCTAACTTTTGTAATTGATAGTGAACTTTGATAGTTAAAACTCTATTGATTAAAATGTTTAAATCCAAGAACTATGTATTGCTTTTATTACATTTATAAACTTTTGTAGTTTTCAAAGATAAACACAAAACAACAGATTTTTAAAAATGTGTTTTTGATTTCAGGAAATAAATTTTGCATGAGAATAAGAAAGAACGAGATTTATACCTTGATTTATTATCAAGAGGAATATACATCTGACTGATGAGTTTTAATAAGGACAAAACAGCTGTCCCAGGTTGATGGTACTTCAAGGTGTGAATGAAATTTCCAATTTCATTAGTTGTTTTTTTTTTTATGCTTAGTTTTGTGTGCATTAAAATCCCCCAAATAAATTTACTGTTCATTTTGTCTGAGAAGATTACGATTAGTTATAAATTGTTGTTTGATCTTATTTTAACTATTTTTCTCTGTAATATCATTTCCTTGATTACTTTGTGAGTTGAAAAGTGAATGAATCTGTTTTACTCTTGAAATTTCTAATTCAGGAAAACAGAAGTAGTTGGTTTTTCAAGTAAGAAACATAATTTTTTTTTTTTTAAATGTTCACTAGTCCTATTAGGTATACCTATAAAATGTATACCTGTATTATAGGTGCTGATCGATTGTTATATATGGTTAATTAAAGATAATTAGAATTAAAAATTTATTATTATTTTCTCATCAATTACAACGCTGATTACTTGAATTTTAATGCAGCTGATATTTTTAAAATTTTTTATTTCATAGTTTTCCCAATTAATTTGACTAAATAACTTATATTTTATATAGTTATCTAGTCTTTGACCATAGTTATTATTTAATTTTGAAATATTAAAAATTTTTAGCCAATTTTTTCTAGTTCCTATATTTTCATTATAATTTTCTTTTGCTCTTTTAACTTGATAAATATTTTTTAGAATGGTTTTATAATTAAATTTTTCTTTTATAGTTAAAATTTTGAATTTTTTTCTGATTTCTCTTTGTTAAATGATAAAACTTTCTGTTCTTTAGATTAAGTTAAATGTTTACATTTTATTTATTTTGTTTTTCCTTTGGGAAAAAGTAGATGACACTGAAGCGATTAAAAATTTAAAATAAAATCCAATGTTTCTGGCACTTACACGAACTGTTCTCAAGGATCTAAAAATGAAAACAGACCTAAACCAAAATATTAAAAAAGAGTGAAGAGAACAGAACAAGGGAGGGATGAAATCTATAAACGTCTGATGGTCAATCAGGAATAAGGGGATGAGATTGAAAAAGAGTTGATTTACAAAGTAAAAAAAAAATATTATTGTAAGATTGAAGGTTGAAAAAATTTAATCTAGAATGAAATAATATTATTATT
>JAFIDM010008419.1:1500925-1539158 GCA_023159025.1 Thereuonema tuberculata | reverse complement strand
AGTAATCCCGTTCTTCCTTTCTTTTCTTGAGTTCAATTCGTTTCAAAGATGCATATATTACAAAAAAAAATCAAAATAGCACGAAAAACAATGAATAGGATGACGTAAATATAAAAGATACAGTGAAAGATCAAAAATGAAGAGAAAAAAATGGGGAGGTAGATGGAAAAAAAATGGTGCCACTTTAGCCTGTGCTCTACCTGCTCACTTTATATTCATCGAGGCTGCGCGGTTGGCGATGTCGCTAAGACACTGGCCTCTCACATCTCAGTACCAAGGTTCGGTTCTGATGTGGGTTTCGTTGATGGTGGCGATCCATGCTGGGCAGGTTTCCTGGGGTTCTCCTGTTTCCCCTGCATTTCTCACACCATCCTTTCTCAGTCTTTCTCTCCGTCTGTCATTCTTTCCGTGGAATAGCACAATAGATCTTTCAGGTCGCGGTGCTTGGCTGTCAAGCCACCACGCTCACCACATTACATTACATCACATTATATTTGAACATGTGCTCTAATTGCTCACTTTATATTTGAACATGGGGTCTATTTGCTCAACTCACCTGAGCCCACCACTAAAAAGTAGCAAAATATTATAGATAAATTGTAGAAAGAATGAATTGATATGAGATGAAACGAAAAGCAGGAGTGAAGATAGAAAATGGGAAACTAACATAAAATTGAGGAGCAGTAATACAAATCTCTTACATAATAATATATAAAAGCTGGGGAGGGGAAGGGTGTATGTGAATTATAAATATTCCCTAATAATCCCTCCTGTGTTGTAAGGATTAAAATTAATAATGCTTTAGCTATGGTTCTGTCATAGTGATTATTATTGTAGGATAATAGAGTATCGTTATCAAAATTAGAAGCATGGCCTATGTTAAAACAGTGAAATACTGATTTATCAGAATTTTTAGTATTAAAAGCTTGAATGTATATTTTCTTGTGGATAGAAACGAGTCTTTTGCATTGGCTGACGTAGAAGCCATTGCAATTGGGCCAAGAAATGTTGCTAACAATGGATGAGACCACTGCGCTTCCGATGTCTTATAGAGAAGGTTGTTTCATCAAAGCTTTGGATGATTAACATCATGAAGAAGAAACCCTTTGAAGCTCATCTTATTAATCCAATCTTTATTAAGTCAAACATTATAAATCACAGTAAACTAATAAAAAGTTGAGTATAACTTAAATTGAAAAAAATTAAGGTAAAAAATATAAATCATTTTTTTTTTTACAATATCTATATTATTTAGCATGGAGTTTTAGTAATCTATACAAGAAACATGAGGCTTAAAAGCTTCTTTCACAAACTGGAAAAAGAAAACCTTGAAAATTTAGGATGTTTCTGTAATTATGCCCTTATTTGGTTCTGGGCACTCTTAGTGTATCACGATTTTTTCAAGGCTCCCAAAGTCAGAACACAGGCCTACCTAACAGTTGGTGCAGTCAGGTTGGTTAAGTGTAAAAATTAAATAAAACGCATATTTCAAATTCACAAACAATTTATGTAAAAAGTATTAAATAAGTACATATTTTGAACAATCATATCATTGAAAAAATAAATCTTAGTGGAATGAGTGAGCCTGTTGTTCAGGACACATCTTCTCAAATCTTGGAATCAAACTGGATGCAGCCATCCTTGTTTCCTGTTCCACGTTGATTTTCGCATGATACTTGCTTTTTGTCACAGTGACCGTCAAGAATGAATTAAGATCCATTGAGTTTTACCAATTATGATCTTTTACTAAAATCTAAAACTCAGTTCCTTGCCGTCAAATTTTGTTTTCACTGTATTGTTGCAAGACAGCTCAATAAGATTTTCTTCTTCTACAGAAGTAAATTCAGATGGAGCTTTGGCCATGAATGGGACTTGAAGCCACATGAACTTGGCAATATTATGTTCTTGAAGTTTTTTTTCAAACCAGGGAAAAAACAAGTTGTCAACCAGTTGGCAAGCTGTGATAGGTGCTCATCAAAAACAGATTTTGTTGTGAGAGAAATCAATCCATTGGAGATCATAAAAGGCTGTAACAAAAGGGAAACAATCTCTTCGTTCATTTTTTTCTTTTCCGTAGCTGTAATTTTTTTCCTGAAGCTAGAAGTCTTCTTAACCAATTTCAAAATGTGCCTGTTGCCTTCCTGCAGGGAGAGATTCAACTCATTTAACTTTTCAAAGATCACACAAGTCTGCTATTTTACCAAAAAAAATTTGTTTCCACTCGTGTTTTTCCTCTTCAAGAAAAGTGTACAATTTCTGCCATAATTGAAACGTGCAGGACAGTAATGTTACTAGTGCCACGAGGGAGCCATCGTGAGGGGTAAAACAAAGATGTGTATTTGGCACACCTTTTTGAAAAACCTTGCTTTCACTGGCCAAGTTTTTATAATGTTTACCAAATTTACAGCACATTCCAAAAGCAAATTCACTGGAGGACTGAGATACTTTGATGCTTCTTTGTGAATGATGCAAAAATGGATCAACAGTGAATATGGAGCTTTACTTCAAGTAAGTGCTCCAATCCTCCAGAATGAACGGACATCAAACGACCATCAGTACAGACACGAATGCATTTTGTCCACTCCAAATTACTTTCAATTTCATAGGTGTGCTGAGGATCTCGAACAAGTCTTGACTCTTTGTACTTGCAGTGATACTTTTATGAAAAGAGAAGGCCTTCCACAATGTCATTACTATTTAGGAATCGTACATCCTATTACTGTGCATCCTCTGTGACTTCATCTAGCTGCAACTGAAATCCATTCCCTTTTTATTTTTTTCAATTAATTGATCACTAAGATCCTCGGCAGTGCACTAGATTCTGCAACTGCTAGTGTTATTAGACAAAGGCACCTTTGAAAGCAGTTTCCCCACAGACTTACCACAGCAACCAGCAGAATTATTTGTTCAGCGATGGTATGGGGCTTTTAATCTTTGCAACTCTATATCAGGGTTGAGAAAAACCCGGGTATTATTAAAAAATTCCAACCCAGTGGGTTAAATTGGGTTTTGGGGGATTTTTTTTATATTGACAATTAAATAGTTCAATTTAAATTCTTATGATTAATTTACTCAAAACACTAACAATAACATTTAGTGTTAGTGTTTAAAGTAGTTGTAAGAACATTTATTCTTACAACTACTTTATTAGTGGAAAAAACTGATAAATTAAACAGGCAAAAATTGGTAAATTAAATTTTCTTATGTTGTCAGCCAGAGCCTTGCACAATTATCACAATCCTTTGTTTAAGCACATGGTTGTAAAGACCATGTAGTTGTGAAAATTCATGCTTTGTTCTTGCATTGGATCCATATTATAAAGGTGAGTTTACTTTATAAACTCATGAAACTTATGAAATAAAGGTGCACGTAGTAATGACATCATTGTTCACCATTATCACCATGTTCACCAATAAATTTGATGGCTCTTTTTAATTTGTGTGAAGCCCATTGCACATGGATCCGAAAATCGGTCGATCACTGAAATGAAAAAATGTAAGGTGAATGAGGGTGTTTTGAATATGTAAATTTTGGACTGAATCATCCTATTTTTAAGTTGTGTGATGGTGTTGGTCTCAGGCGCTCCCCTTGAGCCCATTGCACATGGATCTGACCAACCAATTTTCGAATCCAGCATTTTATGGAACCAATGCTTTGATGAATTCAGGCTGTTTTGAGGGCTAAAGGAGACCCAACACACCACTGGGTAGGTGTACCTAATAAAGTGGCCGGACAATGTATACAGAGAAATAACTGGAAATGTTAAAGAAAAGGAAAAAGTGCCTTTATTTCATGGAGTTGAAATATTTTCAGTTATTGTGATAACTTTTATATACAAAAGATGAGCTTAGGGATTTTTTAAGGGAAAAACAAATCTTTTTCCTTTCTATAAGTTAATCACTTAAGTTGAATTAAGTTTTGATTTCCAAAGAATGGTTTTGTTTTCCATCTAAATCAGAGTAATTGTGAATTAATTTTGTTTAAGTCATTTATCATTGATTCAACTTTTAGATTTAAATAATAATAATAAAAAAAATCCTGAATTTTTTTTTATTTAATAATAATTTACAATTAAAACGAGAAAAACAATAATCCTTCAAGTTTAAAAAGAAACTAGAACACGACATGCAGGAATTTATTACTAAATCCATTTCTGTTTCATGCCTTTCGGGATTTGTCATCGGGAAGGGTGGATCGGGCTGATGAGTCCCAAGAGAACGAAACGGCCTTTCCCGATTCCCTCTTTGTTTATTTATGTGCAGTCATTGGTTTTCATTTATTAAACCAGACTTCTTATTGGTTATAAAAATATCCAAACACTTTGTTAGAAAAAAAAAAGAAATTCACCAATTCACTTGCTAAATTACTTAAAATAGTATTAACTTCAATGCCTTCGTTTCTGCACATATTTTTACCATTAGTATTTCTTATGAAGATAAGAACGAGAGAGAGAAAGTGTTCGAACAAATAAATTATATAAAGAAGAAACAAAATGACAAATCAGAATTGACTGAACAATGTAGCAAATTTGGTCATTCTTTCAGTGGAAGTAAAATTACCATACTTGGAAAAAGATACAAAAGTAAGGAAAATTATAGAAAGTATCTTCATAAAAAAATACTAAAGGTAAAAATAGGAACAGAAATGAAGGAATTGAAGTTAATACTATTTTAAGTAATTTAACAAATGAATTGTTAAAGTCTAATATAAACAACAAAAATATTGTCAAATTTGAAGAATTAGATTTATAATAATTGATTTGTTTAAAAAAGAACTTTATTAATAAATATGACAATGTTATTGTTTACTACAATATCCAACTGTGAATGTATTCAGGAAACTATAATGTTTTGTTAATATGCTAAATGTTAATTGTTTGAAATCAAACTATTTAATTTTAAGCTTGGCAAAGAAAGGCAAGGAACTTCTCGAAAATTCGCCTTTTTTATTTCTATTTTTATTTTATTTTACCTTTTTATAATTTTATTTTTAATAAAGGAAGATATATATTTAAAATATGATAAGAAGAAGTGATTTAAGAAAGAAATATGGAATTATAATTTATAAACCCTTTAAAATAACAAATCGTCTGAGCCTGGAATGAACTGATTAAAGCTGGCACTAAATTATTGAAAGATAGAATTTTGAATCTCTTCAATAAGTGTCTGATTAACAAACAAAAAAAATACCGAAAGAATAGAAAACTAGTCATATTGTAGATATTTAAGAAAGATGATAAAAGAAATGACAAAAATTACAGAGGCCTTAGTGTCAACAGTGCACTTGGTACGGTTCTATTCAAAAGCATTACAGATTCATACTGGAGGGAAAAATTGAAAATGAAAGATCAAATTGATTTTAAGGCAGAAACATCCTGCTTCGATAGTCTTTTCTGTATTTCAACAGCTCTGGAAAAAAGACACTGATGGCGCAGAAACACATGTGGTCTTTACAGATGCAGAGAAGCATACGATTCGATTCCTAGAACTAAATTATGGGAAATTATAGGAAAAAATGAGTGTACATCCCACGCTGCTCGAATCTGAAGCTAATATTGATTATATACTCCATGGGAAATACCTTTCAAAAGCGATTGTGCCCACTAAAGGATTACGACAGGGTTGTAGATTTAATATTATCTTATATCCATTATAGACTAAGGATATTTTTCAGTAAAAAAAGAAATGAATAACTCGAAGTATCGTCATGATTGTAAAACTTCTGAAGCCATGTTTGTTACAAGGACAGAAAGTTCATTGAGATTTAGAAGGTAATTTTAACGATTTTTCAAATAAATTTTTTAAATATCAAAAAAATTAAGAGAAAAACATTATCAAATAATTACAGATAAAAATATCAAAAATATTTTTACATCTATTAGAATTATTTGTTCTCATCATGATCAATTGGAAAATCATGTTAAAACAGAAACACATCCATTTTTGTTTTACAGATACCATTCAAAGACGGTTTTTAATTGTTCTGGTTTTTGAATGCATTAAATAAAAATTCACTGAAATAATAGTAAATTTATTTGCCAATTTGGACCTTTTTGTTCAATTATAAATTATGCATCAGCTTCGGTATGGAGGGATATGTTATGAGAATGGATTTGAAATGACTCTGAGAAAGCAGGCACCAGCCTAGAGGTCAAGGAGAACGACAGCAGCCAAAAAAGTAAAATGGGATGATTCATTTGAAGAAGAATTTGAAAGGGAAAAAAGAAAGAGACTTGTGATTGGAAAGTGTAGGACGACAGATTAAGTAAGGGTAAATTATATATCTGCAAAAATATTTGTAATTGCTTACTACTTCAATATTGTAATTATCTTAATATTCTTCTATAATTCTGCATTAAAAAGAGTATTTTAAAGGATTGGACTGAAGAATCAGACACTTTTTTCTCAAATCAAATCACTTTTTATCTTGTATCATTCATGGTATAATACAGTAGATTTCTTTTGATTGATATTAGTTGACTAATTTTTGTTACATTCAAACTGTTTTAAGGGAATATAAAACTTTCAACATTGGAAAGCAACAAAATAAAAACATACAGGAAAAAGTTGTAGACCTTTATAAATAAAATCTACATAAGCTAAACAATGAAGGTATTTTTATTTTGTTCAGGGAATTTGTAGGCAATGGAGTTTCCAATGTAATGCAGCTGCTTTGATTGGTTACTGATGCCTACACCATAACGACAATAACTGGCAAAATGCTCACAATTATTATCCTTTGGATCATAAGACTCCCAGTTATCTATAGCAGACATTGCTCGACTCTCAATGACGCTCGGTGGATCAGCAGTGTGGATTCTATCCAGTTTATTATTTATCCTTACACAGGATGTGACAGTGCTTTCTAAATCCTGAAAAGTAGGAGTTCCTCGGCTAGAAAAGATTTCCAGTGACGATGCATCCTCTGGTGATGCTATGTGCACGATACAGTTCTCCGTCTTTTCATCATCGATACATTGTTGTCCCATGAACACACCATAGTGACTGTACGCTAGACGCTGGAATTCTAATATGTCTCCGATTTCCAATTTCTGGTAAAGTTCTTTGAGGGAATCTTTGGAATACCAGCAGGAGCAGACGACATCGTTGGAATGATGACTGTCTGAGCTAATAGATGGTTTAGTGAATACATCTGAAATAATGGAGATGGTTGATCCGATTAAACCCATCACCTGAAACATAGAAAACAAAAACAATGACTCAAGTGGGAAACAGAAACAAAAAGTTGTCTTTTTTTACAAAACAAAAGAGAGAGGATTTAGAACAAAACTTAATTATTGTAAAAAAAAACCAACGCTGCACACGGATAAACAATAACACCTTTATTGACTAAAACGACTAAAAGGCATTTAATGATGAAGAAACCAACAACTAAATAAATAAATTTAACAAATTTTAATCCTATCAATTATCAGGAAAAAGATTTTTGTGTGCACTAGAGCCTTTATTTTTTTATTGTTGTTTGTTTGCTTCGAGGGTCACTGTCGGGTGCGAGGGTGACTTCCACTTATGTTTACGTCTTCTGGGTTTATCATCGGGGATGGTGGATCGGGCTGATAAGAGTCCCAAAAACGACGAAACGGCCGTTCCTGATTTCCTGCTATGATAAACTTGAAAGGCGGTATTCTTTTTGTGTGCAACTTTGGTTTTTATTTTTAATAATTTTTTCTGCATGTTGAATTTATTTATTTACTTAATTTATTTTGTTTTCATTTTTTTACACGCCACAAAAAGAGATGTTTAAATCTTCAATCCTTTTTGTTAGAATAATTAAGTTTTTAAAACTTTCTAAGTCTCCTCTTTTTACATTTATTCATAACCAATTGTTATTCATTTGTTTATTTCTAATATTTTCTGATCAGATCTTCTCTAATAAACACTACTTTTTATTAGATAGATATAATAACAATTTCAAACGTTTGTTAACCTGACTTAACTTGGAATTTCAGTGCTTTTAGAATGTAGAGGGAAGATTTGGCTGAAATCTTCACCCAAAGAAATAATTCAACATGGAAACTGTTTACAAGTAGTACAACATGGCTTAACTGATGAGTCGTCTTTGTAAACAACCTAATGTTGTACCAAAACAGAAGATCAATTCATCAATATTTCCTGAATTGATCATTTCCCGTCCAACATAAAATTAGATTATCGTTCTAGTTGATAGACAATTAAGAAACGGAATGTATAAAGCAAGCAAAATTCGTGTGGGTGTAAAGGGCAGAGCCACTTTTCAACTGAAGATTGTTGCACTGAAAGCAACCTGTCTTTGTATAGGGGAAGGTGTTGCACCTTGGGCAGGTGTATACCTTGGACCTACACTCATTGCAGCACTGTCTGTTGGGTTCAGTAAAAGCTAATGGTACATGGATTTGCCACCAGAGGCCTCTGGCAAGCTGTTCTCGTTCATGGGAGATGCAATTTGCTGCTAGAAAAACTTGAAGCCACTTTTCACTATTAAAGTAAGTATTTTCAGTTAATACTTTTTTTTATAATCGTAACTATTTGTTTTTATGTTGAAAATGGTAGGCAAATCTTATAAAACATTGTTTTAACTATAGAAACATGCTTTTCAAACTTCATTTAGATCCAAATGGTTAATAGTGTTGTACCTCAGACCGGTCGAAGTACAACAGTATTGCCATAAACAGTGCAAATGTATAAGCTTTCATTCCTTCCAATAATTAAATAAATATTTATTTCTTAAAACTAAAGGTATGTCTACATTAGATAACTACGGTTGAAAGAGCTTCAACACTGATGCATCTATATCTCATCCCACGCCTTTGATTGTAATCATTAACCATTGTTTAACGACTTCTCTTACTTCTCCAGTCTTTGGTCCTTCGACTTTTGTTGTCTCAACAAGCATCATCTTGCCTGAAGTAATGAGGCCTTACCCTAAGCAACGTCACGTAAAAATATACAAAAGGGTAGACGAAAGGGAAAATCGTGTATTTTAGCAGATACTCCGGTAAAACTTCAAATTGAAGAAGAAAAAGTAGCGAAACAATTAAAAAAATAGATCAACCCAGTAAAAAGTCAAAAACCTCAAAGTTGTAAAAAAAAAAATCAATTTACAGCTCAGAATTTGAAGCAGAAGTAGCCCTATTTGAAGCCAAGTTATGGGTAGAGTCTGGTTTGTCAGAAGAGGATTTTGCTGAATGTCTAGATGCAGATAATGAAAAAATTGAAGTTCAAGTGTTTGATTTGGTAAAACTTAAAAAAAACTGTTCAATGTTTCATAGCAGAAATAATGGCAATTCATAAAAACAATGAGGTTCAATATTAGCAAGAGATCAACATTCACTAAAGAAGACAATACAGTATATGACATTAACAAAGATGATGTGATATTTTCATCCAACATTCACTGGAGGATCAGATCGCCAGTTACATAAAAAAATAACATTCGGAGACAACCTCTTCCAATTCAATGTTGGATGAACTGATTTATTAAATTTCAATTTTTCTTTAGCAGTCTGTATTACCGTATTATTTAAGATTTCATTTGAAGACTGAGAAAACTAGTGCTTAGCCTTCAAGTTTCCATTTCTAAGACTTGTCTAAGCATACTTTTTATTTTAATAATACGTTTTAATTAGGTCGCTTTCTTGTCTGTTTGTTCGGCACAAATTTTGCAATTGATTTTAAACTAACTTCCCGGTGAACTAGAGACTTGAAACTTTAAACATAGCTCAGAACTGGATGACAATGTAATACTAACTCGCTTTCTTAACATTAACATTGTCTGTTCGTTAGGGAACCCTAATTCTTCGGATGACAGGTCGCATATCTCTGCGGCGCTAAGTTGCCGACGCGCGCTATCAGTGTTATTGCAAATGGCCGCATGGCGCTGCGCTGCATTGCCGACGCGCGATAGTAATTTATATATCTATTTACTGTTTTACCACGTTTTTATTTAATAATAATAATAATATTAATAGTGGATTAATGACAATTTCTTCGATGGTCAAGGAGACAGCCACCCAACGCAAGCGACGTCTACAGAAGGAGAAGCAAAAAAGACAAGAGAAGAGAAACAGGAAATAAATCTGAAATTTACCACATGTCTCTGTTATAATCTACGAAAATTTCATATACAAAAAGACTAAAAAGCTGAAAATAGTTATTTAAAAAAATATTTTTTTTAATGTACCACCTTTTTAAAACGGACTAAAAAGTATAAAATAATTTTTCCTAATCCCATACAGAATCCTAACTCCATACAGATAGTCTTGAAACTTTGTGACTGTAAATCTTTTTTTTCAAATACTTGTTAGATTTACAACGAAAAACGTGGGGCTGAAGATAATACACTCCATCCATACCATCTCAGTTATCTATTGCATGCGCCCACGTTTTTCATTTTAAATTTTACAAGTATTTTCATAGCTGTTAAAAATTTACAATTACAAAGTTTCAGGACTATCTGTAGGGAGTTAGGATTCTGTATGGGGCTAGGAAAACTTATTTTGTACTTTTTTGTCCGTTTTAAAAACGTTGTATATTAAAACAGTATTTTTTAAATAATTATATATTATGATATTAATTTTTATTCAAAATGAGTAATGTTCATTAACAATGAAAATCCTATTTCTAGTTTCGTCTATTTACTGTAGTTTAGCTACTGTTGTACTCAATAAATGTTAATTTCTTTTTAATTTGAGTTTTGCTTCAGAACCCAAAACGTTATCTAAGGTACAACATGATCGAGGTACAACACAGATGATGTACTTCGGACCTAGTGTAAAGTTTTTTTAAAAATTAAAAAAGTCACAGAAAGATGTGCTGTATAAACTTCATTATTATATATGTAGTGTATAAATTAACAAAGTTTCATGGAAAATATTTTATCCTTTTCTTAGTAATTACAACCACCTAAAAAATTAAAATGTCAAAAACGGTCCAATGTGCAACACCTTCCCCTATGGAAATTTGAGGAAGGTAAAATTGAACAAGTTTGGAACTTCATGTTATGGAGATAATTCCTTCCTCTACCAACGATGCTGCTCGACTACAGTAATAGACAGTCGTCCGTTTCCATTGCAGGACACTTCTGATTAGGTATTCCTCGGGGATTGTGTTCCACACATTTAAACAGCTCAGCCAGCATACGAGTTGTATATCGTGCAGTCCCCGATTAGGGAAGCCCGAAACCATAGGGAGGTATCGAGTGACATTCATGCACTTAAAAGGAATGACATGAATGCTGGATTGACTCGTCTTTCGATCTTAGTACTGGACCGAGGAACTTGCGGTATGGCTGGATGTTTTGTCTATAAGAATGTTCACCAATGGAGCGTCTTGCCGTAACAATTTGGGAAATGGGTGACGTAGATTCATGCTATCTTGGAAATATGCAGCATTTACCTTGATATTAGTGGCCACTCTGATCAGTGGAACTCAACCATTAGCCCAGTATCAATCAATGAAGCCTTTCGACACCTTCTCCATGCCTAACCGGACAAAGTCTGCTGGTCCTTTCTCTTCGATGTGCCAGTTACAAATGTCCTGGGATGGTTGGCATTGCCCAGATACACCCAAACTGCCACCATCACGTGAGACGGTAATGTTAGTAACGTTTTCTTGCATTGGTGAAGCCTTCCTGCATGTGCTGTTGGGTAAATTTTTGACCAAGTGTTTTGCGGATCCTCTGCATGCTAAGGTTATTTCGGATGACACGTCGTTGTGATGTTGCAAACCTGTTGGCCATAAAATGTTGGGGTGAGAGGTTTCTCATCATCACCCTGATCAGTTGTATGGTAGCAGGTGATTAGCTGTGTCGTTCGATTCCTGTTTTGATAGTATCTTTCTCCTTCGGCAGATTCTACGGCTTAATGATGCCATTACTGATCACCATTGTTTTGCATTCACTCTCTTTGTAGGACATTTCAATGTCGCAAAGGGCACAGACGTATCTTTCCCAGAACGGCGTTATTTTCGCAGACATTACTCAGTCTAATCAACAATTGACCCAATATGAAGTCATTATTATTCTCACCAATATAGAATAATAATGACTTCATAGGTACTGCTCCGATACATTGCATCACGTGGGGTATAAGCCGGTTCGAAATCGTTCAATTTTATCTGCCTCAACCGTAGAACTTTCAAGTTATCTACATTTTGTCTGTACATATCTACTTAAGGATATTCTTTGGAACTCATTCGTGAAATAGAACAAACAGTATTTCTTAGGACATTTGCTAATATCGCTCCCTACATGGCTGTTATTCGTTATTTTTATTTTAGTAATATTTAATATATATAAATAACTTAAACAATCCTGCCCAGTCCTACAAAATATTCGGAAAGAGCATCTGTCTGAAGAGCATGATTTACAACATTATGAGTTTAGGTAACAATATAAAAATAAGATACTTTAAATATAACATATATTTTTTATAAAATAAAAAATTTATTGTAATTTTTTTTATTGTTTTATAAATTAATATAAAATCGTTTACTAATAATCTTGTATAAGAAATGAATTATCATACATTATTTAAATAGTCATTATGATTTTTAACATTAATTACAAATATTGTACAATGTAAATATTTTTATACAACCTAAGAATAAAGGTTTGATACATTAATATGAATAGTTTTTTTTTTATACTTAACCATTTAATTTTACCCATAATTATTTTTTCATATAACATATTTTTTAAAGTAGATATTTTTTCAATTTTTATCATCTCTAATATAAATTGATGAAAACTTTTATTAATTAATCTATCTATTCTTCTTAATACAAAACTATTCTCTGGATTATCAAAATCTTGTGGGTTTTTTTTTATATACCTTGTTACTACGTGTTAGATTTATATTTTTTTCATGGTGATTATAGAATATTTTGTGATAATACTTTAGAATGAGGCTGTAAATCCCTTTCTGATGAGGAAACAAAATTTTATTAGAAATCAAAATTTGGTTTTTGTTGAGTGGTTGGTAAATTTTTAAAATTATAGAAAATAAGCTTAATATTTTTTTTTCTAATTTTAGTGATTTTTTTTATTTCATTTTGATTCAAGTAAATCCAATTTTAAATTCCATAATTAATTAGTGAATAAGCTTTATACATCACGAATTTTGTTTTATTTAGAAAACTATTCTTAATATGGTAAAAAATGTACGTTAAACTGTTTAGTCTTTTTAAAATATGAATGTAGTGAAAATTTATTATAAAAATTATGAAAATTATTCTGAAAATTTATTATTTAAGTAAAAACCAGAGAATTACTTATTATTTCTAAGTTTTCGCAATTACAATTTATAAATCATCATGGTTTTTGTGCAAGCCCTTAAAATCATGGTATTTTATTTGAGGTAACGTATTTATTTTTTTTGTTTTTCGATTTAATAATCTTATATTTAGTTTTGCTTTTGTTAATAGTTGATTACAATCATGTGTTCATTTAATAATCATACTATTAATAGGCAAAAATTGTAAGGTTGTACGGATATTTATAAATTTATGTGTCATCTCAACAGCGCTACAGATACAGTATTTAAGCAAGAAACAAAACACAAGGTGGCGCCACCAACATTTCTTTGTCTACATCGACATTATTTTAGGACAAGAAGTTTACTTATAATGAGAAAGCGTAGCGCTGGCTACTGCGAAACTGGTAAATCAATTTGGTATTTGTATATATCAATAGTCACAATTTTTAGTGTGTTTATATGTCATGAACTACTAAACACGTATTGTTTTATTAATTACACGTGATCTCACACCTTACTGACTCTTCAAGCGTATTTCGAAACTAACCTCTAAATAGGGATAATTACAAGCTTGCAAGAGTTACCATGATCAAAAATACATATTTTGTTTTATTGCTTAGTCATCAGTCAAATTATACGTCAAATTACACGTTATAAATTATAATTGTCAAATTATGGAAGTCATGGCTTTTAGAAAATGAGCTTAGAACATCGTTTTCAACCTTGGGTTTTTTAAAAATGTCACATTATTTCAAAAATGTGGAATCTATTTTACTTCCGTGAATACTTCACGGGTTGCCACTAGTTTTTATGAAATCTGTTTGAAGTTGTTCCTGTGAAAAACTTTTGTTTGTATTTATTAGGAAAAGATCATCAGCTTAAGCGAAAACATTAGAATGTTTTAAGCTTTGGAAGATATCAGCCGTCATTTCAACTCTATATACAAATATGTGAAATGAAGAAATGAGATTCGTATAAATCAATTTTTCTTTTACAATGTTTATGCTGAAGGCCACTATCTGTAATGTATTTTTAAGGCTATAGTATCATACCTGTCTTCTAAAAGATAAAGAGCATTGTTCCTTAACAGAACAAGACAGAAATCCAGATTAGTCCGACGCTCGCCCGCCTTAACTTCTTGATACCCATTTGACGATGTTTATTAAAACGTTTTAAAAAAATAATTTAAATGATGTATTATTCAAAAATTATTGGACAATTTCTATAGCCTGTCTCATTTTCATTAAAAAGTACGCTTTGGAAGATAACAGCTATGACAACTTATTTTCATGTATTTTTTTGTCTTATCTACTATGGTCCAATAACTAAAAAATCCAATTGGGACTTCCTTTTATTAACTACAAAATTTCAGCTCGACTGCGTATCTGTAATTGCCAGATTGTTTCCTGGTAATTTGCAGTGAAATTGGAAAGAAGAAAAAAGCTTCGAAATTCATTTAGTAAAACCTAACCTGTTCTTCAAAGGATAAAATTCTTTTCAGTGGCAAAGTTCACATCATAACAAATAAAAAGTTATTGTTTTTAGAAAACTGATGTCAATTAAGTTTCTTATTGTAAGAATTACGTGCTTTTATTCTAAGGGCAAATAGTTGTAGTCTAATGGAATCCAATAGAGTCGACAGGAGCTGATATTATTTTGAAAAACAGGTCATTGTAGACTTGCATTTCTTATACATTTCTATTCTAATTTATCTTTATCGAGGACATATGGACGGGTATTTAATTCAATTTAGAGTTAAATCCTGAAACTGTTTTCCTCTAATGCGTATTAAGAGGCATTTCCAAATGTATAGATACAACCTGTAATACTCGGTCGTGGCTACACTCTTGCTGCAGATACACAAATAAAAAAAAAATCACTTCTTAATTGAAATGCAACTAAAACTTTTGTGACTTTTTTTTTGTCTTACATAGGGAGAAACACACAAACAATTTACCAGAATAAATTTAATTTATTGAAAGTAACTTTCATATTAAAACAGAAGATAAGTTATCATTATTCAATGAAATTACTATTATTTTTCGTTAATATTTCTTGGCACTAGTATTCTTTATACAGATCGATGTAGTGTTATAAAGTATTTACAATAACAAAAGAAAGGATATATTAGAACTTTCTGGAAGATTTTCTTTAATATATTCGTTGTGTTTGGCTGAATTGAAAAAGCACCAAAAATAACTAAGTAAGATGAATGTCCATAAGGTTATTGAGCCACTTTGTTTTTATTCAGCATTTTTTCAGTATTGTCAGCTTAACAGGGAAAAGGGAACAGGGATCAATGGCGGTGACCTCTAACTGACGATCACAAGTTCTGTATAACAACGATTTATAACAGAGATGGCTTCGATGATGTCTAAAAGAGTTAATCATAATTTAAGATGATAAGAGTCTGATTCTATTATCTGGCTGATTTTTAGAATAGTTCAACTAGAAATTTGAGATTTCAACTATAGCAATTGCTGAAATTAGCTACCAGGTAAAAAGAGCATAGAACTAATGACTGGACTCTCTGAGTCCGCAGGCAATGTTGAAATGAGAAAGCCGTTTTCGTTGACGGTTCTCAGCTACTCCGTAACGGCAGTAATTAGCAAAATGTTCACAGTTATTATTGGACACACAGTATGGATCCCAGGCGTGCACTGCAGCTACAGCTCTACTCAGAATAACACTGGGTGGATCAGCATTTCTTTCTGCATCTAGCATGTTATTTATCCTTACAGATGATGTCAAAGCTTTTTCCAAACAATGAAAAGAAGGTTTTCCTTGGCTAAAAACGATTTGGAGAAAGGTAGCTTCCTCTGCTGACGCCATATGGACCACGCAATGCTGCACTTCTTCCCCATCGACGCTGTGAGGTCCAATGTAAACAGCGTAGTGGCTGTAGACCAGACGCTGGAATTCTAATATGTCTCCGATTTCCAGTTTGGCGTAAAGTTCTTGCAGAGAATCTCTTGTATACCAGCTGGAACAGTGCTCGTCTTCGGAATGAAAAACTGTGGAAACAACATCTGAAATGGTGGTGATAGTAGATTCCACAGCACCCATAATCTGAAACCAATTCAGAAAAACACATTTGTTATTCAAGAATGAAATACGGTCTAAGTAGAAAATCTAATATCTAAAACCAAGAGCGATCAAAAGAGAAGAAACAAAGCCTTTACCATTTCTCAAATATAAATAGGAAACATAAAATTAATCAACTATTACAAACATCGCATATATTTTCATACTATTATTGAGGATTTCATTTCGTTTTTGTGAGCATGGCATCTCTTTTCATATCCGCAGAAGATTCGTTGAAAGCCTTTCACAGGATAGCTTTCGAAAATTACTTCAAGTCACGCCTCACGAGGAGATGCATTGCTAATTTAAATAATCGTTAAGGAAATTTAATGTGTGATTATTATTACACACCAAAAACTAAAAGAAAACTTCAGGTGAACTCAAATTCTGAAGAAAGAATCTATGAGAAACACTGGTGTCAGTGATAGTGAAAGATGCTGGAAGAGATGTCTCACACTGTACAGTTAAAAGCGTGGAAATCACCTTCATCTGCCAAAAATCACAACTGGAAAAGAAATAAGAATGGAAATAGACACCAGTTACCACTATTTACATCTTTTTCATTCTTTAGGAAAAGTCACCATTTTCTCTTCGTTTTCAGAAGCATCGGATTGGTGTCAATTCAAAATAAACAATGTTGTATTTATTAGAATACATGTAGTATTTTTTATAAACAATCTTTCAGAAAATGAGAGACTGTACAATATTAAAAAAAATCGAATATCATTAAGAATCTTCTAGAAACAAAAAGAATTTCAGGATTTCTTGTAAAGAAAACGACCAAACATACAAAATCAATAAAAATTCGATCAATGTTTTGTTAAAAAAAATTGTAATTGAAGTTAAAACAAGATTTGGATTAAGATACAACAGGATTGCTGTAATTAAATCTTTCTTACTGCATCCGTGAATCTTAGAGAAATAAAAAGAAACAATACAGGAATAATTCTCAGTGACGAATTCAATCTCTGTTCGAAGCAGCTGTTTAGAAAGGTTTCAGTGTTGATCAATAAAACTGATTGAATTTAAACGTTCTTAGGAAGTAAATTTGGTTTTATTCGCATTAGGAAAGAATAAAAATCAACACCATTTGCATTTATATTCTCCGAATTCCATTCAAAATACAATAAACTCCCGATTATCCGCGGACCTCTCCTGTTTCCATTTTTTTTTACTGTACAATAAATTACGGAATTGAAAAAAAAAAAAAATAATTCCAGAATACTGCGTGGTCGTGGGTCTCAGGCGTCGGTCTGCCGGTATCCGGGTTCAAATCCTGGTCGAGAGCATGGATGTTTCATCTTTCTTCTTCTTCTGTGATTCGTTCGTTTCTCCCGTGGGACTTACTATCTCAGGGTTATTTCTGGACGGGATGTGAATCTCGTCCCTCTTCTGGAATTTCCTAGCCTCACCCTGACGTTGTCAGGTAGGGCTAGCCCATGGTCCATAGTTGGCCAAAGTCGATGAAAGTAAGGAAGGAAGGAAAAGAGGCTAACAAAGTAAGTGAAGACAATAATAGACAAACAATTTAAAGAACGACCTTGTGGGAGAAATTACGGGAGAGCCTTCCCATAATAATAAATTTTAAAAATAAAGAAATATTTTTTTAAATAAAATAATTATTTAGAATGTATGTACTGTAACTGTATGTATTGCCATTTTAAAGTAAATAAAACGTGTTAAAAGCATTTTTATGTTGATTTTCGTCCTATTTCGGATTATCCGCGGAATTCGCTTATCTGAGGTTGCCGCCCCACCCAATTCCTGGATAATCGGGAGTTTACTGTACACTTCTTTAAAAATGATAAACAAATCTCAAATTCCAATTGCTTCTATTGGAGGATGTTTTTATTGATCTACTAATAAAAAGAAATATATCTCTGATGTTCATTTGACTCCATAAAGTCGGAGTTTAATATACTGCATAGTTATGAAGGGAAAAAAAAAAACAAAACAAAAACAAGTGAATAGAATTTTGCGCTAAAGCATAAATTTCAGGGCGACCCACAATAAATAAAAAAATTAAAAATAATAATACTAAAAAAGAAAGTACATTAATGAAAGGAAAAAAAAAAGTTCGGAAAATAAGAAAAACGAAAAAAAAAAAAAAAAGAAAAAAGAAAAAAAAAAAATAATGTCCACGATTAAGAGAGAAAAAAAGCAGATACACGGATTCGAACCGACAACCTGCAGCATGAGATCGAGAACTTACTCTAGCTGACAACTAAAATGAGATTGTTGTTTCATTCTAACAATGCTAATAGAGGAAATCCAATGAAAACAATGACAAATATCTCGAACATGGAGGGGGGGGGGCGTTGGCTCTTGATTGGACCTCTGAACACGATGGTGAAATCCATTTGTCAATCCGACCTTCCGTTCAGGAGTTGTTAGTGGAGGACAGACACTGACGGACGGACAGGACAAACGCAATAGCTACTGATTTTGGTCGCTCTCAAAATAGCTCCCATTGCTAAGGCAATCTAAAATTGATAACTTCTATCACAAATGATTCATCATACTAAGCACGCTTTTGAAACCCTACAGATGCTTAAAATGCAGGATAGTGTCGCCTAAGATATTGTAAAGCAGTGTACTGTAGTGCATCGTTGTATAGTGACAAGCTCTAATCGTTTATGCTCAACAGCTGTGCAATGACTTCCTTGCAGAATATCTTTCTAATATGTGAATCCAAACAATTAGAAGCAAACAAGAAATAAAAAGAAGTCGCAAAATAAAAAAGTATATTGTAAAAAAATCAATTTATTAAGATAGCAAGATAAATTCATTAACACCAGTAAGCGAAATTTTAGAAAATATTGACACCATAAAATTATAGAATATTGTTTTACTGTCAGTCATTGTTCCTCAAATTGTACGATAACTTTTAGAAGACTCAAAATTACGAAATGTTCAGCAGAAGGCCAATATTAATCCATTCTTACACTTTAACCGCGATGGCTATTGGCTTTATAGAATTGTAGCAGGTACGATAACACAACATTAAACAATTTTTCTCCTTAAAAATAACACATCTTTTATTATTAGCTCATTCCTTCAAATTAATAGATTTGAAGAAGTGGCTGAAGTCTACTTCATTGCATCATCCCAATCGGCCGATGATTGCACAACGCGTTTCCTGCAAACAGAGACGCTGTTAGGGGCCCAATTTTAATTTGGGGCTCGGGGCAAAATCGCGTTCATTATCGAACTCAGTTCAGTTTTATTATTCATTATAGGTTCATACTGTGACTTTGGGGGAGCCCCATAAATTTGCGGGGCCCGGCCACTTGCCCTAGCCAGACGGCGCTCCTGCCTGCAAACATACTAATAACGGAATAACAGTAAGATGTTTTAAAAAGTCCGTTAATTAAGAAAATGGAAATGTACGGTTTTCCACTTGTAGTAGTTAGTTTATCTTTAATATCAATCTAATATTCAGTGGCATATTTAATGGGGGGGGGGGGTCCGATCTGGAGTTCGTAATTTTCTTCGCCGCCAAATTTATTACAAAATGTTGTGAGTTTTTATGATTGGATGAAAAATTTAGTTGTACCCCCCCCCCCACCCAACAGAATAATAATGAAACCCATCTACCCCGATTTGATTCGCCACTGAGAAGTTGTTTTTTATTATAAATTTCGATTAATTCACTTAATATTAAAGAAATAGAAATCTCTCTTTTTTTTATTATTGTTATTAAAATTTCTTGAAATCTGTCTAATTAGTTTTCTTTTCAGAGACTTGTCAAAGCAAATTTTGTCAAAAGTTCGCGTCATAAAACTTGAGAAACACTGATTTCAATTGTAAATTTTAGATTGCCATTCTCTTTTTCCCCAAGCCTAAAATTAAAACCTTGTAATATTTGGATTAAGTTTGAAAAAATAAATTTTACCTTTTGTAGAGTCAGTTCTGACCAAAAGCAATCGTGCGACTAAAAATAAGTTCTTTCTCTCGGTGTCACGTCATTGGCTGCAGCTTCCGTGGGTTTTCCCCTGACGTCTGCGCAGGCGCACAAGTTGGCTTTCACGTTAGGTTTTTTTTCCTCGTATTCTGAGATTTTTTTTTCTAAGCAAGTTTTCCCCGAAATGCTCGTGATGTCTTTTTGTTTATTTTAAGGAGTATTTTCTGTAACTTCGGAATAATAACAATCAAATAATCGACCGTTTTGGCTTCATTCAATCCCCACTTTCTGTTCGTCAAGTAAGAGAGGCTTTAGAAAGAAGTTGAAATATTGCTCTACATTTTCCCGAGGAAGTTTTGGAATGTGATGATAAAGAAATAAAATATTTTTAAAATGATAGAATTACCCTTAATTTGTAATTCAATTAAATTGGGATTGGGGTCAATAAATTGTAGTGGTCCTAGATAAATAGCATCGCACACATAAACAATCAAATGTATTTTTAAAGACAATTCCGTTTTTTATTAAAGAAATTTTAGTTTTAAATTTTGTTTCTGAAAATTAAATCTTTTAGAAATTTTTTTAATTAAAATATTTTTAGCTTTTTAATTTCGGAATTTGATGTTTGTTTTTCTGAGTTAAACTTTACAATCCATGCGATAAAATAATTTTGGAATGAAATTTTTATAGGATATTTCAAAATGTTTTTATAATAAAAATAAACATGTAAATGATATTTTGAGTAAAAGTTATACAAATGTATTTAACATTTAAAGTCAAAATTAAAAAAAAAATGTAAGTTGATAAACAACGTATATAAAAACTGTAGATTGTTAAAAATATAAACTCATACAATGTAATAATTGAAATCAAATAAATATACTTATCCAACTAATTGTAAATTTCTGAAAGGTTCTGAACTAATTGGAATTGTTAATTTCTTAAAGGTATTACTTAGAAATTAATTGTAATTTATTTGAGTGATGGCTGGTATTTCAATGCTGTGGGTAGCTACCGCCATCTGGTAGCTGCAAGTAAGAGTTACCAAATTCGTTGATAGCAATTCCTAGCATTACGCAGCCAATCTGCTGTAGAATGTTCTTAAGCATTCTATTTAATCTAAGGGCAAGAATTTCATTAGTTCAGTATAAAATATTGACACTTATCATCTAGATGTGATCACGTTTTCAAAGCCTCGTTCTGGTTTGACCGGAAGTCCGCCATCTTGATTTTCGAGACGACGCCGAAGATGTTTTTTGTGGATGAGCAGAAATGAATTACGCGACAGACATTCAACAGTTGCGTAGTACTACTACACCTTCCCAAGACACGAGAAGGCATTCGGCAGAGAAGAAGTTCATCTGTGGAATCTGTCACAAAGGCTTCAAACGCTCAGACCATTTGACTGTTCATCTGAGATCACACACCGGGGAGAGACCTTACAGCTGCGGATTTTGTGAAAAGAGTTTTTCCTCTTCGAGTCATCTAACTGATCACATTAGATCACATACTGGCGAGAAGCTGTTTAAATGTGATTTTTGTGAGAAAAGCTTTTTAAGGTCGACCAACTTAACAGTTCACATTAGGCTCCACACTGGGGAGAAACCATTTCGGTGTGAATTTTGTGATAAATGTTATTCAACATCTAGTGAGCTAACGGTGCACGTCAGATCACATACGGGTGAAAACCCGTTTCTCTGCAACCTGTGTGAAAAAGCATTCCCAACTTCAAGTAAGTTAAATAACCACATACGGAAACACACGGGAGAAAAACCCTTTAAGTGTGATGTTTGTGGGCAGAGCTTTTCGCGATCTGATTATTTGTGTGTTCACAGGAGATCACATACAGGGCAGAAGCCGTTCAAGTGTGAATTTTGTGGGAAAAGCTTTTCAGAATCCAGTAGTTTAACAATTCACAAACGATCGCATACAGGGGAAAAACCGTTTCAATGTAAGTTTTGTGATAAGAGCTTTGCTCGATCTGATGGTTTAAATATACACATGAGATCACATACAGGTGAAAAGCCATTTCAATGTGAATGCTGTGAAAGAGGTTTCTCAACGTCAGGTAGTTTAACTCGTCACATGAGATCTCATTCAGGGGAAAGAAGATTTCGGTGTGATTTTTGTAAAAAATGCTTCTTTAGATCGGCCGATTTAGTTGTTCACAGTCGAACACACACCGGGGAAAGACCGTTTCAATGTGCATTTTGTGATAAAAGTTTTACAACGTCAAGCAATCTCACTGTTCATATGAAGCTACATAAAAAGGATGCCCCAGACATGTTATAAATGTGAAAATTAAACATTAAAAAATAATATTTAACTTTATTGAAAATTAAGAGAGAAGCAGTGTAATTTTAAATCATCATTAAAATGCAGGAATGACTGTATTGTAAGAAGCTGCTATAAATGTCATTTGATAACTGATTTTGTATTTAAGTAGTACTTGTGATTTCTTGAAGTGAAGATTTCTATTAAAACAAATGTCTTTAGAATTTCTATTTTAATTCTATAAATTTTGGGGGATAATATTGTTGTGTTACAACAACTACAAAGAGTTTAAATTTGGAATGAGCTACATCAAGTGAAATGAAAAACATTAAAATAGAAGATGTAGGTAGACTGATATTAATTTTTTTTTTTTTATAATATGGAAACAAAGTTTAAAAGGGAAACTTTTCACTTTCATTCCTTTGATCCATTTTTGATTTGAAAAATCATTTGAACTGATTAAAACAAAAAGACTACACCCTGGAAGCATCTAGAGTTTAAAATGTGAGAAAAGTCCAATTAAAATCAAATGTTTAATTTATTAATAGGATTATATGAAAAGAAAGTAAATCAAAATTAATGTTAAAAATTGTTCATCACGTGTATGTTTCAGAAAACAATTCTTCGCATAGGATTGGTGGCTTAACGTGTGAAATGAAATAAGCGACTGAACGCACAAACATTTAAAAGGAATTTAATAAGTAATATAGTTACGCATTCAGGGCAGTGTCTGCGGCTGTCTTCTTTGGACTCGTACCATAAAGGGTTTATTGTAGTCCAAAGAAGGGAGCCCTCAAAACCTGTAACTATTTTATTTTTGTCTTTTATTACTTTATTTTTAAATATTTGTGCAGTCAGTCACTTATTTAATTTTTCAGTTCTAAAAGCATCTACACCCGCTTGAGTTCTTTAGAGAATAAAGCAAATACTTGATCCTGAGACAGAACAAAGAAAAATATAAGACACTTCACGACTTCCACGACTTCCAATTTCTTAACACATTCATCTCATTTCTCATTGGTTTATTTAAAACCCATTCAGTTTTAAACTGGATTATAACTTAAACATTGTCACTATAATTACACAGTATTTCCTGAATAGTGTTACGCAGAAACATTTCTGTATTTGGTGCCTAAATCATTTCTTTTATCCACCTATGGATTTCTAAAAACCCAGTTATTCTGAATGACTAAATTACAGTCGGTCGTTTTCCTTTCATTATTTTCCTACGTCATATTTTAATCTTACTAGTGTTGTGAATAACATTGACATTATTTCACTCAATTTCAACTTCACTGTTTTACAAAATAAAAGCACATTTAGGCTCAAAATAATTTTACTAGTGCAATAAAGAACTATTTTTTTTTTAAATCACTGAAGATGTTAGAATTGCCAAACTATAATGTCATGTAACATTATCCTCTTTTTCTCAGCTGAAAATTATTACAGTAATTTTCTGTTTTTCATTCAAGTGAATCGTCTATCACTGTGCGATTAGCAATTAATTTTATGTTGAACACAGCTCTTTTCTCATAGCACTTAACCTATTCTTAAATAACATCAGAAGCTTATTTCGTATCAGTTACAGATAACGTTGGAATGAACAGATCCAAAATTAGATATTGGGTTGACAGAGGAAGTTCAACCATTTGATTATCGCTGTTGAGTAACATAAGGCTAATAATTGATGGTTATTTTTTTTAAAGCTACTTTCCAACTTAAAATGAATCAAAAACCTTTCCTTAAAGTTTGAGCTTTCTAGGGTACGTTTTGAAATGGGATGATTATCTTGTTTTAGTAATACTGTGCAACGTAATGATTCATGCTGGTTCTACATGAATGGAATGATGTCTTGGATATACAAAAACAGAAGTCTCCAACCTCCAGTTATTTGAGTTACGTACAATCTTTATATTTTTGTTTGTTGTTGGCTGGTAAAGCAGCAGCAACTGGTATTTTGGATTTTCTATAAATTAAAAAAAAGTTGTTCTTAGTTCCTGAACCCTGGCCAATGTTACTATTAAAGGCCGTCTTCTAAGTGTTTGAATGTTTTGATTCAGAATAAATGAAAGCAAAGCATTTTCAATCGAAGATTGTGTCTAAATCTTGTTGTATTTTGGGTGAATGGATGTTGCCTTCATTCGACGCAGTCCAATTTAGTTTTAATTTTAGAACAACAGTCGTAAAAAGAAATTCTCAATTAAAATAATTAATTCAATTTAGATTTTTAAGAAGTTTCCTGATCATGTGATTAAAGAAACTGGTATATTTTGAAAGTTCCTTGAATAGGAAAATAAATACGTACCTGTTTTTTTACTAATTTTCATCAAAGTTTGGCTTTCTGTCCTTATCAATATAATAAAAACTTAGCAATATTGCAATGTTTGCAGATGATTTCTTTTGTATGGCAACTCATAGGATCGCTAAATAAAACTTTTTTTCAAAGTTTTTATTCCTAAATTCTGTTGAAATAAAAAATTATTTCAACTTACATGATTATTTAAAAGTTTATTGATTGTCATAATGATATGTTTTCAAAAGGAATATATATTTACTATTTCTTTCTCATTATTTCTGGATTTTGGTTTCTTTCTTTTTAAAAATTCTTCAAAATATGTACAGGTGTAGTTAGGTACAAGGTATTCAATTTGATAGTGACAGTGGAAAAAATGTAAGAGGATTTTTGTCAGTGCCTTCTAGAAACTGCAGTAAAATTACCATAGATAGTCATTAAATGGTAAAATCTAATAAATATATTAGCTAATATATTAGTGTTGTAGTTTTCTTAGAAAAAAGTATGAAGGAAATTAATAAAGAAAGACATTAATGATTCGTTATTATTGATACGTGGAGGGAGGAATTATCATTATACTCAGGAAATAGATCTATAATTTCACTGCAACAAACAGGAAAAAGGCATTGCAAAATAAGGACCTATCTGCTCCTGCAGTGTCAGATTTCAAAGAAAGAGGACGCACTCCTCTTATAAGACATTGCGAAAATACTTGCCCATTGGTGAGCCATACAACATAATGAGATGAAAGGTTTAATCACCTGTAGGTAACTCCCTGTACTACGATTAACCTACATGAGCTTTTGTGTTGCCATTTTGTCTTTTGTTATTCGCACATGAAGATGGGAGTCAGGTAGGATTCTGAAGCCACTGGAAACTCTGCACTCCTTCATGTATTGCAGTTGTTCAGTATCTATTTTTTATCCATCCATTAATGACTGGAATTTTTCCAATTACTTGAGCTTCAATATTTAAATACCAAAGTTATCTATTAAATTGCTCATGGGCATATATTGAGGGAGGGCAGAAGCCCCTTCCAAAATCCCAAAAATATATCAGTCTTATTCTGTTTCATTTTTTTGTTTTGTTTTGTTTTTTTATTTGGTTGGAGAGCAAGTTGAAGGAATCTTGCTCCTCCACAAAATTTTGAAAATCACTATTTGTTTTTGATATTTGTTGGTCAGTTCCCTAACCCCTCCCCCCAAAAAAAAATCCTAGATATGCCCTGCAACTTATTATTCCTACACCAATTATTCTTATATCTTGCAACCTTCCATTAATCACTAAACTTTCTGTGTATTTATTTTTAAGACCTTCATGTGTGGCAAAGACCTTTCTTTCATATATTCTGCATCTTGTCTTTCCTGAACTCCAATCATCAGAAACAAGAAGAGAGTATTAATATCAATTGAATCCCTCGACATGAGTTATTCCAATTCAGAATCAAAATAATACTTCATTGGCAATATGTCATGTACAAATCCACCTTTGTGTTACGCAATTCTTCAGAAACCATTTGTCCAATTTTAATTGCAGCACAGCAGTTATTGTATCACTTTTCAAAGAAGCTGTATCAATGATTCATTCACTCTTTATGTTCCATCACTTTGTAGTCAAATAACATCTAATCTTAGGTTTTTTCGAGACCAATAAGGATAAAATGAATTCCTTTCCCTTTGTTAGGGAAAAGATTTGGCTGACTGTGAATATACATTCTGTTGCAAAAGAAAAAAATCGCCCCTGAAAAATAGAGTGGCAGCCATTACAACAACTTCTGTATGCCAGTGACAAAATTATTTGCTGGAAGTTAAGATTAACATCCCGAATTAGGATTTTTTTCTACACTGACTTCAGTATCAATTTTGAAGTTGACTCTTGCAATTACTTATTAAGGTAGTTCCATGACAACTAATGAGATGCTCAGCAGGTGACTATTTCTGATTTGATTGATTTTTTTTTTTTTTTTTTTTTTTTTTTTTTTGCAGATACCTTGATATTTCATAAGAATACACCTTGAATTTTAAAACTTAGATGCTTATAGTTAACGAGTAAAAGATTGTTTTGTTCAGCACTGTGTTGCAAGCTTTTTGCGTTAACAAAAATATATCGTGGAACAAAGTGGCCATTTTGAAAATCTACAAGTTTTTGTAGAAATGAGATATAAGGTTGAAATTTGTTATCCTGCAAATTTGCGCATGCTCTTTCCCGAAAATTCTGACGAAAATGGAATAGTATCTTAGTTTTTAATAGGCAGATGAAAATTATTAAAAAGTCAGTTTTAAAATGCACAGTGTTTCACAGTGCATATTTATCAGGGTTGTTATTATTAATTCACTTACAAGCATGATTTTTTTTATTTAAATACAGTAGAGCTCCGATTATCCACAGAATTGGGTGGCAAAGGCTTCGCAGATAACAAAAATCGTGGAAAAAGACTAAAAATGAGGTGTAAACATGAAAAAAAAAATATTTCACCATTAAAAAACTATGTTTTATTGTACTAAAAACATAATATGTAAAATTTTTAAAATATGTACAGTAAAGCAGAAACCTTTGCTCTACGTTTGCATCCACAAATTCCGAGAAGGCCTGTAGGATCACGATGCACAATAAACCTGTCAGTAATTTTCGACCTTTGCACTGTAGGGCCTATTATATTTTCCCTGTTGTTGGCTTGGATTAAAATTGGCTTTTTTGAGGTTCGTAATTAAAAAAATTTTTTGCGGTACTCGCGGATAATAGAGGCTCTAATTTAGTATGGATGTAGCTACCTTTTCAGGTCTTAGGATTTGGAGCTTAGGCTGCTGCAAGAAGATGTAAGGAAGCCTCCAACAGGCAACGGAATGGAATTCAGCCTCTAGAAGAATGGACAAATGGCTATGTGGGCAGTTGCCTAGGAGATTCTTATTTTTTGAGACAGATCATAAAGGTATGAACCTCATGTGACCAAAAATTCAAGTGTAGCCATGCAACTATCTATTTTTAATAACTGACTGAAAATGTGCTTCCGATCACTATAAATCGTGTTCTTTCCCTGACTTTAAATGCAATGTAATATTAACCTACAATATGTATATTGTTTTATAATTAGATATACTATACTATTTCAGTGAAGCAATTAATCATACACATATTACACAACATATTTAAGCCTAGTAGCTTGGTAAAAGAAAAAATACTATAAAGTAACAAACAATTCAATATTAGTGTGTCAGTTAATAAATACTATCTTAAAAACTTGCTACTTTATAGAAAACTATGGACCTTTTTAACATTTACTACCGGTGAGTAACTGTAATACATATGTAACATGTTAGATTTCCTTCGTATCAATTACGCTGGGATACTTTTAACACTGATACTAGAATACGGTTGTATACAAACTTGATGTATTTTATACTGCGGACCACTTTGCCCTTGCATCTCAGGAGCTTCAGTTACACACAACACATCCTGTAAAGGTATCCAGCAGCTGTCATTAATTCCCCACCAAGCAATTGCACCATTTCTTCGCATGCATTTGTTGAGAACATCACCATTTTCACCGGAACATTCCATTATGCAATCAAAGTACCATTCAGAATTGTACAAACATGCAACCTATTTTCCAGCTTGTAAAGTAGCCACCAAAGGTACATCCTCAGGATCATTCTCTGCAATCAGGATAATCTTTGTGCTGTGTTGGTCCTCTGACATCGTTCTCATTTCTAATGCTGTTTTGGAAACGGAATATAACTGTGGTGCAACCTGATTTCTGGAATTGTTTTCAACAGCTTCCAGGTTGAATTTCTTTTCATTTTCCTGTTTCTCCTTTTCTGTAACGAACATAATGTATTCAACTCCAAATTTTTAATTTCACTTCTCAATTTCAGCAATTTTATTCTCTCTTCAATAATATCTTTAAGATCAGTAAAACCCTTTTTCCTGCTGTCTGTCAGTAAATGGCTTTGGTCTTTCCAAGAATTCCAACAGAACATGGTGCTGATGCCATTGCAGACTGAATGACAATATGACTGAACTTGCCAACTGATCAGCAGAAATTATAGATTGGGTAGGAAGAACAGACTTCCCCTGAAGTGGCTGAAGATTAAGGGGATTTCCCAAGCATTGGCTAGGAAGAAGGGACTTTTAACTTTGCAACAATTACATTGCCACTTCTTTAGTATTTTTTCTGTTTTTTTCTTTTACCAAGCTAGTATGATTAAATATCTTGTGTAATGTGTGTGTGTTTAATTGCTTTCTCTTAAATATCGTAGTGTACATGATTATAAAACAATGTATTATTATTTGTGTATTCACCACTTGTTACATTTTTTAATGATGACGATATGCATATTGTAGGTTAACATTATATTGCATTTAAAGTCAGGGAAAGAATACGATTTATAGTCATCGGAAGCACATTTTCAGTCAATTATTAAAAATAGATAGAGTTTCAGACCAAACTTGAATTTTTGGTCAAATGAGCTTCGTACCTTTATGATCCCTCTCAAAAAATAAGAATCTCCTAGACAACTGCTCACATAGCCATTTGGCCATTCTTGTAGAAGCCAAATTCCATTCCGTTTCCAGTTGGAGGCTGCCTTACACCTTCTTGCAGCAGCCTAAGCTCCAAATCCTAGGACCTAGAAACCTATCTACACCCATAATATTTCAAAAAAAAAAATCATGCTTCTAAGTGAATTAATAATAACAACCCTGATAAACATGCATCGCAAAATATTGTGCATTTTAAAACTGATTTTTTAATAATTTTTATCTCCCAAACTCAGATACCTATTCTTTTTTCATTGGCATTTTCAGTAAGAGCATGTACAAATTTGCCAGAGAACAAATTTCAACCTTAAGCTCATTTCTATGAAAACTTATAGAATTTCAAAATGGCCACTTTGTTCCACGATACATTTTTGTTAACGCAAAAGCTTTCAACGCAGTGCTGAACAACAATTTTTTACACCTAAACTATATGCATCTAATTCCTTGTGTGTTCCTTTGAAGTATCAAGGTGTCTGCAAAAAATCAATCAAATTGTCACTTGCCAAGCATCTGATCAGTTGACATTGAATGACCCAATAGATTGAATAAAATAAATATTATAATAAGAATTAGAATAAACTTGTAAATTAAATTAAACCTGTGTGGCAAATGTTAGGGCTATTTCTTAGCGAAAAAAAGTGGGTTTCAAGAGTTGTTGTCTACAGGTAGAGGCCTTGAGTAATAATGCGATATGCTTCAGAATTGTGCATTTTTATTTTTGTTGGCGTTTTCAGAGATTTCATGTGTAATTAGTGTAGTTTTAAGTTAGCGATAAAAAGCGAAATCTCATTTAGAGCGAAAATTCTAATAAAGAGCGAAGTAAAGCAATGTTTTGAAAAAAAAACCCCATTTATTTTCATTTTAATTTTCTATTCTATTTCCCATATGGTTCTCTTGAGCTCAAATTATGTTGTCAGAGTTCGTGTAAAAAGAATCGTGTTTTCTTGGAATCCACTGTGTTTGATTCACTATACACAAAATCCGAGTCAACTTCTGTAAATCACATGATCCAATACAGTTGGAACTCAAATGGTTCATGTTCAGTGTTGGTCTCACAAATTAAATCTAATTGGAGTTATGTGGCAGAACACTTTAAAGATGAGTGTTTAAAGTTGGCTATTGATGCTCTTACATGTGTGAATTCCGCATAGCCTGTGACTCCAAATAATGCTTCTGCATTACTATTGCATAGCCATCAGCATCAAGAATGGAGCAAAGCAGCCAAATCGTTTTCAAATAAGGCTCCTCGTGTTATTTTTTGACTGGCCTTTGGTAGGTCTTTTTGCTAATTTTAATACGCACATTTCTCTAACTTACACCTAAAGATAATTTAGATATTGATTGAATCACATCTTCAATAAATAAACACAAAATCATCTTAATCACTAATAGGTATTCATTGTTTTCTTTTTGTTGATGATAGAAATCAGTTTCTGTCAAGATTATTCCATCCGTTTTTTTTCAGGAAATCACCGCTTTTGTATTTTGTCGCCAAAGAAAATAGGTCCAACTTGCCTGCTTAGAAAAGTATTGTCAGATGCGAAATAAAACGTTCTGAATATGAAATTTCATTTTTCTAACGATAGGAATTCATTAACAATCTGCCTTTTCGTTAGGCAATAATATTTGTATTTATTCTCCACCAATCAAAATGCTTTAAAATCAAAACAAACAAGATGGCGACTAACGATGGTTTTCTATACAGGATTTTTGACGGATCTCCCATGAAGGAAAAGACCAAATACCGTTTGTTCACCTCTATACTCATACCACTCCGCATTCTTCTAACTTTTTCGAATAAAATTCGACTCTGAAATCACATGGAGACTGAGTTTCGTGTTGGCTCTCTTTTGGCAAGCATTTTTAGCGAACGTGAAATGTTGTTTTACAAATAAACCACTAATAAAAGCCAGAGCATATTTTAAGGGATTTCCACTGGGCGACATAGGAGGTTTTTTGAATTTTTTGAAAATTTGAAGCCCAAAAACGTGGTTTTAAACCTTATTTCAGTATTATTGGGGAATCATTTAACCCTCCTTTCCCCAGAACGATGTATTTTAAATTAATACGTAGGTCCCTAGATAAAAATTACTTTCAAATAGCATTGTTGCTATTAAGTATAGTATACAAATATATTATGCTTAAATATTTACAGAAATAATTTTTATTTTCAATCCGTTTTTTGCCATTTCATAAAAAAAAAAAAAACTCGGCTGGCACTACCCACAGTCACTGGGCGACAAAATCTCGGCACTGGGAGACACATGCTATTTTATGCACTGATAATAATGCAATAAAAATGTAAAAATTATAAAAAAATTAAAATACCGCAACATTTCGAATCGTCAACATGTCTTAAGATTCATTTTCAAGCATGCCCCCTTTAAAACATCCTCCTGGCCAGGATTCGTTAGTGGCCAGGATTCATTTCCACTAACGAATCCTGGCCAGGAGAATGCCTTTAAATAGGGGGCACACTTGAAAATGAATCTTAAGACATGTTGAAGATTCGAAACGTTGGGGTATTTTAATGCTTTATAATTTTGAAATTTTTATTACATAAGTGATTTTATTAGTGGTTTATTCGTAAATCTTTTAACAGCACGTTAAATATTTCTCCTTTTGTGAAACGCTGTTATTTTATTGCTATTCTTGGTTGTTCTTGAAATATTTTCGTTGAAAATAAGTTTAATCATGTGTCGAGAAAAGATTAGTTATTCAACCAAGCCTGAAGGAAAGCAGGTGAGAACGACAATTGAACTGAAAAAAACAAAAAAAAAAACTCGTGTTCTATCTTGTTGAAAGTAGAAATCGTGTCTCAGGCCTGGCCACTCATATAGTTTTTATGCATGAATTTTTGTATTAAATATCATTATAGAGGATTAAATAAGCATCATCTGGGGGTCTGGAACGGTTTAATCCAATTTACATAATTTCCTTTGGGAAAAATTGATTCAACATTCGTACAAATTGCAATTCGAACAGCCTCCTGGAACGAATTGTATACGAATAGCCAGGTTCCACTGTATATGCTAATGAATATTTACTGATATTCATTTTATATCTTCACTGATATGAACTTACAAAAATAAAAAAATAATATCAACAGTTCATTTCCTTTCCCCAGTCATGTGAACTTACAAAAATAAAAAATAAATATTTGCACAGTATATCAACAGTTCATTTCATATTCCAACTCATGTAAACTTAAAAAAAAAAATGATTGTCACTGAATGTGAACCATTCATTTCAGAACTATAAAATCGTAAACATAGCAAAAAAAAGTTAATATCTATTACACTAGAAAAAATTAAGATATTTTTTCAAAAAATCAACAAAGATGTGGAAAAATTTCATAAAGCAAACTACAACAGTTGTAGAAATTTTTGGAAAATTGATAATGTAACAGAGGATGAAATCCAAAGCTTTGTAATAGAAATTGATAACCACTGATAATGAAATGTAAACAATATAATTAGACATTTCAATAAAAATTCAATGTCCACTGAACATCAACAGTTCATTTCATAACTACAATTTGAAGGAGTCAACTTAAAAAAAAAAAAGCTTCCATTTCTAATTTACGTTAACAGTTCATTTCATAACTTATATCAAGTAATGTGAACTTACAGAAGTAAAAAAAAAATATAATGTACACTAAATACCAACAGTTCATTTCACATCCCCACTCATTGAAAACTTACAAAAATAATAACAAAAAATATCGTTTTCATTGAATATCAATAGCTCAGTTCATATCCCGACTCACATGAACTTCAAAAAAAAATATTGTCACTGAATATCAACAGTTCATTTCAGAATTATAAAATCGAGGAGTGAACTTAAAAAAAAAAGTTAATATCTATTATTATTCAAGAAAAAATAAGATATTTTCATTCTAATGAATATATTACCGTAGATCTTAGATATATAATTATCAACAAGATATGTTTTTTTATGTGTAATGTAGAATATAAATATATATCATTTTTTATAGATCATAAAAGTAATGAAGGAATGAATGATTTAGATTAAAATTAAAAAAAAAAAACCTCCAAATTCCTGGACTTAAAAAAAAAATGTTTAGATGGATCCTACAAATGTATAAATAATGGACGACATAAAAAAAAATTATTCTTGATGGAAAATTATAATTTTGATATTTTAAAGAAAAGCTTCAAAAAATTGTTAAAAAAATTGTCTAGAGATTTAAAAAAAATTAAGACTAAAATTTTAGATATTTTTTCCCCCTAACATTTTTTTAACAGTAGTTATTATCTTGAATTCAGCTAACTTCATTATAGAGGCAAAATATTGATACTGACATCTTATGCTCCTTCTGGCGGAGGGATACATAATGTCATCTTGTAAGATGTCTGCAAAATAGAAATGGGATAATGTATAGTTCAAAGATCTAGCTGGCTGTGGGGCTCCAGGTAGCGTGGAGGGGTTTTGTTTCCAGTGGTTATGCCACTAGTTCCAATTCGTTTTGTGTGTGGTAATAATTTGATAAAAATAAGCAATGAATTTTTAAATATCTGTGTGTATTCAATTCCTGTCTCGTGTTAATAATATGATGAAAGTTGTTACTGTCTTTTAATTCCAACTTGTGTGGTAATGATTTTATTAAAATAGTCTTTGCAAAATTTCCTTCTACACTTATCAAAATAACTTAAACCGAACAAAATCTAAGTAAATTTCTTAATAGCCTTTTACCAAATATTCTTTAACATATTCCTTCCTTTATTAAAAAATAAAAAAGGGGCAAAAACAAGTGAATATAATTTTGTGCTAAAGCATAAATTTAAGGGCAACCCGCAATAATAAAAAATTTAAAAATAATAATAAAAAATAAAATGCGATAATGTAAGGAAAAAAAAAGTTAGGAAAATAAAAACAAAACAAAAACAAAGCAAGCAGACATTGAGAAAAAAAAAGGAAGATATATAGATTTGAACTGACGAGTCCGAGACCTTAAGCATCAAGCTACAGCTGACAAACGAAATGAAATGGTTGCAATACTAACATTTAAGCTAATAGCGGAAATCCAATGAAAACAATTCCAAATATCTCGAAGATGGGGAAGGCGTTAGCCCCTGAAAATATCCTATTCCTACAGTGTTTGGGCTTCTGAATACGATGGCGAAGTCCGTTAGTCGATCCGACCCTTAAAAGTAAAATGTAAACAACAAGCATAAATGCAGGCACAGCTGTCTCTAAATGACATTTTGTGCAGAAGAAAATTTGGAAATATGTATATCGTATATATATATAACACAAAACACATTAGAATTTCAAAGTATTTTCATAAACAAATACTTTGAAATTCTGATATGTTTTATTTATATCAGCTTTAAGGCATCACCAATGATACAAATAAAAGATGATTATTTTATTATTATTATTATTATTTTGAAGAGATAAGGGTAAGAACCCCCTTTTCTCGGTACAGTAAGAACCCCCTTAATTCAGACTAATAGCGATTGAGAAGTGTTCGTTTTAATGAAAATCCGAATTATATCAAATAGATCTTGTAATGTGGGTATGGCTCATTTAAACTACGTGGATAAATATTAAAAACTAGATTATTCGACATTAAAAATAACAATACTACATGTACTAATTTAAAGCGCGATATCTTACATGTATTAAAAAATTTTATCTATATATATAAAAATGAATGTATCTTTCTTTCTTTCTTTCTTTGTCTGTCCTTTATACACTCTTAGGCCCTTTGACCAATCTGGACCAAACTTTGTAGAATTACTCTTTAGGACCCTGCGCAAAAGATAGGCTACCTTAGAACCCGGACCCACCCCCCAAAAGGGGTTGAAAAGGGGTAAAAGCCCTGAAAAACCCAATATCCACCTGGTGGTTAAAATAAGAACTACACATATATTGTGTAAAGTGAAAAATTCGCTCTCCTATTTGGGGCAGGGACACCACACTTGGGTGGGAGGAAGCCAACACAAAGGCTGAAGTGTCCCGACCGACACCGGGACCTTATATTTAGGGCCCCTTCTCGGGCCCCCAAGTCAATTGCAAATAAGGAAAAATTCGCTCTCCTATTTGGGGCAGGGACACCACACTTGGGTGGGAAGAAGCCACCACAAAGGCTGAAGTATCCCACCCCCGACCGACACCAGGACCTTATATTTAGGGCCCCTTCTCGGGCCCCCCAAGTCAATTGCAAATAAGGAAAAATTCGCTTTCCTATGGGAGGCAGGGACACCACATTTGGGTGGGGGGATGCGACACAAGGGCCTAAGTGTCCCACCCCCAATCGACATCGGGACCTTATATTTAGGGCCCTTTCTCGGCCCCCCCCCCCCCACCAAGTCAATTGCAAAAAGGGAAAACTTCACTCTCCTACGGGGGCAGGGACACCACACTTGGGTGGGGGATGGCGACACAAGGGCCTAAGTGTCCCACCCTCCGATCGACACCGGGACCTTATATTTAGGGCCCTTCTCGGTGCCCTAAGTCAATTGGAAAAAGAGAAAAATTCGCTCTCCTAAGGGGGACAGGTCCACCACACTTGGGTGGGGATGGTGACACAAGAGCCTAAGTGTCCCACCCCCGATCGACACTGGGACCTTATATTTACGGCCCCTTCTCACGAGCCCTTTCTGTCTTTCAGTGGCATTGCAACGCATGCCGGGTACAGCTAGTTATATTATAAAAATTCAGCTGTACAGTAATTGTATGTACGTATTTATGTATGTATGTAGTGAAGGTGGGTGGCAGAAGCCAAGCACTGCTACCAGAGGTCTATTGTACTATCCCACGGAAATAGTACAATAATTAATAAGAACTGTATCCCTTCACTATAATCTTTTAGAACATGATGGCACTGGGGTTCAGCATCACATTCATTGGTTTGAAAAAATTATTGGGTTTTTGATAATTTTTTTCAACTTTTTAAATTTTTAGAGCTGTCCAGAGTAAGGTATGTCGGGATTATTAAGGTCCGAATTCATGAGGGTTTACAGTAGCGACATTATTGAGTGTAAAAGTATGTTTGTATTCTCTGCTTTATAATCTTTAAAACTGATCAAATTTAATTTTATAGATATAATTCCTTATTAGTGTTGCCTTCATGACTACTATGCATTCAGGAGAACCATACGAGCTCGATTGAATTCTCGTTAACTAATTCTTGCTAAGTAACCGATTCCTTGACGGAAAAGTTTATCCGGAAACAAAGTACTGCAACATTTTACTCTTTTGCATAAATTTAAGTTGTGTTTTAATCAATTGAATATTAGAAGAATTTTATATTTTAGGATAAAATCTTCGTTATGATGATTGTTTTCAACCTATTACTTACGACCTTATCTATGACCGTTATTTTAAGGTTATTGGAACCAATTAGAAGAAAATAAAGAAAACATTTGGTTTGTTGTAATGGAATTCCAGTTGTTTTTTGTTCGATTTATTGTGAACTATCTCAGTCTATTCCACAGGTATGATGAATTTATAAAACTTTCTTCGAATCTAGCCTTGGTTCATTAGACTGTAAACTTCTGTTTCATTAGCGTCCATTTGAGTCGTGGAGAAAGTTTAGATCTAGCACGTGAGTATTTCCTTCCAAGTCCGAGTAGATTTTAATTTTAATCCAAAGAGTTTTATTCAGTTATCAGAATTCATTCCATTCTATAATCTTTTCATGTTTAGATTTTCTCTATCCTTCTCCCCTAATTTGGAAGTATGTTATGTTGTTACGTTATGTAGTGAATGGTGGGTGGCAGAGCAGCCAAGCACTGCGACCGGAGGTCTATTGTATTATCCCACGGAAATACGGACAGATGGAGAGAAAGACTGAGGAAGTATGGGGGAGAAGTGAAGGGGAAATGGGAGAACCCCGAGAAAACCTGCCCAGCACGGATCGTCCACCATCACGAAACCCACATGAGAACCAATTTGGAAGTAAGTATCAGGTTAGTTTATGGAATTACTTTCGTTTAACGAAGGTCTTTGCACCAATCAGATGGTTATCAGCTGCCGTAGTTCTTTCAGGTTCGGATTCTACGGCGTTCAGCTCAAATGTTCAGACAACCAACGAATAGAACGAGGAACATCGAATATTTTGGAGTGGAATAAGGGGTTTTCCGTTCATATGTGTATATCACTGCCATTTCCAGAAATCTGTTGACACTAAAAGTATTCATCAGAATATTAAATATGTCTGATTGGATAAATTCTAAATCAAATACCTTTACTCGATGTTAATCTTCATTTTGTTTCTTCCCATCGATAGTTTGTATCTCTGGGAAGAAAAGTGAAGCAAAATTTAATCGGAGGAGGATATTAGAAAGTTGTTTTCTAAATGACTTGTAATAAACTTCGCAGTTTTGATATTAAGTCGTAAACTAAGAACAAACGGAATCATTTCCTCCGTATCGTTTGCTTCAAATAATTTAACTGTGATTTGATTCTTTGTGAAATTAGTACAACTAAGTTTTATAAACAATGTTTTTTTTTCAGGATTTTAAGAGAAATTCTAAATAACAAAACTAGACACTGAAAATTTGTTGTTAGTGGATAAAACGTTTATTTCAAAATTATCTCATCAGAGAATTTAAAAATGCCCTTTTCTAATCTTCTCTAAATTGCTACTAAATTAAATAACTGTTTTTAGTTGTTATTAATGTACGTTGTATTTAAAAATGAAGACACTTAGCAGAAGCCAAAGCCAATAGTCAGTAGTTATTCTTGTTGCTTTGCATGGAATTGTGGGTGCTAGTTTAATTACGATGGTATAATTTACCTGCGGTTGAATGAAAGGATTGTCTTGAGGTCCAAAGCCAGGGGGAAACGTAGGGTGAATGTTGTCGGGAAGGTCTGGGAAATGGACTTCGGGAAAGTTCTCTGGGAAATGGACTTCGGG
>JAFIDM010008419.1:1449717-1467481 GCA_023159025.1 Thereuonema tuberculata | reverse complement strand
GGCCACTCACTGTAACGATCTTAATCACCACTTAGATATAAAAAATGTATGCCTTTTTAATTGTTATAAGGATGAATATCTGCGCAAATTTTATGAATCTGGCACGATTAGACTTTCAAAAAGCTATAACCAAGACTTGTCCACGACAAACGTTTTGGAATATGGCCTTTGATTGGAAATTAGGGTAAATTAATTTATAAGTTAAAGAATATTACAAATAATAGTAATAAAATAAAAAAAAAAAAAAAAAAAAAAAAAAAAAAAAAAAAAAAAAAAAAAAACAAAAAACAAAAAACAAAAAAAAAAAAAATCCCGCGAAACAAGCGCTTTTGTTAAGTAGTTTCCTTTTTAGTCACTAGGGGTATCACTCCCGCGTCCGTTTGTATCTTCGAATGCCGTTTTCAAAATGTAACAACGTCAGTACTGAACGGAGTTTACATTAATCTTTACCTCTCACACTTGAAAATGGACCTTATACAGTAGAAGGTCGGAAACGTTGTGGTTTGACTCATATCTAATTCATACCTAGTTCGTGCTTATATAAGGTAGGCTACTTTTAATTAAAAGAGATAATATTAAGCTATTATCTGCAACTTCTAATTTCAGGAACATAGGTGGTGAGATAAGTTACAAATATTTAATTTCTTTTTCTTTGCTTACTTTGTTTTTATTTGTTTTAATTAGGGCTACATTTCATTTTTTTTTTGAAAAGTCGCCTCTGCTCTCACAAATAACTCGCCAACATCGGATAATTTCCTTAAAGATATTCATTTGAATTCCTTTTATTGTTAGGAAGTTAAAGCCCAGCATCAGTATTCTTTTCCCTCTGAATCTTTTGCAATTTTAATGAACACGACTTTTTGTACGAAAGGGAAATGTTTTTTTTTTTATTCCGCCCAGGCCGATCACTCGAAGCAACACGGTTTTCTAGAATAGTAAATAGATTAAGGGATGCTTACATTGCAAATGCCAGGAATATCTTAATAAACATTTTGAAAAAGAGGCCTCCTATGTTCCCAAGTTTAGAAATATTCAGACAGGCAAATATTTTCCCTAGCCAACGAAAAAGCAAACGCTGGTTTTATGTGGCTCACTGCAATTATTAAACAAAATAATACACTCATTACCAAAAAAAAAGTACCACCTAGAAGGAGTTGTCCGATTGTAATGAAATTTCCTATGCAAAGACATTGGGACCGGCCATGCAAATGATTAAACTTTGGTGTCCAATGAATGAATAGCGAGAGCTACAGCGCATCGGAACTGCACACTCAGCAGATGTATCTAAGAAGCGATTCTCAATCTGATGGTCAAACTTTCTGTTGCATTGCGAATTAGGATACCTTTCAACGACTGAAAAAATGCCTCGTCAGAGTTTGAAAGAGGTCGTATCACTGGATTGAAAGAGGCAGGTTGGGCAAATCGGAGAATCGCTCGTCATATAGGTCGAAGTGATGCGGCGATTAGCAGATGCTGGCAGGAATCGGTGGACAATGGCAGATTTCAGCGTCATGAAGGTAGCGGTGGATCTAGGGCGACAGCAGAGCGGGAGGATAGAGTGATTGTCAGATCAGCTGTCACAGCACACAGTCGGGCAGGATACCTAAAAAACTGGCAATAAATAAAAAAATAAAAATGGGAATTTCCTTACCGCCATGTATTATATCGAGAGTGCACTACTTGATGCGTCATAAAACAATGCTGTTCCCACCTGATTCCCGCGGATGCGCATCTGGTAACATTAGAGTCGTAGCTAGTTATTCAGGGAGACAACGCGTTCGGTTTGTTGGCGAAATTATGGCATTGTTTTGCATCATCACTGTTGACATAAATCGTAATTACCGGGAATGTTTGTGATGGCAACTTCAAATTCAAGTATTTGGAAATATTTAAAGAATAGTTGACGAATAAAAAAAAGTATAATAATAATGTTAAACTCCGTTAACCCTAACTACGGTAAAAGGTTTAGATATTTATAGAATGCTCAGAAGCATTGAGGCTTTTAGTTATGTTCCAAGTCTGTCCAAGCTTTGGTTTTTATAGTTTTACAAAGCTTGTTTATTGCTCAATGTAGAATCAAGTAAATTTGATGCCCATATTTTGCCTTTTTGCAGTAAAAGAAGGTTGTGCGAGGTTAGGTCAGAGCAAGCTTCTACTTAGTATTTTATTTATATTTTTGTTTTGTTTTAGGAACGAGTGCTGACACGATGTTTTTTTAAAAGAAAAGAGGTCATTCGCATAATGAGAAGTTGTGGAAACAGTGAAATTGAAAAACATTTCCAGTACCTGTACGAAGAAATTAAAAAGCATAGCAATTGTGATGCAAAGCATCAGAAGGATGTGCTAAAAAAAATTTTCATATTTAAAGACAGAGTGTAAGGCCCGCTACACCAAAGCACGGCGAATGGAAGAACGATTTAAAAATAACAATCAAGAATGGCTAGAAGGGTCTATTTCGTTTCCTAATAAAATGATGAGTTGTAAGCGTGGTCGCGCCGAACTTAGCTTTCATGATAGTTCACATAGAACTAAAGATTGAAAACTAAATAACTGAAGAATACTACCCCGTGTCTGTGTTGACATACGCAACACGAATGAGTTTAAGATCAGAAGGGCAAGAGCAGGCATCGAAACTTCTCCATGAAATAAATGTCTCTAAATTGGGCCACTAAATATAGAAAAGCGTACAAAACTTCGCTAGACACACAACCGAAAACTTTGTCTGGAGAAGACGCTTTAGCTGTCTTGGTAACATCAAAGTTATCTCGACATCATTATGAAGTCGAGAGGGATAGTGCTCCACAATTCCCCTCCTACAAAACCTCCTACAAGCGGGAAAGAAGCCCTGCTATCCAACAATATAAATGTTAGAGACTTGTGCTAGCGTTCCCCTACAGGATTTACTTGACCACACAGCTCAACATTTGATCTTGTCAATTGAATCTGTTATTGAAACACTACAAGAATCAGAACTAAGCAACCTATGTCTATTCATATATGGGGGTTTTGACGACTCCTTAGGTCATAGCTCGTATAAACATAGCTCCCAAAGCCGGGATTCGGGAATACAAATGATGGCAATACCGCAAGAAGATTTTTTAAGAACGCAGAATTATCAGCGGATATTACAAAGCTTGATCATAAAAAACAAATTACATACAACATGATAGTTGTTGCTAGTGGATATGAAATTAATGTGGATAAGAATTGCTAAATTCAGAGTATTCGTTCATCATACCGCAAGGTATTTTGTGGAAAAATATCCATGGTATAACATGCCATCAACTGTACACAAATACCTTATACATGGTCCAGAAATAATACAGTATAAGCTGCATTACTTCCTATCGGCAATTAAGTGAGGAGGCGCAAGAGGCACGAAACAAAGACTTTAAAAGATATCGGGAACATAATTCCAGGAAGTGCAGCAGGATCAAGACTAACGAAGAAGTTTTTCATTCATTCCTGATCAGTCGTGATCCAGTAATAACAAGCGCAAAATAACAAGGAAAAATCTTCAACGCCTTCCCACAGTAGTCGTATCTATGTTAAAAGCTCCAGCCGTACAAAATGATGTGGACAAAGAAGAAGAGGTCGATACATTGACGTCGGATTCCAGTGATTCTGATTGATCAGAATAAATTTATTGTATAATTTTTAGTATTTACGATGGTACGATTAAAATTAATAAAACAAACATTATGTATTTAAAAGATTTTTTTAATATATATTTGTCAAAAATGCCTAAAATTTATTTTATTTACACAAGACAATATATCAACTAAGAAACGTGAACCATAGATATCTTAATAAGCACTCAAATATTTAATGCCAGTTATGTATGTATCCTGCCCCACTGTGCAGCGCCTGAACCATCGTTATCAACCATCAGACGTGCGACCCGCACACGAGTGTCCACCATAACCATTCACTGACGGCTGAGAAGAGCGACCTCTACGCTTGTACCGACCGCTACGCCACCTGCCACTCACGTCTGCACACCGTCGGGCCAGATTACAGTGGTGCATGGCTCGATCTGGTTGGAATGATGCTGACTGGGGACGTCTAGTGTTTAGCAAGAAATCTCGCTTCCAACTGTGTCCTGACGATAGCCGCAGACGTGTCTGGAGACGCCCAGGGTAGCGTGCCGATCCTGCTTTCACTATTGCACTCCATACAGGCCCTCAACCAGGAGTTATGGTCTGGGTGCCATTTCCCTTGATAGCATTTCCCCTTTGGTCGTCATTAGCGGCACACTTAAAGCACAGCGATACGTCGACGACATTCTGAGACCTGTTTTGCTACCCTTCCTTTTGCAGTACCCTGGCCTTATTTTTCAGGAAGATAATGCCAGACCACATACAGCATGTGTTGCTATGACCTGTCTTGCAGCTTGTGAAACACTTCCTTGGCCAGCCAAATCCCCAGATCTCTCTCCAATCGAGCATGTCTGGGATATGATGGGAAGGCGACTGCATCCACCAGGGAATGTGGATGACCTAGCCCGACAATTGGAGCAAATTTGGCAAGAAATACCGCAGGAGACCATCAGGGAGCTTTATCACTATGCCACGTCGTGTGGCAGCTTGCATTCAGGGTAGAGGTGGGTCAACACCTTATTGAGCTCATTACTTTGTAGCGCTGTAATTCTGAAATAAATCATTCAATTTGTCTGAAATTTTAATCATTTTCTATTCTGTATATAATCTTCGTCTCCATCAATTTTTGTCTCCATCGGACAACTCCTTCTAGGTGCGTCTTTTTTTTGTTAATGAGTGTATTTGCTATTTAACAAACGACTTATTGCTATGTTGTCAGACCAGCTCTTACCTTTCATCAAAATCATATGCTTACTTTAACAATCAATAAATTCAATTCGGAGCCACTTAATTACAAAGGAAACCTTTCTTATATAAACACCAAATATTTACTGTTCGTGGCAGATCTAAATTATCTGCTTTTTGAAGACAAATATATAATATTAAACCTCAATTCAAAAATAACACTTTGTATAATTGCAACAAAATCTTGTCGATTCCCCAAGGGGTATTTTTTGCTGTTTTCTTATTAAATTACAATTCCAAGAAGGTTTTCTTTTGTAGATATTAACGTCTTAAGAGCTCTACTAAAAAATTCTTAACTCGTTGGAATGTTTGCAAATCAAATTTAGGGTTATTTAAGATTATCCGAATCAATTAATCTAAAGACTTATTTTACAACGAAACGATTCGAGAAGAATTGCTAATAACATCTTTGGATAACAAGGATTTGTATTGTTTTGTTTTAATAAAGGATATCGAAGTATATTCTATTAAAAAAGATTTAGGCCAACCCACAAATAAAAAAGTTTTAAAAGGTAAACTTAACACATTTAAAAGAATTATGTTTCGGCTGGGCTCCACCAGCCGTCTACCAATGAAATCCATCAACTAATGCGACTGACTAAATACAGTAATAAGCCAATCAAAGGCATGAGGTGGTGGGGTGCTAATTTACTGCCATAATAGTCGGTGCACCGAATGCGAGCTACATTCCAGTTTAAACCTCATTCCTGTCGCTATGAGATCTGCGTTTCGACATTGTTTATTGAATAAAGTAGCTGCTTTGGACGCTGCTATCTTTCTTTGAGTTCTGTTGAGGTGGTTAAAAGTTCTCCTTTGAAGCTGAACAGACAATGTTGGTAAAGCAGTCTGCATCTTGATGAAATTGAAAACAAAAAAACAAATCCGCATAAAAAGGCCTATATAAAAGGCCGAATATTTTTATAGTTTTCGAAGTCTATCGAAAAAAGGTTATATTTTAAAAATATTATGCGGTTTAATTGCGTAGCCAAGATCTAATACTATAAGAGTTATTTTAAAAAACATTTTAATTATATAAACTATGTTCTTAAGTAACTTATAATAAATATGCTTCTGTACAGTTATTCTATATTTTTATTTATAATTAGATCATAAATGGTGGCAATGCCAATGGATTTACTCACACTGATCTTTCAGTCAAATTAACCTCAGCAATTTTTCAAAAATTACAAAACTATCTTTTCTGTAAAATTGGGAAAACCTAGAACCTTCACTTAACTGAAAATATTGTTAGCCATAAAAAAAAAACAAATCAATAAAATAAAAAATCGCGTCAACAATCTGCTAAAAACACCAATGCAGTTACAAGCAGCTATTCGACAAAATAATGTCATCATCATATTTCACTCCTCAATAAAGGCAATGAGGAAGCTGACTATCTAGCAAAAAAGGGAACAACAATATTAAACACCAAAAAAACAAAATTATCCTTCCATTCTGCAAAGCTGAAAATTAAATGCTGTTTCAAATCTGAATGGTTGGCATACCTTAAGGATTTGAGTAAAGAGAAACATTGGGTGGAACCACTCCTAAATAACAAAAGCATACCTGAGTTTCCACGCAGTGAAACCGTCGCTGCATTTCGTAAAATTACACACCATGATTGTCTGGGAGATCACTTACATCGACTCAAAATATTATCCTCACCAAACTGCATTTTGTGCAATGAAGATACCCCAATGGACTGGAAACATCTAAGAAAGTGTAAAGCACTTCAACTTTACTGGACGAGATCCGATGGACAAATTTACTGGGAAGCCAGAAGACTAATGGCTTATGTTCCAAATGTCTGAGCATTAGATTAAATAAATAAATATTTCACTCCTCATTCTAATAAAAAAAAAATAATTAAAAACAAGAAAAATTACAGACAATTGTAGGAAGGATATATTTTTTTAAATCTTCCTTATTTGTCTTTCAACAGATCGTGTGTTCATGTAAGGTTAGCGGAAATCTATAACACAAAGTAGGCCTTTTTCAAGTTTTTTTTTTTTCTAAAATTCTGAAATTGTAAATTCATGAATATTTATGATTATTATTTTATAATTATATTAATAAAAGCAATCCTAATCTAAAATTATTAGCTAATTTTCTCATTTGAAGGAAGCTTTTAGACTAGAGTTTATTCTATTTCCCATTCCACAGTCAGAAGTAGGGACTTCCTTTCTTTATTAATATAATCCTTCCTTTTTACTAAAACCTAACATTAAATTTTAATTATACAATAAATGATAAAGAAAAGAATTTCCAAGTAATTTTATAACAAAAAAATGAGTTTTCAAGTTTATGCTTTAGGAATATAAAATATGTTTTGCTTTTTTAAAAAAAACAAAAACAAAAAAAAGCCATGATTAAATCATTAAAATGTAATTCTGATCTCATGTTTTTATTCTTTGGATAAAATATTCCAAGAAATCTGGAACTCAATTCATTCCGTCTCCATTTTTAAATGTAACGTTCGGTAGACGCCATTTGTCTGGAAAGGGCGAAGATAGGACGCAGTTCGAACGGAAAACAAGGAAAAGTTTAAAAAAAGGCAATATTCAATCAGTTACGCAAAACGTTAATTTTTGAATCTTTTCATTTAACAAACCCTTGTTTTAATTTATAGCAAATCTTAAATCACGTTTGAAAAATAGTGAAAAAAAAATGTTACAGGGTAATTTTTCATTTTAATCAAACAGAATTACTTGAAAAGACATTAAATTCAAAAAAGTATAAAATGAAAACAATTGCTTTTAGATCTAGTTTTTAAGACTAATTCTTTATCGTCTTAAATTCGAACCCCAGTCCTATTCTATAAAAACCAAAAACAAAAAAAGTCGCTCTGTTCTAATTTCTTTTCTTTAATAAAAATTAAATCAAAAACTAAACTTACTGATCATTTTGCCGCTGTTCTTTCAACTACAAATACGAGGAACACAGGTGGGAATCTACGTGAAACTGCAGGAGGAAAACGAACGACGTTCTGAACAAGAAGTTTTTGGTCCAATACCAAAACAATGCAGACATCATCTGACGTAATGCCTCCTTTTCTTTGATGCTAAATAATGCAGCAATCAGCTTCCTGCCGAAGTACAAGAACGCATTGTTTGTGATGCACAGTCTTCTATTATTGAAAAAAACGAGTGGAAATAGAAGAATTTTCAACAAAGGTCATATGGACAACCGAAAAATATTCACTCACATTCATTATTTTAAATCCCTCAACTTACATCTCAAAAATTACATTTACGACCGTGAATAAACCAGGCCAGTATCGAATAAAAGAAAAACAAAATGAAACATCTCTCTACTTCTCAATCTTGTTTTAGACTTTTGCCAGAATTTAAGGCTGTTGAAAGAGACACATCTGCTATTGGACAGACATTAGCTTTCTTAACCATTGTCTACCAAGAATTCTATCTGAACCGTTCTATTTACCACAAATAACAGACCCTGATGGACTCCCTCGTATTTATTCCCTCTTCTACTCAGATGTTCATTGCAAGACGTTCTAGAATTTTCTCGATGTTTCCTGAAAATCTCCAAAATTCATCTTGATCCCAATACTGTAAAAAGTTCATTAAGCCCAATGGAAAGTCGGGAAGGTCACGTATCCATGAATTTCTCTCCCTTCAACAACCACCCACGTTGTATTTGAAGCATTCTGAGAAAACACGAATTGGTTTTACACGAATACTCATGCATTTTCAAAGCTAAACTGGAATAAGACGGATAGAAAAAAAAATAAGAAAATTCTAGTACCTGATTTATTAAATTAATTCGGTGATAATGAACATAAGCACTCACTTTGATGATAGAAATACTTTAGAATGGTTCAAATTGCAAATGGAAAGTTTCAAGTTCGGAAAACTATATCCCGAAATTTCACTTTTCAAAGTTATAATAAAATAAGGACAATTAAGACAGAGATAAGACCTTATCTTCTTGTCTGTTTCTTGAGGATGGAATCGTTGTTTACACACGAGGACCACCGTCAGTGAGAAACGATTTCTCTTTAAGTTTAGCTGATGATGACGAAACAGATCCTGGACTATGTTTCTGTAGACCAGGAACGAAAATAAATTCCCTGTCCCTACCGAAGCGAAAGTTAAAAAACCCATAATGGAATGATCAAGCTGACCCTGAACCCGTGTTCGAATCCTGGCGTGGGCTTGCACTTTCTTTCTCTCTTTGGTGTATGTTTCTCTTCCTTTAAAATTAACAGAGCTTGTACTGAAGGCCTCAAAAAATCCTCGGTGTTTGTGGTTTGTACCTGCGGCTCCTCAAAATCTACAGTTGACGACCATGACAATAAATAATCATTCACCGCAGATGAATTTTCAATAAACGGTTAGAAACATATCTACTACAGAGATAGAATTTAAAAAATAGAATTCTGAATTTTGGCTCTGGTCTGCATCCGTGAATATTTTTCAATTCGTAAGAAAATAATAAACAATAAAGTGGAAGAAAAGATAGGATTAGGGAAGTTACAAGTTTTAACTCTAAATGCGTTCCACAGGTCTGTTGTTGTCTGATGAGTGGCTTTGCTTCATTTGCTGGCGTTTGAGGTGATTGTGGATTGATTGAAGGAGAACAACCCGACGATGAGGCTCACTAAGCGCTGTAGGTCTTCCTGTAAATCACAGCTGTCCTGGTTGGTTGTAGAAATGCTCGGACTTTCTAATCGAACGAGATACTTCACTCATTTTCACTTACTCAATGAATCTGTTTTCTCTGAACTTTCTTATCTGACTTAGTATTTATTTGTATGCAAATGGTCTGTCTCATTGTTCTCGAGGGAGGTAAAGAATAGTTTCAAATAGTTCCTATCAGTTTTTCCATTTTCACATTTGAGCATACGGGAGTATTTGGGCCAAATTGCTACCAATGATTCTTAACATATTTGTGCCTTTTCAGCAAAATAGGTTCATTATGTGAGAATTTTGCCCCAAACACGAGTTCCTATCTTGTTTTTCCATCAGTAATTCTCCTATTTCGAATAAAGCAGTAAATCCCTTACAAAAGTACGTCGTGACAACGGAAGACTTTCAAACCAAATATCATTCCAAACACAGACGCAAAATTTCGAGTCTTTTTTACACCTTTCTGCATCTTTTTATTTCCTTTTATCAAGAGTTGATCTAAAAAAATCATAAGAATTAAAAGAATATCAAAAATTGAATAATTATCGTCTACTTTTTTAAACTTGCTGCTCGTGTTTGTTGTAATGTTTTTGATTTATTATTATAAGAAACAAAGATGGAGGAAGGAAGACGTTACAGAAGAAAATGAAGAAAAGTGACTCAATCCGGCTAATGAAATCGCTTTGTTAAACTGAGCTGGTTTTATTGTGAGATAAATTCTTTTCATGTCGATCAGCTCTTCTTATAAGCATCTTCATAAACAACTTACGAGTAAATAAGTTAATATAAATTGCTAAATTTCCTCCCAATTTTATATAAAAAAGATTTTTCTTTCTAACAAAATGCAAATAGTGTTTTGTTTAAAGAGTTAATTCAGGTCTTTGTTCCTTGTCGTGTTTCTGCTTCATTTCTAAGGTGTATCTCAATGCTATAAAGACAACTGGCAGTCAGTTAAGGAAGACAATACATAAATATTATTGATAATAAATTATATTGAATTATATTAAGAATCTACGGAATGTATTGTATGGATTCTATTCAAAATATTCTTTTGATAATATTTTTATTTTAAAGAAAATGAAAAAAAAAATCACTAATTTGCGAATCACTGAATACAACTAACAATAATGTCAAGGAAATATGTTCCTACCTTCGTCGATTAACATCTAAGGTTTTTGTGAGATTGAAGTCGAATGAACAAAAAATGCACTCCAATCTGCAGAAGTGTTCAGGTTGAGTCATTCTGTTGCTGATTCTTCTTCTTTCGTCGATTTGGGCCAACTAAGGACCACCGACACAAGCCCCATAATATACTGTGATAGTAAAGTTCAAGAGGGGGGACGAGATTCACATGAAGTCCAGGATAACACTAAGAAAGTAAGTCCCAGGTAGAAACGGACGAATCACAGAAGAAAGAAACAACCATGCCGATGCCGGATTCGAACCCAGGTTCCGACACAATGGCCACACGACAGACCGCTGTCTAGACCGCTCGGCCATGCCGGAACAGTGGGGGAGCTACATCTATAAAAACTACAAATTGTGATAAGAATATGTCCTTTGGTGAGAATGTAGTTTATGGTCATACAATGAAAATAAGATGGGGAGGCATCGCCCAAAGTGACTATAATCCAAGATGGCTACCCGTGTTTTGATTTGCTACACCTTTTTTGATACACATCGTACAAAAGAGTGCTTTATATCGATTTATATGTTTTTCAGGTCAAGGATTTCATTTTTCATGTTCAAAATAGGAAGAGAATCAATATAAAGGCATAGACAGTCCTTATTTTCACAGAGGCACATCCTTATTGCCTTTTAGAAGTTTCGTGTTCGTGTCACCTGTTTAAAATAATAATATTGATGTCCAAATATTGAAATGTTACTTATTTGTTTCAGTATTACTTGTTTAAATATGACTTTTAAAAATATTGCAATAACTCACTAATTTGCTATCCTTAATTTTCGGATTTGAGTGCGTAAAGATTGCATCCTGAAATGGCAAAGCGGTTCCGTTTAGTTCCTCAGAGTGATCTGGGTGTTAGGGAGTTCCGATACCAGTGAACTTTATAAGTTCCAGTATCTTACTCCGCAAACTTGCGTCAAATTCATCTCCCGGCTGTTTACCCTCAAATACCCTTCTTCTCATAAGGTCTAAGGATTCGCAGTCTAGGATTAAATGCTTGGCTGTCTCCGGCGACTGCCCGCATAATCTGTAGCTGATGTCTTCTTGAAGTAGACCTACTACTGTCAGATGTTCAGGCCGCGTTCAGGATAAATGCTATGGCTGATCGAAGATTAGCTCTATCAAATCTAATAAAGGACCTTGTAAGCGATGTTAAGGGTCCTTGCACTAGTTTTTTCCCAAGGGTTTGGCCAGGAAAGAGATTCCATCTTAGATGGTGTTCTTTTTTTGCCCAATTATGTATTGTGCTCTTAGCTAAAGACCAGCTAATTCCACAAGCTGGTTCCGGACCAATGAAAGGAGTTTCAGCCTCCTCTTTTGCCAATTGGTCGGCTTTTTTATTCCCATCAAACCCCCTATGGCCTGGAATCCATTCCAGTGTCACTGCATTGAGTTGGGCAAGAGCACAAAGTGTTTGGTGGCATTTGATCCAAGGTCACGCCAAAGAACTTTACTGACTCCGAAGCTTCCATTCAGCTTGACTCTGCTTAATGCAGTTAAATTCCTCTTTCGAGTAAACGGAACTACGACAGTTTTTGAGGGGTTGAGTCCCTATCTGTCGCACCATGCGCAGATCTTCCTGAGTCTGTCATTCATGATGTCAACCACTGTCTCACAGGACTTACCTGTAACCATGAGAGCTATGTCATCTGCATAACCCTGTATATGAACTCCAGTATTGGAGATTTGAGTAAGGAGGTCATCGACCACTAAATTCCACAGTACTGGTGATAGTACTCCTCCTAGTGGACAACCTTTGCTAGTACAGATTTCAGTCGTATCATGCAAAAGGATAGATTTGACGTAACGGCTTTGGAGTAAAGCATCTATCCACCTACATACAGTGGCTTGTATGCCTCGTTCTCTAGCCCTACATATGATAGTATCATGAGAGATGTTGTCAAAAGCACCCTCAATGTCTATGCACAAAGTGCTATTTCTTTACAGTTCAGCGCGTCTTCTGCCCTTGAGACAAGATCGTTTAGGGCAGATAAACATGATTTGCCAGGCTGATAGGCGTGTTGATTCCGATGAAGGAGCTGTCCAAGTTGCACCTTATCTATCCACCAGTCTCTCCATAACCTGCAAGAGGAATGAGAAGTCTGATTGGTCTATATGCCTTCGCAGAGGAGTAGTCTGTGCGACCCCTCTTGGGAATAAAAACCACTCTGCTCACACTCCAGGCCCTTGCGATGTACCCTAAGGCCACACTGGCTCTGAATAGTTCGCAGAGAAGATTGAGGACTGACTGAGATGCTTTTTGTAATAAGACAGGATACACCTCGTCAGTCCCAGGAGATTTAAATGGGCTAAATTTACTAATAGCTCATCTAACTTTAGATACTGTGCTAACTTGCCTTGCAAGGTTCCAGTCCGATCTGGCGGCCCATGACCTTGAGTCTTTGCCAGTAATGCTGTAACCGCTAGTTTCGTTACCAGTTGTAATAACACAGTCAGGGAAATGTGTCTTGAAATGTGTCTTTCGTTTCCCTTGCTGTGGTTGTACACTCTCCGTTGGGGTTTCGTAGAGAACCAACAGGATTAATAGGTTTACTTGCAAGAACTTTATGAAGGCTAGCAGCTTCTTTGAGGCTACGTCTTGCGTAAATTCCCTCCATGACTTCTTCTTTTCTTTCCTTATTGCAACACTCAAGGCTGTGAGGGCTGTGTGATATTCCCTTCAGTCCCCGGTGTGCTTGGAAAGATTGAATTGTTTTCTGACTGCCTTGCGCTTTCGATCTAGATCTCTTGTCCACCATCTTACAAATTAGAGTCTTTTCTTAGAGTTTTGGTTCAGTGGATGTCAGGAAGTGGATGGAGTGGTGCATTTGCTCAAGCTGCTCAACTTCTGGTGCTGCTGAAAGTTATCTGAAAGTAATCCACGTGAAGAAAGTCAGAGGAATTCATCAAGTAACTGCTGCACTACTATACCACTTATTGCATGATGCTTACCAAGAAGCAGATTCCGAGCTTGAATTTCAGACGTTGTGTGAAGAACGAACTGAAGATAGTATCATGTTCAAATATTGGCAGACTTGTCTTAATATGGAAATCCTCTTGCTTCTCTTTGTTCGCTCAATCAGAGAAGGAAACTACATCTTGTTTCGTGAGTGTTTGAAAGAAATGATGCCTTGGTTTTTTTGCTTGATCATTATCATTATGCACGTTGCCTATCAATCAATTTGAAAGACCTTTGTGGTGCAGAGATTGAACTATCAGACATACATCATTCATTTCTGAACAGTTTGTAATAAGAAAATCAAATAGAATCTTCTCAGCAATCAGTGTAGACCAAGCACATTAACAAAACAACGCAGTAGTTAAATGTGATGGCGATGCAGTAGGGTTGACACAGGATCCATCGGCACTTAGGCGTTGGATGGTTTCTGGACCAGAAATTAGTCGATTACTAGAAGAGTTTGAGAGTAGCATTCAGCTACAACCTGAACAAAACAATCGACTCCATTATGAGTAGTAGCACTCATTTCAATTCAAATATGTTGCTAAAGTTCGAGCACTTTACAGAATATTAAAAGAGTTAGGAAACCCATTTTTAGTAAATGATAAAGACCTTATTGTCATCGACAGCAGGATTATTGTACCCAAGCAAGTTAATGCAACAGTTAATTCAGCAGAGTCAACTGGTGTTGAGCTATTCCACAATTTCATTGAGGAACGACTAGTAAAAATCTTCAACAATATTTCAACCTTTGAAAAAGAACAACGTTCCCCTGTTCAGTACTCCTGAGATGAGCTTTAGCAAGAAAAATAATACACTCAAGATTTTAAAAGCAGACGTCCAGCTGTTTTCCAGACTCTTTGTAGTTACACAGAATCGTCAGTTAGATATGAACAATTTTTTCAAACATGAAAATCAGCCATATCCACTTGCACTTTCCAGTAATGGTCAATTACGATTAGGCAATAAAACTGACTTAACACACATTTTAGAAGAGACTGTAAACACGAATGACCATGCCGTCCCAGGAACCTGTGATGCTGTAGTTTGTGATGGTGCAGTTCTTGTAACATTTTAAAGCCACAAACTTCAAAGACATTTGCTGATTATTCTATTAATATATTTCACCCTCACATTTATAAAGACATTGAAGCTTTCGGATGTCGAAACTTGATTTCATTTGGGATAGATACGTTACACCAAGTATTAAAGGCAAACTAGAGAGAAGAGGGGAGCAGGAATCAGGAGACAAGTGCTTTCACACTTAACTGTACCTAACAATTGGCAAGGCTTTTTGAGAACTTCAAATAACAAAGAAGAGCTCTTCAGTCTACTTGGAACCTTAGCTGTAAATACCATCACACACGTACACGTTGTAACAACGTCAGGTGAAGGCGTCAAAGGAAATATTTATGGAAACTTCCCTCATTGGGTGTTACTTGTCCTGGTCATAAAGAAGCGGACTCAAGAATAATACTGCATCTCAAAGACTTGGTGGAAAATGGCTTCAGGAATATTTGTGTACGCACTGTAGATACCGATGTCTTAGTTTTAGCAATTGCTTACTTCTTTACCTTGTCAACAGCGGGTCTGGATAAACTTTGGATTGCTTTTGGGGCAGGAAAGAATTACAGATTTATTCCGGTTCATGCTTTAGCCGAAGCTATTGGAAGGGAAAAGGCTATTGCTTTACTAGGATTTCATGCCTCCACAGGCTGTGATAGCATTCCTAGTTTCACAGAAGTCCAAAAAATCAACATGGAAGACATGGATGCTCTTTAAAGAAGCTACTACTGCATTTTCGTTCATCTCACAACCACAAAATTCCATTCCTACTGAAGTTATAGACATTATTGAAAGATACGTAGTACTACTGTACTGTTGAACTAGTGACAACATAAGTGTTAATGATGCAAGACAAGAGTTGGTCATGACCAAAAATCGTCCACTTGAAAGTCTGCCACCGATGAAGGGTGCATTACTACAACAAGTATTACGTAGTGCTTTCCAAGCTGGATACATTTGGGGGACAAGCAAACAAACGCGCAATATGTATTTCATCTCCAAACGATTGGGAATGGTGGTTGCATGATAAATCTTGGCAGCTGAAATGATCGGAGTTACCAGAAATTTCTGATTCCTGCAACGAGCTTATCAAACACATGTGTAAAATCTGGAAGAACAAGTGTAACTGTAGAAATGTTGGGTTATGTTGCACGCTATTGTGCAAATGCAAGAACGAATGCGAGAAATGAAGTGGTGTCGGCATAAATACTCAGCAGAACTTAGACTTTTAAAAGTGCACTTTTTTTGTTGTTGATACTAAAAGTATACGATTAGCATTTTGTATAAATACAGTTACATTTAATACATTTACGTTTTATACATTTTTGGTATGCTTACGGATATATTAAAAGTGTATACATTTGTGTGAAGCCTTTTGTGCAAACACATTCGACAAAAAATCATCTATATTAACATTTAGCCTATTTTGAACATGAAAAATAAAATCATTGACCTGAAAAACATATAAATCGATAAACAGCAGTCTTTTGCATGATGTGTATCACAAAAGGTGTAGGAAAACCAAAACACGGGTAGCCATTTTGAACCGTAGCCGCCATCTTGGATTATAGTCACTTTCGGAGAAGCCTCCCCATCTTATTTTCATTTTATCACCATAAACTACATTCTCACCAAAGGGCATATTCTTATCACAATTTGCAGTTTTTTCATGATTTCTGTTGTGTAGAACCTCAACTTATTTAGTTTTTGTTTTTGATTATTGTAAAAACCACATCATTTTCATTTTATCAAGAGTTTATTGGTTAATATGCAATAATAATAAAATGTACAAATAACTTGTAAAAGATTTTCTTCCGTTTTGACGTTGCTATATTTGCGGTCTTGACGTAACGTAAAGACAAGGTGGCTTCCTATGACAGTTACAATTATTGTGATAAAATAATAATCAAGTGACAAACGAAGCAATTCAATCGAATGAGCAAACAGGAAATACTTCTCCCATCTTTTAAGTGAATGCACAGAAAAGAGAACATATTCAGTGGATTCGAGCTACAAAAGGTAAGCAAATAGAAATTGAAGCTTTGTCTCCAATGACTTCTCTTATCATTGAGATGGGGAATCTGTGAAATCGATAGCAATCTTCAGTATCTCTCTCAATCCATCAGAAACTTTTTTTTTTTTTCGGTTATATCCTACGCCGTGCAAAACGACCAGTCTGCAGGTTGTTATGTGAATAAAATTAAAATTACATTAAGTAAAAACATCCAATAAAAAAGTAAACGATTTGTAGGCAATGCTACATATAAAAAAATACAGATATTACAACAATTAAATAAAATGAAGTTTGCTCTCTGTGGTTACAATGAATTGTAATGTTTAGAAGATTTAATACTTAGAAAATCTTATCTATGTGGTCTATTGAAATTAGAATCTAACATAAAGTCAAAGTCATTTAATCGAAAAATTATTCAAACAGAATTTTTGATAAGCATTAAGAACAAAATCTAGTATAATCATGTAGCATAATGATGAAACTAAGAATATATACAGGGTGATTCAAGATTCCCTGTACAAACTTTAAAGATAGGTCAGGAATACAAGAACAAACCATATTCATATTGAACGTATGTCCGCAAAAGCCACCCGAATGACTTTGACTTTAGGTGCTGGAAGGTACACTGAAGTTCAGAAATAAAAAACAACGAGTGAGGTAGACATGTTTATTAATCCTATTTTTACAATATGACAGTAAGATGTACACTTGCAGGTTCACAGTAATACTCGCCATACGCTGTACTGGGGGAGAGCAAAATGATATGCAATAGGTCGTCTCTTGTACGTTACCGTTGAATTCGGTGTACGATCTCTTTCTCCATGGCATGTCTGCGCGTCGATCGTTGCCGACCACAATCATGTCTGTTTCCATCGAATGATTCAGTTTCACACAATCTCTGCTGTAAACGTTTGAAGAATACATGTCTGTTGGGGAACCGTTCACGATACCTTCGTACAGACACTCATCCGTTCACTGCCTCATAGGCTAGGTGCATATTTGCCCTTTCAGTATTAATCATGTCTGTTTCCATCGAATGATTCAGTT
>JAFIDM010008419.1:1425858-1449707 GCA_023159025.1 Thereuonema tuberculata | reverse complement strand
TGCTGGGGAACCGTTCACGATACCTTCGTACAGAGGCTCATTCGTTCACTGCCCCGTAGGCTAGATGCATATCTGCCCTTTCAGTATTAATGAAGAGATACATCCTACTCTTACAAAGTCAACGTCTCAAATGCCAATGGTCATACTGCCCAGCTAATGCTGCTAAACAGCGCCCTCTAGAACATTCGGTTTGCGTTTGCAGACATACAATCCACTATGATTACGGTTTGCTTGTAACCTTTAAAATTTGTACAGGGAATTTTGAATCACCCAAATAAGGAAACTGTTGATAGTTCATTTATTAACCATCATTAATAAATAAGCAAAATATAATTCTGTATTATCAAAAATATCACAAATTTCTCGAAAGATTTTTGTAGCATTTTGTTTGTCTTAAAAAGCTCTACATTTTATCCAGTTGCACGACCAATCTAACTCTAAGTTTGGTCACAAAATTGGAAAACGTAAAGTCTTTTGACAATGACAGAATAACGCTTTTATATAATATAATAATTTATTTTTATTGATAATTTTTTTGTATTTATTTTTAATTATTTACAAACAAACAAATAACTGTATTTCAAATTTGCTTATTTCTATAAAGTTCTCGAATCCAGATAATTTTGGAAAGTTCGTTGTAACCGCCATCTGGTGAATAATTTCTGAATATAAATTCCCGTGGTTCCCCAGAGTAGGATTCTGTAGGCACAGCTGTAAAATATTCATAGGCTATAGTTCCTTTTCGTTTCGATTAACATTGTAATTATATATAAAATGAGAAAGGCCATTTACTTACTACTAATATAAAGAATATTAATTATTTATTTTGTATTTATATGTTTAGTATACTTAATCCCACCCAAAACATTTCATGTAAAATAAGTTGCCAAGACTTACACGCTCATAATGCTTTTACTGGTAAAAAGATGTGAGATCTCATGTAAAGCCAAGCCCCTAACTCTACAAGGCCTAACTCTACAAGCCCTAACTCTAAAAACCCTATATCTTGGTCAAAAAGTATGGCTTGGCCGTTTCGTGGCTGTCGCACAAACAATCCCATGGAGTTATGTAAAGGATATGGAGTATGCCAAGGCATACTTTTTGACCAAGATATTAGGGTTTTTAGAGTTAGGCATGTAGAATGAGGGGCTTGGCTCTACATGAGATCTGATAACTTTTTAACAGTGAAAGCATTATGAGCATCTTGGCATCGTATTTTACGTGAAATGTTTTGGGTGGGATGAAATAGTTCCATGAAACGGCCAAGCCATACTTTTTGACCAAGATATAGGGTTTTTAGAGTTAGGGCTTGTAGAGTTAGGCCTTGTAGAGTTAGGGGCTTGGCTTTACATGAGATCTCATATCTTTTTACCAGTAAAAGCATTATGAGCGTGTAAGTCTTGGCAACTTATTTTACATGAAATGTTTTGGGGGGGATTTCATTTCTTTTTGTAGGATGAGATCTGATAACTTTTCAACAGTGAAAGCCTTATGAGCATGTGAGTCTTGGCAACTTATTTACATGAAATGTTTTGGGTGGGATTTCATTTATTTTTGTAAGATGAGATCTGATAACTTTTTAACAGTGAAAGCGTTATGAGCATGTGAGTCTTGGCAACTTATTTTACATGAAATGTTTTGGGTGGGATTATCTATTACAACTAAATTTAGTTTTAAGATTATTTAGAAAATGGATTTTTTTTCAATACCCTACTTTTCTGTTTTTCTATTGGTCAACTTGTATATACAAGCTATTTGCACTTTTGTAAGAAATCACATTATTACACAGTATTATTTAGGCCGAAGCATTGAAGGTACGACGTATTTCAGATCTTAATAAAATCTAAAGTATAAAAGCTAGATAAATGAAACGTAGCGTATTTCATTAGTATGCTAACTGCATCTTATCCTGAAAATTGTAGCTCTCTAGTATTATCCAGGCCGAAGCTAAAAGGGCTCGAAAATACGACGAAACACTTCCAGAAAAGGTACGTAGTGCCCTTCCTGCCTTCGGCTCGTCTTGGCGGGCGCACTGCCATACCCCCAGATAAGTATATAAACTAAATTAAAACTAAATAGATAAATTTACACATTAAATTTAGAGATTCTATACCTAACAAGGAGAGGACACTCCTTGTATCTTTCAAACTTCAGTGCCCTTTTGTGAGATGAAAGTTCACATGAATTACTTTAAAAATATATATGGGTTTGGGGGCCAACTCTCAAAGGATTTCGAGATATTTGACTTTGTTTTCATTGGATTTCCGCTATTAGCTTAAATGTTAGAAATTTAAATCCTGTTACAGTTGTCTCAGTAGCCCGATGGCTAACGTCAAGGTTTTGGTTGATAGGTTCGAATCCCCTCCCTATATTTTTTATTTTTTTTTCCTTCATCTTATTTTTTCCTTCCTTTTTATTTTTTCCTTCCTTTTTATTTTTTTTCTTCTTTTCCTAAATTTGTTGTGTTTTTCCTTATTTTAATATACTTTTGTTTATTATTTTTCTTTTATTTTCTGGCATACATTAGTAAAACGATTAGAAATTGTAAATAACATTCCCTTTAAATACATATATATTTTTATTTAAGATTTGAACAAATTGAGAAAGCTCAACTTGCTGCAAAAGAGCCAAGTTTTACAAGGGAATTCAAAAACTATGTACAGGTCCATTTTTCATGTGTCTCAGAAATGTGTGATCTGTTTCTTCATTTAAGTTAAAAAAAAAACAGAATCATAAACGCAATTCTGTAATATAAACAAAATACACTAATTTCAGAAAAATTTAGTTAATCAAATATACGTGATCTATTTGATAATTCATATAAATACTCTAATTTTTTTTTATTATTTTTTAACATTTTACTTCATTTCCTTAATTAAGGGAACACTATTTGCATTTTCTAATCGTTTCATTAGAGAAAGTCAGAAAATGAAAGAAAAAATAAGCAAAAATATCTAATACATTTCAGTAAGAAAAAACAAAGTTAAGTTAAGAAAAAAAAATACGATGGAAGAATAAATATAAAAGACAAAAAATAAAAAGTAAATGAACCGGATTCGAACCCATCAACTCCAGCGGAAAAAGAGGTCCGAATTCCTCAAACTTCTATTACCTCGTTTGAATTTTTGTAAGTAAATACGTAGAGAGCCGCTTCTTTCTATCCTAAATCCCCAGCTCATTAGCATGAAATCCCTACTTTCTACAACCCTGTAAACATGATCATTAAATCAGATAAAGTTCAGTTCGTTAGAGGCGTATTTAGTAGCTCTAGTTTGTTCAGTGCTGATGTTCACATTTTGTGTTAGTCTAATAAATATTAGAAACGTAATTAGTTATAAAGTCATTTTCCCAAATATTTGTAAGCAAAATGGAATTCAATGTACTCAGTTAGGAACCATCATTTCCTGGTTTGTTCAATCCCAGTACAGTTTCAACTTTACTGTGACATCCAAAAAATTCTTTGCAATTCTCCATTTTCAAAAAATATCCAAAATCTAGCTGGAAGCATCTGTAGAAACATTTAAGACATGTGCTTGCTACTTCTTGCAATATTTTTTTTTTAATCTCGGTAAGAATATATTAGAAACCATCGAACTTCCTACGACCCGAGAACGTAAACACACTATTATTTTATGAGAAGAATAATTTTTTTCCATTGAAATTAACTTTTTTATGTTTTTTAACGATTTTAGGTCGTCACATTCTTTTTTTTTAAATTTTTTCGTAATCTACGTTCGCAATGGTTGGTCTCTGGCTCTAAGATCAACATGTTAGAAGCGACATCAGACACATTGTGTCAATGACAAATGGAAAGGTTAGTAACTCCCTTACAACATCATCTGTTCACACATGCAAAGCAACACCCGTCCAAATGACAGACAGAATACTACAAAGATAGGTGAAAAAACCTTTACATTTGGATTATCAACTATCCAGGCCTGGATTTGATCTGTCGAATGTCATGGCAGGTGCGAAGGAAAAACAATTCTATTGTTGAAATATGAAAGAAGAAAATACAAAAAAGTTTAGAAATTAAATGGGTTATTAATGGATTTTCCAATACTCGGCAAAAGTGAAACATTCAACACTGGAACACAGCATGACGATTTTTTCAAAATTTATCAAAATCCGCTTCCATTACAAATGTAGATGAAAACATTATCAGAAGATTCGGCGTAGTCCTGTCTACGTTATCTTGCGAATACGAGTTGAACTATGAGGCTTTCGATGAATGTGCAGTGCATATAGCTAGATGGTTTGTGGCAAAGTATCCATGATAGTATATGCCTGCATCAGTTCATAAGATTTTGCTTCATGGATCTTCAATAACAAGATCCGCTACCCATTGGACAACTATCAATAGAAGCTCAGGAATACAGAAATAAAGAATTGAACAAATTCCGAGGGTTTCATATTAGAGAGGTCGAGGAGATCAGGGAAGGAAGATTTATTGAATAGGATCCTAATTTCACCGGATCCGTTAATATTATCTTTAATGCAGTTATCAAAGATATAAATATCACCCCTTAATTCAGAAGTTATTGGTCTGTTAAAGAAACCACGTTCAGAACCATCACCTGCAGATGTCATGGAAAGGATACAGAGATAGTATCACCAACGAAGAAACTGACATAAGTGCCTGTAATAAATATTCAATATATATATATATATATATACATATATTTATATATAAAGAACTTAATTTTATATATTTCTTATTCATATCGCGTTTTTATAATTAAAGTTCCCCACTTCTGCGCGGTCTGGAGACCGCATTATTGCACGGATAGTAATGCACCTTTGCATACAAGCTATGTAGAGCATGGGGAAGAGAATTCCAACGAAAAAAAATTACTTCAAAAAGTTGCCACCAGGTGAAAATGTGGCGCTGCAAGATCATAAACAGACGATCGGAATGCAATATTTTAATGCTTTAAGAGTGACTGTTCAATATGCCCACCGTCTGCGTCGATGACATGCTGGAAGCCCAGGAAAGCGTGCTCAACAATAGCACGAAGAGTGGTCTCGTGAAATGGCTGCAACAGGACGAATGATATTGGCTTTCAGTTCAAGCAAGGTCCGTACACGTCTCTCATAAACACGATCTTTCAAGATTCCCCACAGCCAGAAGTCACATGGATTAAGGTCTGGTGAACGGGCAGGCCACTCCTCTGCAAAAGTGTCTCGACAGAACACGATCATTGCCGAAGCGGGTGCGAAGAAGTTCCTTTACTGGGCGACCAATATGCGGTTGACAATAATGTGCACTTCTAACAGTGCACTGGTAAAGACCTGCAGGTGTCATCTCCTCAAAAAAATTTGGACCCAGAATGAAATCCGCGGTGAATCCACACCATGCAGTCACGTACTGGGAATGCAACGGCTGGGAATACACCATACGGGGATTTGAGGAGCCCCACATGCAACAATTCTGCGTGTTCACAGCGCCGTCAAGCGTGAAATGCGCTTTATCTGTCCACAGAATGTTCCAGGGCCACGCATCGTGGAAAGCCATTTTAGCCAAGAAACGAAATGCAAAGTCTGACCGCGTTAGTGTATCTTGCGGTTGTAACTGCTGCAGTATCTGGATCTTATACGTGTACCAGTGAGAATGTACTGCAAAACCTTTCGCACCGTGGACCGTGGAATTGCTAATTCACGTGCTACTGCTCGCGCACTGGTCGCTGAGTACCGGGCCACTGATGCTCTGTCAGCTACTGCTACTGCCACTTCCTGGACAACATCCTCTGTAAGCGGGCGGCGTCCTCTTCCTGGCAGCACACCTAACTTCCTCTGTCTCTTCGAATTTCTGCATCATCTTTGGTAAACCCCTTGCAGTCATAGGTCCTGTTCGCAGTCCCTTCAAACGGCGATGTTCTCGCAGTGCTGATACACTATTACCGCTGTTCTGGTAATAGAGCTTCACCACGAGAGCACGTTCTTTCTTCTCCAATGGCATGGTGATTTCTGATGATTGGTCGTTCACAGACGTATTGCGATTTTTCACAGAGGCACTTTTTCACCTGGTGGCAACTTTTTGAGGTAATTTTTTTTTCGTTGGAATTCTCTTACCCACGCTCTACATAGCTTATATACGTACAAAGTTGCATTACTATCCGTGCAATAATGCGGTCTCCATACTGCGCAGAAGTGGGGAACTTTAATTATAACCAACCGGTATGCAACGTAATTTTTTAAAAAAAAAATTAGCCCAACTGTTTGAGTTTAATCCTCTCGATATATATATTTGTAATACAGATATAGTAATAATGTACACTCATTAATAAAAAAAACGACGCACTTAGAAGGAGTTGTTCGATGGAGACAAAAATTGGAGGAGAGGAAGATTATGTACAGAATAGGAAATGATTAAAATTTCAGACAAATTGAATGATTTATTTCAGAGTTACAGAGTCACAAAGTCACGAGCTCAATAAGGTGTTGACCCACCTCTACCCTTAATGCAAGCTGCCACACGACGTGGCATAGAGTGATACAGCTCCCTGATGGTCTCCTGCGGTATTTCTTGCCAAATTTGCTCCAATTGTCGGGCTAGGTCATCCACATTCCCTGGTGAATGCAGTCGCCTTCCCATCATATCCCAGACATGCTCGATTGGAGAGAGATCTGGGGATCTGGCTGGCCAAGGAAGTGTTTCACAAGCTGCAAGACAGGTCATAGCAACACGTGCCGTATGTGGTCTGGCATTATCTTGCTGAAAAATAAGGCCAGGGTACTGCAAAAGGAAGGGTAGCAAAACAGGTCTCAGAATGTCGTCGACGTACCGCTGTGCTATAAGTGTGCCGCTAATGACGACCAAATGGTTCCGGCTATCAAGGGAAATGGCACCCCAGAACATAACTCCTGGTTGAGGTCCTGTGAGGCATGCAATAGTGAAAGCAGGATCGGCACGCTGCCCTGGGAGTCTCCAGACACGTCTGCGACGATCGTCAGGACACAGTAGGAAGCTGGATTCGTCGCTAAACACTATACGTCCCCAGTCAGCATCATTCCAACCGGATCGAGCCAAGCACCACTGTAATCTGGCCCGACGGTGTGCAGATGAGTGGCAGGTGGCGTAGCGGTCGGTACGACCGTAGATATCGCTCTCTCAGCTTTCTGTGAATGGTCATGGTGGACACACGGTGCGGGTCGCACGTCTGATGGTTGATAACGATGATTCAGGCGCTGTGACAGCTGATCTGACAATCACTATATCCTCCCGCTCTGCTGTGACCCTAGGTCGACCGCTACCTTCATGTCGCTGAAATCTGCTATTGTCCACCCATTCCTGCCAGCATCTTCTAATCGCCGCATCACTTCGACCCATATGACGAGCGATTCTCCGATTTCCCAACCTGCCTCTTTCAATCCAATGATACGACCTCTTTCAAACTCTGACAGTTGCATATAATGAGCTCGAATCCTGCGGCGAGGCATTTTTTTCAGTCGTTGAAAGGTATCCTAACTCGCAATGCAACAGAAATTTTGACCATCAGATTGAGAATCGCTTCTGATATACACCTGCTGAGTGCGCATTTCCGATGCGCTGTAGCTCTCGCTATTCATTCATTGGATACCAAAGTTTAATCATTTGCATGGGCGGTCCCACTGTCTTTGCAGACGAAGTTTCATTACAATCGAACAACTCCTTCTCGGTGCGTCGTTTTTTTTGTTAATGAGTGTTTATTAGTTCATAATACTAATATAATGCAATGTAGTTTATAGTGTCAGTTGTAATAGCATCAAATAATAATATCACATAGTTTTTACTGTATCATATACAGTATAAAGTTAGTATGTAATTAGGTTGCTTATTTAGATTTATAATTATTTTTTCTGATATTTATATACCTAATTATATGACGGCAGATCAAAAAGTAAGTTGACTTCTAATTTATGGCCAGTCATTAAACCACTTATATAAAAGCAACACGGCTATGGCAGCACACAATATAAGTTCACTTTTCCACATAGTTCCCAAGAGACTGTAAACATTTCTCCGAACGGATAACCAACTTTTCGATTCCGGATGCATAAAAATCTCCTCCTGCAGTATGTAACCACCCGGAGACAGCTGCTTTCACCTCCTCATCGTTTCGGAATCGTTGTCCACCGATGTCCTTTGTGAGTTTACTGAAAACATGAAAATCACATGGCGCTAAGTCGGGACTGTATGGAGGATACATATTGCCATACCTCCCACTTGAATCGCTGCAGCAGTTCGCAAGTTTGACAGGCCTTGTGAGGTGTTGCGTTATTGTGCAACAAAATCACACCGGCGCTCAATTTTCCCCGGCACTTCTCTTTAATTGCTTTACGCAACCGGTTCAACGTTTGACAATACGAAGCCTAGTTGATTGTCGTGCCTTTCGGCATAAATTCCAAGTGCACCATACCCTCCATGTCAAAGAACACTGTCGCCATAACCTTTCCAGCTGAAAGTTGGACCTTGGCCTTCTTTCGTTCTGGTGATGAGGTGTGCACCCATTCCATCGATGCTCTCTTCGCTTCGGGGGTGAAGTGGTGGACCCACGTTTCATCCTCTGTGATGATTCGCCGCAGAAACTTGTTGCGCTCTGCAGAATGCCGTTGCAAGAATGCCAGTGAGGATTGGACACGTTATCCCTTGTGATCATCGGTGAGAACACATGGGACCCATCTTTGACACAGCTTACGAAATCCAAAGTCCTCGTGAACAATGGAGAACACACTGCCATACGAGATTTTCAGCTTGCTGGCAATTTCCCGCAGTTTCATGTGCCGATTCTCTCTAGTAATCGCATCCACAGGTCAACATTTGCAACGGTACTGGACTTTACGGGCCTTCCTTCGAGATATTCGTCCATGATATCCGTGTGTCCGGCTTCAAATTGTTGACACCACTTTACAATACCTTGCCGAAAAATTACACGCTCACCATATACCGCAGTGATTTCACGATGAATGTCCGTGCAATTAATTCATTTGGCCCATAGAAATCTGATTGTTGCATGCACATCCAATTTGGAGTGAACATCCAGTTGATGCGCCATTCATCCTAGCCCGCTATCCACACACAACAAGAAGGGAAACCACACCAACCTTCCTATCGGACGTCTGAACAGTTACTGTCCCTTTCTCCGCATTGCCCAAGATTATGACATACAGCGCGCTCTTGCGGCGAGTTAGTGCAACTTACTTTTTGATCTGCCCTCATATAAGTATAGGAGTACATGATACAACTATCTGTAAATAATTAGTATGTTAACATATAGATAAACTAGCAAAAATATCCGTTCTTCAGGCGAATTTCAAAAAACAGTTGTCCTGATGTAGATGAAGAAATTGTAATTGTAAAATCACTTTGAAGGTTTTCCAGTGGTAAAAAAGTCCCTTGATAGCTACAAATTAATGTTATAATCTTACTTTGTAGCTCGATAAGTCCTAGATATTAATATCAGAATATAAGACTTCCCACCTCTTTCTTCTGCCCTTCTCCATACCCATATCACTCTTAAACTGCCCTAGTTGGTACAAAATCACATTATGATTACAAATTAATATTATATTCTTATTTTCATATCAAATTTAACGTGCGTGACAAGAAAATAAGAAACGCATTTAACTAGGGAGAAAAAAACAAAGCAAAAAAACAAACAAATAAAAATTCACTGAGCTCATTTTTAATCCCAGCACATAAACCAAAATTAGCTCAGTGAATTTTTGGTTGTTTGTTTTTTTTTGTTTGTTTTTTCTCTCTAGTTATGTGCGTTTCTTATTTTCTTTTAAGTAATATTCTTATTTTGTAACCCTCCAACCCCGTAGAGTACTATTCAACAAAGTTGTCTCCACCCCCACTCCGTTTGCGCCCCTTAAGATGTGAATATCGAAAATTCGTCGATTATATATCTTTGACAACGAATACTCATATGAAATTTCGTGTTGCCATCTAAAGCCCGTTTTACATTTACCATTTCACTCGCCATAAATGCAAGCCATAACGCAGGCAATGTCAGGGTAGATTGCGAGTGATTAGTGTATCGCTTTACACTTAACATAACGCCTTCCATCACACGGAACATTTACACTTCTCAATTGTCATCATGCCTACGTTTTATTTACGAAAAAAATAGCATTGATTTATATAAAAATCATTTAGTCAATGCATCGGATAGGTGAAAGAATGTTTTTAATTATTTCAAATAGGAAATATTCATGTTTTTTTTCATCGTTTTATGTTTCTTTGTTTTCAGTTTCGATAAATCAGTTTCGATAAATAATTCAGTCTCGTTATATCTCGATCAACGACGATATCTTTTCGAGATCTCGGTCGCCTCGTCGATTCGAATTTTCAAGCCTAAATTCTGTAATGATTTTCATTATTAATGTAACATTTTATGAAAGCTTCCACGAAAACATAAGAAAAAGATGCCCTCCGATCGTGAAAATCATTTTTGTAATCGGTAATTTCGAATAAATAGATACAAATCGATTGGACTTCCAAGTTCTACAATTCGTCACCAGGAGCGTTAGTGTCGATGTCCAGCCATCTGATGTCGCGCCATTTCTTCAAAGATAGCCCAACCTCTATCCCTCGCCATCTCCGCGACATGTGTGATGGCAAGGTGATGGCGAGTGAAATGGTAAATGTAATACGGCCTTTAAGCGGTTTGAGAGATACCCGTACTCTTCAAGAAAGTTTGCTCCCCTGTTAACCCCCCCTTGGTCCGTGATCCGGGTTTTCATTCTGAGATGCCTGTGAAACTCCCTGTTGAATTTGGTAAAGATTCATTGAGAAATGTCGACGTTGTTTCAAGACAAACAAACAAAAAAGCACACCTCCTCTTTTATATACACTGTCCGGCCACTTTATTAGGTACACTTACCTAGTAACGTGTTGGGCCTCCTTTAACCCTCAAAACAGCCTGAATTTGTCGAGGCAAAGATTCCAAGATGATGAAAATGTTGTTGAGATATTGTGTACCATGTAGACATGAGTGTGTCACGCACTTCCTCAAGATTTCATGGAGGTGTAGCACTGGAGCGAACAGCCCGTTCCAGCTCATCTCACAAATTTTCAATCGGGCTGAGATCCGGGGACTGAGCGGGCCACTGCAGCAAGGAAAAGTCATCGTCTTGTTCTTCAAACCATCCCATAGTGATGCCGGCTTTTGTGCACCTGCGCAATATGATGCTGGAAGTAGCCATTTGCATGAGGATAAACTGTTAACATATATGGTTGCACTTGGTCAGCTACGATGTTTTGGTACTCTCTAACATCCTGAAATGCCTCTAGAGGAATCAATGGACCCAATGTGTGCCAGGAAAACATCCCCCACACCATGACACTACCCCCACTTGAAATGTTGTTGTGAGGCACGACAGGTCCAGACATTCATGCGCAAAGCAGGGGTGTATCTAATAAAGTGGCAGGACAGTATATGTAGAAGATATATACACTGTTGGAAAATGAACACCCCTAAGGAAGTGCATGGGAAGCAGCGTATTTGTGTGCGGTAGTGGTAGAGGGCAGTAAATGCGGTGATCAAAAGGGAGTCGTTGTGGAAGAATTAGGATGTGATTACTGGCACTGGACAATCCGAGCTCTAATCAGAAGTTGCTGGGGCGGGCATCGAACTGACCATCCGACCCCACTAGTCCCATTGGTCGAGAATCGCTGGGAGTCTAAACCTCAAGCGCACCATAGGATCTGCATGGCCTGTTGTGGTACAGTTTAACTTATGTTTAACTTATCAGCAGTTGTTGACCTGCCGCAAGAGTGGTCAGTTGTTTCCAGTACCGTGCTGTGAGCCAAAGTGGTGGTGAACATTGTAGACATGCCAGGAAGGCGTAGACGAGCAGTTTGTGCAGTTAAGGGAGTCTGCGGGAGGCCGGCTGGTCGTTATGGAGAATCGCTCAACACATTGGACGTGAAGTGTCCGCTATCTGTTGGCTCCGGTGGTCCGAGCAATGTGTAGATGCTCGTCAGTCTGGTTCCGGACGGCAGCGCCACACGGATGCACCCGCCAGAGCAACGATCGCGCATCGCACGGCGACCGCAGCACAAATTAGGACCAGTGTCGCATCCGGGTTCTCAGCTAGGATCGTCTGCAACCGTTTGCTGGAAACTAGGCTACGAGCACGGATGCCGCTTCCAGACTTCCACTCACTTCTTGCCACCGTACAGGCCTCCTCAGTGGACTCGCGAAAGAAGCACTTGAAGGGATGAATATGTTTAGTAATAAGAGCAGGTTCTGTTCGGCAGCGACACTCAGGACCAACGCCTGGCATCATGGTGTAGGGGTCACAGCCTACAATGACTTATCATCTATAGGGAACACTGACCAGTGCAGCCTGCATTCAGACCATCATCCAAACTGTTGCCATTCCTGCAATATCAGGAAGTGTGATAACTTTTTACTGGGCCAATAAGATATCGAGGAGAAAATAATCCTAATTAATTTCCTCGGCAGAGATTTTCGTTAACTGGTAAGCTATTGAAATTCCGACTATAAAAGGCTTAAAAAGGAAGTAAATAAATAAGGCGAAAGTGTAACAAAAGAAATATTTAATAAAACAGTCTTCTTTTAAAACTTAATACATTCTCACACAGAGAAATGGAATTCCATCAGTTATGTGGAAAATTCCTACAGATAATTAACTAGATTAACATATCTATTTCTTCAACGTTAATTATCGAAAACTTTAAAGTCCAAAACTATTTAAGCGAGTTAAATGAAAGTTTATTCTTCGGCTCGCTAAACTGGGCCTAAAACGCTTCGGTCAAAAGGTAAGTTCTAAACTTCTGAACACGGACGAAGAGAGTACGAAACTTTGGGGAAATAAAACTGTACTCACGGGGTAATATTGCGGCTTTCCGTTGAACTGAAGTCACGAAGTCTTCCTCGGAAATCCACGTCGTAAATTGGCGATTCACACAGAATCCAATATGGCGACCCACGTTCGAAATTGGAACAGCAATCTTCGTCGAGTGGCTTTTCACCGAAAATACATCTTTGATGTATATATTTCAAAAGTTTTATTGAGAAAAATCAATCTGGATTTATTCTCAATAACGAAGCACTAAAACACAACTTTTCACTAAGAATTGGAGTTCTGAAGTACGGAACTCTGATCTCCGAATTTCTGTAACGAACACATCATCACAACTGGGCACTTAGCAGCAAACTAAACTGTAGCGATAAGGAACACATCTTTATCACTGGTAAACTGGGAGAGAACTGCACTGCAGCGATTAGGAACACATCCTTACCGCTGTAAACCTGAACGAGAGCTGACCTGCAGCGATTAGGAACACATCCTTACCGCTGTAAACCTGGACGAGAACTGACCATCCAAAGCGTGGCTTTCTGCTCGGAGTTGCACTAAGCACGTTCTCCTTAATTACGCAACAATGGATTGCTCGCGCATTCAGCACCGTTAACAATCACTCACGAGATATTGTGTCCGAAGCCTAAATCGGTAACAGGGCGCTGCCATTTTGAGAACACAAATTTCAGAAATTTTCACTTAGGCCTACAGCGTGAAATGCAAAGTGTTAAAATAACTTAAAGGGTAAGTTATTATTTTCTTTCACACTAACACAGGAAGAAAGTAAAAAACAGAAAAAAACAAACACACAAAAAAAAGAAAAAAAAAGAAATGAAATAATAAAAAATAACTTATTGGCTTCAAGCAGTTTAACACAATAACCATACCTCAAAGACCAGCTTTTGACCGCTGCGCCATAACAACATTTTCCATTGTGGAAGCAGACGTGAATTAATAAGCCATTACTTGAAAATTATACAAAAATTTGAAGAGGATTAAATCAGCTAGGATGAGATGTATTATTAGGTTTCATTGTAGCCTGTTTTGTCTGCAGGGTCCTAAAGAGTAATTACTTTTAAAGTGCATTAATAAGCCATTACTTGAAAATTATACAAAAATGTGAAGAGGATTAAATCAGCTAGGATTAGATGTATCATTAGGTTTTAATGTAGCCTGTTTTGTCCACAGGGTCCTAAAGAGTAATTCTCTAAAGTTTGGTCCAGATCGGTCAAAGGACGTAGGCGTGTAAAGCGAATACACAACAAACTTATTCTTTTAAATATATAGAAAGAATAATTCAATCCTTTATGCATTCCCTATTTTATTATAATAGATATTAATAAGCTTTGATATAGTAAGTAAATTAATAAATAAAATTTTTTAATCAATTACGAGTTGCAAATGATATTCTTAGTGATAATAATTTATATGATGGTTTAAGTATAAAGTGAAAATTATTTCAAATATTTAGAATTAAATATCTAATAAAGTATTTCCTATTACGCTTTGAACAAAATTTAAATAATTGTGAATTTGAAATGTCACAAGAGAGAAAGGCTACAAAAGTCTCAACAGAGACTCGATTTGAGTAGTAGCGATAATTACAGCCAACGGATAAGATCGTCAGAGTGACGCCGTTACTGTACGTCACAAGGCTAAAGCTGATTGCGAAGGCAGCTCCAAGGATGAGTTCCCCGAATCAATGAAGAATTCTGGACGACCTAAATTAATTATGAAGAGAAGTCGTATCCACAGCATAGAAGTGATTCGGAAGAAATAATAATTCAGATAAGTCGGAAGAGTGAAGAAAGAAGTCTATACAGCAGGAGGAATTAGCACCAATGAATATCAAGAATTACATCTACAATACAGAAAGTACGATGAGACACGTCATAGCCGAGCGGGAGATTCAACTGTGAACATCACGAGTGAACTGAGCGATATTGCAAAGTGATTAAAGACAATTGCTGACCGCAAATTAAGTGAGTAACAAAAGTTTATTTATCGAAGAGTTCGGCGAATGAAAAGAACTTAAATTTATTCAGAACTTTCAAGAATTAAATTCATCAATGAAGTAATAGTGAATTTAAATTGCATTACGTTGGGGAATATCGAATATTGTCTGTATCGAAGAACCTGCTTATTCTTCAAAGCTATTAAATCTCAAGATAATAATTTGTGCTTCGATTATTATGTTAAGTACCTAATGAGAATAAATAAGTCTTCAGGAAGGAAAAATAAACATGATTCTTATCATTAGGAAGCCAGTTAAAGTCTACACTGTGAAGCAATGTGAACATCTAAATTCTATTTAAGTGCTGCGAAATAAATTGTGATAATTACAGTATGTTTAGTGCTGCATTATTATTTTAGTGAATAGGAAGATATCTTAATAGTTAAATATAAGATATATTTTACCTATCTACTTGAATTCTAACCAATGTTTAGAATTGAATTTCAATTATAGTGAATACTATTTACTGTCAGTGCATTTGAATCAGAAGGTTGTAAGGAATACTTCATCTTGAAGGAGAGAACTGTATCCAGATTCAAGAACTGATACTTTAAAAAAAAATTAATCAAGAATCAATCTACACTTTCGTTTGTGAATACAACTATACTTTTATTATCTACTCAAGATTACTCTGTACATTAATTATTAAACAAATAATTCAATAAAAAAAATATTAGCCTATTTGTCTTTTAGTTTCATAATCCTGTTTTATTCTAAGGCTTAACTTTTAATTTTTCTTCAACTAAAATCTGTGAAAATCTTCTTAATAATAGTTTTTTTGAATTTCTTAAACAGTTATTATAAGAGTTATTATAATATAAAATATACATTAACTTATTTTTGACTTTCTTAATAATAATTACATAATTTTAATTCTTCATAATAATTCTTACAATATATAAATCTGGGTGTCAGGATTTTTTATTTGATGTTTGATTGGATTTTTTTGTTGATTTGTTAGTGTATTACATATTTTTTTCTAATATTCTTATAGTAATATCACTAATCCTATCAGTACTACTTCGAAGCACCCATCAATTAGTTCCGTTTCAATTCGAACCAGTGATGGAGCAGTGGTGGCGAATAATAATTTTAAGAAATTATTTTTAAAGAATTATTATGAATTTAATTAGAGGGTTCAAAAATAAGTAATGAAATTTCCTTTTGATTTATTAGTTTTTTTGTATCGTTATCCATTGAACAATAAAACCTTGTATACAGTTGTGGAGATCACTGCACTTATGAAACACGGCATATTTATTAAACATATGAATTTTAATCTTTTTATAAAATGGGTGGTAAGGGGTCTGCATACCCCTACAAATTAGCCCGGGGTCAATTCTTTGTCTCTACAGCCGTCCTTTGTCAAGACGAAGTGTTTCTCATTCACTGAGAATGGCCTTGGTGTGGAATGCTTTTAAATCATCAGTCGAATCCAGAATCATATCTTCTGGCCAGTCACAAAGGTCGATCCAAGTCCTATAGAGCTTATTTTTACTAAAAAAAGACAGGTTCACTTTCAGGCGGAGGTGGGGAATTTCTTCTCCAGGCGAGTCCCATGGTTCATCCAGTCCTTTGCAAAATGGGATCTCTTTTCTTTCTCTGGAGTTACAAGAGGTGAACGTCAGACTGACAACCCGATTTCAACTTAATCCCGCTGGTCAGAAACCAGAAGTCCAATGACCCCCAGAGCCCCTTCGTCCATAGTTGGATTTTTTTTTATCACAGGGTGTATAAAGATTTAATTCTGTCTTTTGTTTATTTCACTAAACACCTGAAGGGTGAGGCAAAAGTCTAGAAACACCCTTTTAATGTTGAAAAGTCAAAGAAATCGAATGATACTGGATAGGGGACGCTATCTACTTGCGGTTACATTCGTAATTGCCGCCATCTTGAAGTCAGCGAAGTTTTTTAATTGGAGAATGGGGGTCATGTGACATATCGATTAGTGTTAGAATTCATTCGGGAATTTACTTTTCTTATACATTTATTCCTTTGAGAGATAACCATATCTAAAGTTGATCTTCAAGGATTAACAGTACATGTTGAGTGTGACCACCATGAATGCACACGAATAATCGCTTTAGCCTATTTGCATGAACCCGCAGCATCTTCACAGATCAAACTGAGTCTCTCCTGCAAATATCTCATATCACGGGATGAGTACAGAATAAACACGGGCTTTTAAATGAAGTCGTTTTCTAAAAGTCTAATGACCAATCCACTGTCCTGAGATCTGCAGAGTTAACTATTTACATACACGCACCCGTCAAAGTGAGCTGGAGCACCATCATGCTGTTAATAATCTGGAAATGTACCTTACTCATGAAAGACTTAACTTTGCTTGTAACACCGTTCCTGCAACCTTCCCATGTCCATTCATCGTGCTGTCTATGAACACAGGTATCACAATATGGATTCTCCAAATGCTATATCAGACCATCACATTCGCATGCACGATGATTTTGATTGGTCGGTCAATGACTGGTTCGAGTTCGATCAATACCTGAGTTTGTCTGTTCACCTCACCATTCACAAGTGACTAATGATTAAACAGAATACTCTATGAGATCCAGGTGGTTTTGATTAAGAGCTCATTCCTGAGGTGTGAATCACCTTCGCTCAGGTGCATCTGAATCTTGTAGTGATGCTACAGTACAGCATCTTCAGAATGGACATTTGACTTTTGAATCATCAAAGGGGTTTTAGGACTGAGAAGTCCTAACTCGGCGAGGATGAGCTATGGCTGCTTCCTTCTTAGTTGGCGATCATGGACATCCTGCCTGTCTTCCGCTGATGCAGTTTCAGGAACTTGGCTATGATTTTTGATACTGAACGGTGTGAAATTGATGGTCTTTCTGAATGACATCGCTTGATTTCATCTGCAATCCATCACTTGAAATCCAAAACGATTTTGATGATATGACTGCTCCCCTATGGAGAACGAAATGTCATGTTAATGCAGCGTCAGAACATAATCAGATAATCTGCCAAAGAATTAAGATACAACAACAGTAGCGCCACCACTGTTTTCTAAAATAATTCTAGCCTTAACCAATATATCATGCGACCTCCTTTCCATTTAAAACACTTTAGATGAATTCAAGGTGGCGGCTATGACGAATGAACCGGCCTGCAGATAGCGCCCCTATCCAGTACCCATCTGTGCTATTTAATTTCGAATTCCATTAACCTTTTCAAGAATAAGAGGGTCGGACTTTTGCCTCATCTGAATAATTATCGACTTAGACCAAATCCACTTATTACCACTTGTTCGGAACAAAAAGGCGGTCGTAATTCACCTGAACATTCGGTTTCATTATAACAATGAAAGTTACTGTAGGTTAACGTTCAACTTGTGCGGGTTGGAATGGTTATCACCATGGACAATTTTTAGTACAAAAAATAAAATAAAATAAATAATTTATTTAACAATCTAATAAAATATTAGAAATGCATTGAACGAGGACAATTTCAAACCCTTTGATCACTCATCAGCACTGAGTTAGATTTGACGAAACAAGTTGAATAGGTTTCTACAAATGTATAAAAGTGCGCTATGAAGCGATAACTAACTATTTTTTGTTTTCATTATGTTTTCCGTCATTACTATTTTAAAAATTTCGTTAACGGATGTCGCTAAATTAATGAAAATCTCCGCTAAGTTATGTTACGCAGAACTTTTTCCAGTCATGCTGAGAAGTTAACAATTTCGAACCTCCAGATGAAATGACAAAATACTTCACAGCAAAGATCAAAAGTCAGTCTCATTGTGATTTCCGTGTGATTACGACTCAAACTTACAACGGAGATGAATTAACTTCTGATTTACAAAATGCAAATAATTTCGTAACGTCTCACAGTTAAGTAATTTTTGGTAACAGAAAATTTCACTCCATCATTCTGGAAGATTAAAGAAACAGGAATATCATTGTATCACAAAACAGTTAAATCTAAGAAGAAGAAAAATAGAGCTTAATTAAAACAAATAAACAAAAGAGTTTAATGAAAAGTTTATAAAATAGAAATAGTGTGAAAAATATCCTCATTAAAACATAAAACCTCATTCATTTGCGAACATAATCTAAGTAAATAACGAAGATCAATATTTTATTATTATTATGTAAGTTAGGAAAGATGACACATGGGGAGAGATGACACATGTAATGTAACTTCAAGAAGGGTTTGCAGTAGACTGCAACGCATCACACGACCAAAACCAAAGGCCAGTGTGAGCTTCAGTGTGTATAGTGAATTGATATATGAGATTAATTAAGTTTTTCTTCCAATGATATAGCCAGGTTGGTGCTCGAAGTTTCGTTGAGTTTGCGAATTTGTTTAGTTAACAGCCCTTTTTTAAGGCATCTTTCGCTATAATTCACTGTGTAAACATGTAAATAGAGTAAGCAAGGTTATGTACCGGTCACTAGTGTCTTGGGTCTCATTTGGTGGAAATGGCGATGTGTGTCATCTGTCTTGGAGAGAGATGGCACCTGTCATATCTCCCCTTTTTTATTCTTTTTCTTTTATTTTTGTCTTTCTTTTATTTTATATTCATCACAATACAATTACAATTTGCATAATTTAAAAAAAATAATTACCACTAAGTTTCATATAGACTTAAAAAAATATAGACTGTAAGAAGTGGGCTCACACGAGATGTGCAAAAAATCCCACTAAGTTTTACTCGTGTATTCATTGCTATAGTGACGTCGATGATGATATTTAGCCTTTTTATTTTAAAATACTGTATGCAAATCAAAAGATTTTATTCAGTTTATTAAAATTATTTGTTAAACTGTTTCTTGTTTAATAATTAAATTTTATTTCATTGTTCTTCAAAAAACGTTAAAATAAGTAAATAGCCCAATTATTACTTAAGTTAATACTGTAGTTTTATATTTATGTGTAACTTAATTTGATTTGTATGTGTAATAAATTTGTTTCTTTTTGAGTAATGTATACATATATTTAATGTCTTGATCAGTAGGGAATTTTATTTTTTATTAAATAGTTTTTTCAAAAAAGTTTCAAAAATATCATTATTCAAGTTAATTTTAGTGTTTCATTTCATATGTTTTTATAAAAATAAAGTAGCAGCTTGATTTACAAAAGTCTCTTATTCATATTCCATGTGGACATTATCCCCTACTACCCGTGTCATCTCTCCCATAGGTAGGGGAGAGATTAACTCAATGTCAAAATTTTTTAAAATTCTAAAAATAAGAAACAGCATTAAAAAAAATAACGAAAATATGAAAGCAAAGGATAAATCAACAGTTTAAAGCTTTCAAACATTTAAAAAATAATGTTTTTAATATTTTACGTGAAAAATTCGAATTGTGTGTCATCTCTCGCAACTTTACCTTAGTTATTTCAGTGTTTCTGAAATTATTGTGAATGACACCTTCAATAAAAGACTACGTATTAAATAGCGACAACGTATGATAGTTTAAAATGTACCGTTGTATTTTACAATAAAATATAGTAAAATAATTTTTAAATATAATAAAAATAGCATTAACTTACAAGAAAAATTAAAATACACAAAGAAAACGAATGACAACACAAATTGTATTCCTTGAGTGTCTTGTGAAATAATAATAATAATAAAAAAAAATCAAAAACATTTGATTTTGAAAATACTGAAATTTTTAATGTTTTTACTATTTCTCCTCCAGACGGACCCCAGGGTTAACCCAGCCCTCTGTCAAATGGGTTCCTGGGGGTTAAAGGGCTTCTAATCTCAACTAGTTCCGTTGGTCGAGAATCGCTGGGAGCCTAAACCTCTCGCGAATTCAAGGCCCTGGTGACCTATGTTTACTTTATCATGGGAAGACTGGTGCAGATTTTAGGGTTTAAACTAAAAAATTACGTCAGTATTTTGGATGTGTCGGAAATAATAATGAATAATTAAATAATAACATGAAACTACAACTCCTAAATGTTTTAGAAATTCACATAAAAAGTTTTTACCAGTGATAATTAAAATTATATGGAGTGAAGAAAACATATTAAAATTACTCCAGTCGAACTTCAATTGATGTAATAAAGAATTTACATCAATTTCAGATTAATTCTCCTCCCAAAGAGTTTTATTTTTTTTTAGAAGAGACATTGATGGACCTTCGTCTTTGAAAATCCACTTCTTCCATGCAATATCTCAGCGTAGCTTTATTCAAAGAGGTATCTTTCCAAATGAAGCACCTGGAGGGAAGATCACCTAACCTTCGTAAGGAAAAGCATTCCTGTAAGTAAACGATCAGTTTTTCAGGATATTTCCCTCAGTATCGGAAGGAACAAAAAAAAGCCTTTCCCTACTTTTCCTTTTTAGTTTTCACTTAAATTTAACAATTACAATTGTTATTGGCTGCATCTCTCTTTCCTTCTAATAGACAACAAGGCCATTTTCAATTACCTTCCAGATGGGATTCTCATTAGCAAGTGTTCCGAAGAGGGCAAAGTAAATCTAGAATTTTCTTAAAAAATTACGGAAAAAAAAGGACTTTTCCATGAAAAGATTTCTTCATTTGTTTCCCAAATAATGAAGACTTTCCAATGGTTCTTCAGAATTACCTCGTTATGAAGAAAACTTCCGACGGAAACCTTCCTAATTTTCATCTACTCATTCCCATCAAATCTTTATCAAAACTATTTCACTTTGTGATCCTCTTCCGAAACACTGTAATGAAGCATAAAGACTGTTCTGACCTTCAACTGAAAAGGGATTCCTCAAGTAGTGATTTCCATCGGAACGGAAGGCAAACCAGTACTTTTAGACATTTAAGGAAATGTGAAAATAGTTCAGAAATAAATAATATATACCGGTGTTTTTTAAAAAATACTTTTATTATCTGAAGTGATTATCAGATGTTTGATGGGATAATATGTGTTTGCAATGATATTTTGCAGTTGAAGAGGATTTTCATTTGTTTTGTAAGATTACTAAGAAAAAAAAATATAAATGTTTTATTGAAAAGCATAAAGAAATGACACAGAAATGAAAAAGTCTGAGCTTTTATCAGCGAGAATCTAGGACGGCCGCTTCGTCCTTCGTGAGCTTTTTTTTCTGTATTCAAATTCCTTTGCGCCTGACCGTTCTTCAGGCCAGAATTTAAATTTTTGACTATTTTGGTTTCTTTTTTAAATATCTTTTCTTTTGGAAGGGACCACAGCCGGGTGCGAGAATGGTTTCCCCTTATCTTTTTTGCACTATCTGAGCCTTTCGTCTGGTGAGTGAGCTTGGCTGAAAAGTCCCCAAAAAGGACGAAACGGCCGTCCCAAACTCTGACCAATGAAAGCTCGGATATTTTTTATTTTATTTCTTTATGCTTTTATATTAATTTCTGGGTTGTTAAAAGTTTTGTAAAATGTTTTATTCTTTTTAAAATACCAAATTATGAAAAATAATTCAAATAAGAGTAATGAAAATGTGAACAATAAATCTACAAAGAAAAAGAAAAAAAGCTAAATAAATTTGGTTTTTTTCTTTGTGGCTGCTTTACACTCTTTCGAGCAAGTTGCTCGACACACTTGGTCCAATAATCTGTCAGCTGCTCTAAATACATCAAACTCTAATTTCCGATAGGTCTTAGAAGCAAATAGACACTGAACAAATTACGATAGTGCTAAGTTCACGCTGAAACCTGGATGTCCTTTGAGGATGGTTTCCTTCACGGCTTCCTCCACCCTCTTTCCTTCTTCCGGGATTTGATTTTTCATTTTTCCTTCACTTTTTAACTTGAGAATTAAGCGTAGAACTAAAGCTGGAAAATCAACTTAGTTCGTCACTTCATCGAACGCCATTTTTAATCGTGATCTCAACGTGAGCAAAACGAGATTTGTCAGTTGCATTTGTAAAGCGATGTCATTTTCATGGAGCATCTGTAACTGGTATATTTTCTACAAGTTTTTGTTTAAAGCAGGCATTAGTGGAAATTACTGAGTGCATTATGAACTGATAAATGGATTGATTTCAAATTAATTATCACTTACAAGTAAGTTTTTATACTTATTTTTTTTTTTAGCTTTTTTCATTGTATTGATGAGTAATAAATGTACTTTTTAAAAAAAAAAAAAACATCTTTTGCTATTACTCATTTTACTAATATATAACGAAAAAGGTAAATGGGTATCCCAACAGACCACATAGGCCTTCATAGGCCACATAGGCCTCATAGGCCACATAGGCCACATAGGCCATAGTAGCTTTTGTCTACTGGCGACTGTCGATCCTCAGGACTGGTTGAGGTCAGATGATTAGTCCAAAACCCTCACGTCTTCAACCTCTAAACAAGTAATGTTGTACTGGTAAAATATGAGGTTTAGTAATCATTTGACAAAGGAATGGGTGAACCCTAGTGGACTACTAGGTCCGAATATTCCTCGAGTACTGAACTTTTTTCCAAAACAATGCAAGGATTTTGTGGGTTTTTATTTTGGTCTTATTCACCATGTTACCAATAATTAAGGATGCAAATAAAAAGTTTATCTAATAGAAATAAAGCCGACTTGAAGAAAGATACTCCCAATATGAAACTGTCGTGTATTTCATATATTATTAAAATAGGTTTTTATACTTGTCTACTAGTGCGGCGGCTTCATTTCTGTTAGTTAAACTATGATTAGCGCAAGTAAAAATCAATTTTTTAAAAAGTTTATTTTAAAAACAAAATAGATTCCAATTCGTAAACAGAACTTAAAGAATATAAAGGAATGTCTACAGAAATTAATAATTTCCTATTAACTCGGTAATCAACTATGAAATCACATTCCTTGCAACACTTGAAATTCTTCAGCTCCTGAAGTGGCGGGACATTTGTTATTTTTAACAAACTTTCCCATGTCACAGCTCTTGTCACAATTTACGAATCACGTCACAGCTCTTGTCACAATTTACGAACAACGTCACAGCTCTTGTCACAATTTACGAAATACGTCACAGCTCTTGTCACAATTTACGAAATACGTCACAACTCTTGTCACAATTTACGAACCACGTCACAGCTCTTGTCACAATTTA